>WAAB01020706.1:172773-206092 GCA_013389865.1 Piaya cayana | reverse complement strand
GGCTGCTGAGTTAGCGTGAGGGCTAACTCCACAAGTCCACCTCCCTCTCACATTCCCTGATAGTCCTCAGTCTCTTTACCTCCTTCCTTAACTCCTCCACTATACAAAGAAGTTCTGCCACTCGAGCACAGCTTTCACAAGTGGAACTAGTAACAGAGGCACGAACTGGTTTGGGATGGGGGCATTGCCTGCAGCTCATGGTCTGGGTAGCTGCATGCACCCACTGTGGCTCCATCTGGGTAGCAGTATCCCTTCTGCCTGCTGCAGCACTCGGAGCAGCTTTAACCTTCTGCCGGGTAGTCACCATGGTGTTTGTTGTCTTCTCTCTGATCTTTGGGTCCTCCCTGCGCCCTGCCCACTCGAACTGCCACTCAAACTGCCCGGCACCTCTTTGCCATGCTTCTCGTCGCCGCGCTCCAGGTTGCCACGCTCCCAGGGGGCCGTTTAAATCTCCCGCTGGAGCCGCCGGGGCCGCCCCCTCCCAGTCAGGCACCGCGCGGGGTCGGGTGTCCGAGCCAACTGCCAGGAGGCCCTCCCCTGCCTGGGATTTTCAGGGGTCCCGGCTAAGGGGAAATTCCCAGCGCCTCAAAAAGTCCACCCCCACCACAGAACTCACCGTCCTGCTGCCTGGTGCTGCCGAGGAAGCCTGGTTTGGACCAGGCCTCTTGTCCTAGCTCTTATGGCACAAGTCTGCCATGCAGGCAATGGAAATGTAACGGCCATCTAGGGATAACCTGGAGAAAAGCAAGAAGTCTGCCTGTGTTGTGACTCTAGTTTGATTTGAAGAGACGAGACCTTACAGATGTAAACAGGAGGAGACATTCCTTCAACTGAATGTACTTGAAACAAACCAGAAAAATGAAAAACATACAAATCCTTTGTTACTCTCTCTGGGAAGTTTATTTTCAAAACAGAAATATTTAGCTAAAAACATTTCCTCCTCTTCAAATTTCAGATACGCCTCAAAAAGAGCTTCCTGATTTTAAGAAGGATGCTCACATCATTATATGAATGTCTGTTCCAATTAATGGGAACAGACATTTTCTGGAGAAAGGCCTACCTTCCTTTGCTCCAGTGAGTTTCAGGCGAGGTTTTCTAATGCAGTTTGAAGGTTATTATCAGGCAAGAAACCAACCTCTTTCCAGAGTAGGCAAATTAACTGATTAAAAGCCTTACTAGTGTTATGACTCTACATCCCATCCTATTCTGACGAGGAATACTACCTGCCAGATTAATATCTAGACAGGTCAAGTCACTCAGCATCCCTGTTGTTATACCTATTTGTACAGGCAGCCATTAATTTTGAGGCAATGTTACTTTGCTAACACATTATATAGGGGAATTGGAAGAATGGAAAACACCCCCAGTTAAACTTGGTCATTCATCTAAACAGGTTGTTTTTCAGTAAAGCAAAATTTGTACAAGCCTCTATCGCAATTACCTCAGATAAATCTACCATGATTTGTAATTATTATTTTAAATTAATCCATCCATGAATTACAGTTGTGTTTTGGTTATTTACTTGTTTAGACTGGTCTGGAAAAAATAAACAAAGCTTTAAGTCATTTATAATAAAAACAAAAATGACTAAAGAGACCTATTTTTTTTTAGTTTGCATTAGTGAGTCCACCCAAACTATGCAATAATATAGGAAATTAAGTTATAAATGTACAAATGTGCTCTGAGTAACCATGAAAATCTGCATGCAAATGCATAATAGTCACAAATCGACATTATTACAATATTAAAAAATACCTACAATTAAATTATCATGTGGAAATAATCATAATGTTATTGGAAACTCAATTATTGTGGCAACCCTTGTCGGAGAATTAGCAGGCTATGGCAAAGGCAAGTCAGACCTGAATTCATCAAATATATATTATCACAATATTACATGTTCACTTCGATTCCATGCAAAGACAAACATCCTCACTCACTAGTATCTGCTCAATGCATTTGTATTATTCATGAACAACTCTGTGATCTATTATACATACAAAACTGATTGTACGCTGCTTGCCTGGGGCTACAATGCAGAGACACAGAATTAATTTTATTATATACACATGCATGATAATTGTGTAGAATTCGGTCAAATATCAAACTCTGCTCCTGTGCTCCATTATTTTACTTCCCAAAAAGAGGTCTAAGGTCAGCAGCAATTTCTCTTTGGCGACAGTGAAACTCTTTGTCATTTAGAGTAGAAAGTTCCTGGGTACTAATGAGCCTGGAGCTGTGATGAATGGTCACACATTCCCTTTCCTCTTCAACCCCCACTCATCAAAGGGAAAATGTAACTTTTATTGAGGTTCTCAAGAATTCCTTGCCTGTCATGCACACAGAAGTCACTTAGGGTTGTGGACTTAAAAATTTGATTTATCAGAGATGGAGGTTGGTTTTTTGTTTGTTTTGAAGACTTGGATAATATTGTGCGAGAAGATGATAAAATAATTTGAGAAATTCATTTGCATATGCAGTTTTATTCCTGTAGGAATTGCTGTTACTTAAAAGATGTTTAAGTAAACACTCCAGAAGTGTCTTCACAGGGCCGTCTTCCCTAGTACATGTTTTCACTAACTGCTATCTTCCCCTTTCTTCAGTAGCATAAGAGACTGATAAGAAGGGCCCTTTCCTCTTCTCCCAAATCTTTCAGATCTTTAGACAGAAAGACAAAGATTAGAACCATCCAAGATATTTGTAAATGTTTGAACATACAGGGATATAGAAATGCACTAAACTTGAGAAGGGACTTGAACAAGGTGCATCACCTCAAAGTTCTGGTCTGGATTCAATTGTCATTGAAAATCAGCAGGACACTAGACTTCAACATGTTTTAGTTTAGTTAAAAGCCAAATCTGGGGGTGCTACGTGCAAATTTTCATAGCAACAACTAGTTTCACTCAGATTTAGAGATGGGTATTTACTCCTGTGTACCGCAGTTACACTAACACCCCTCACCATGCATCTAGCATAAGGATCCAAAAGTGTTGTTTCAGGAATGAGAAAAAGAAAAAGATCATCTTTAACTGAGAAAAAAAAAGTCCAGTGTGACATTGTCCCCACTATATTAAAAATCAAACCATAAAACATCTTTCCTTTTAGTTCCATTCACTCCCACTCTCCATCCACCATCCAGTCTTCTGGCTATCACACCCATACAACTCTGAGCTTTAAGACTGAGAAATGTTTACTCCCCACCCTATACAATCAGAGTGGGATCTCATTTAAGAATATTCCAAACCCAGTCTTGTATTACTGCACTGTTTTCAACAGTCATGAGCAAAAAGTGCATCCCAATGCTTTCATATTGTAGATTCATAACAATTGTAGGAAGTAATTTAGTTGAACCTCGTCCAAAGTACCATATCTCTTAATGATGCAAGGAGATTAAAAAAATTGAGACAGTACGTTTCTATAAGCCTGAGATTGTTGCTGTCTGGTATGCCTAAAAACACCTCCATGGGTTACCCATGCTATTGTGACACTTTCCCACCAACCTTCAACTGTTAAAATGTGCAAGGGAAAAAACATTGCTGTTAAGCTACATTTTCCAAATAAACTAATATAGCATTTAATTATTTTTGCCCAACTCCAGTTATTAGTAGCCACGGTAGAACCACCAGCTAAACAGGAAATAATTGCAAAGGTCAATGTTATTTCTTCTGTTACCATTTATTTTGCAGGTATCCATGAAAGTGCTGAAAGGAAAGAGTATGTGCACACAAAACAAGCCTTGGCTTAATTTTCTTGCCAGCTATCACATAGAATTGCTCATGCACAAATCTTTTGGTATTTAATACTCATAGTGCAGAAGCATCTAGTGATCCTAATTAGGATCAAGAAATTTTATCCAAGGTGTTGTACAAAACAAAGATTGTCACAGTTCTGTCACAAAGCAGTTACAGTTGGACAGGTTGACAACTCATATTGCTGCACTGTGTATTATGTGAGTATTTTTTAATGTTATTCTAGTCACATTTAAATGCATTTTTGACACTATAGGTAGACCTATATGGTAACAGAGGGCATTCAATTTCTTCTAACAAATGCAGGTCAACACTCTACTTCAGCAGCTACTGAGGCAAAATCGCTACTTCTCTTAGCGTTTTTTTTTTTTAAATATTTTTGTGCAAACATTTTATTTCACTGGAAAATTCAATTATGTGCTGGTTTTGGCTAGAATACAGGTAATTTTCTTCATAGTGGGTAGTATGGGCCTATGTCTTGGATTTGTACTGGAAACAGCATTAATACCACAAGGAAGTTTTCATTACTACTGAGCGGTGCTTACACAGAGTCAAGGCCTTTTCTGCTTACCACACCATCCCACCAGCCAATAGGCTGGTGGTTCACAAAATACTGGAGGGGGACTAAGCTAGGACAGCTGAACTCAACTGGCCAAAGTGATATTCCACACCAGATGACATCTTGTTTAAGAATGAAAGCTGGGCAGAAAAGAAGGAAGCGGGGAACATTTAGACTTACGGCAATTATCTTCCCAGGAAACTGTTGAGTGCGATGGAGCCCTGTCTTCCTAGAGACAGCAGAACAGCTGTCTGGCAATTGGAATTAGGGAATGAATTCCTTATTTTGCTTTGCTTGCATGCATGGTTTTTTTTAAACTATGAGACTATTTTTATCTCAAGTCACACACTTCTTCACTTTTAGTCTTCAGAATCTCCCTTCCTGCCTGGGGTGACTGAGTGAGCAGCTGTGTGGTGCTTAGGTGCTGGTTGAGGTTAAACTACAACAAAATGATCATATTATTCAAGCTCAGTCTCATTTAGAAGATGAGGGTTTTTTTTCAAACAAAAATAAAGTTGGCTAAAATTAACAGAAGTACACATTTAGACTGTTTTCCTCATGGGAACAATTTGACATTTGATTTTAAAACTCAGGATTGTTTTTGAGTAATACACTCATTGTCCAACATTTCTTTCCTCAAGAGAGACAACACAATAGTGATTTGCTTGCATTTGTTTTAATGGAATGCTTACTCTCTTACCCAGTGACAAAAAGGCTTTTCTAGCAAAGGAAGTCCCAAAACCTCAAGTTCTTGCCTTATTGGCTGTGATCAGTATTTCTTCTTTGTAGGAATATTAAGACAGAGTAGGTTGCCTTTGAGGTGAGTTTAATATTCAAGTGTTCTTTGGGAAACCTGCATATTACTGCCAGAGGACAGCTTTTCCAAGGCTAAGCAGAGAGCTGGATGGGATCAGAGCTCAGGAGTAATGTTTCCCAGTCACATAAAATCCCCAGCTCTCTTCCACAGCCCACTTACGGCCTCTGGCAACCCAAATTCCCCAAACGAGGCAGTAGAGGATGCTTCTTCAATAACCTCCTTGATGCCAAGGATGTTTCTATGGTAATTCTGCATTCAAAGTTTCAGACTCATGCTGCATGAGAGGCTACACCAGGGCCTAAGGAGATGAATGAACCTATCTAAGGTTGTGCATACCCAGGGGACTTCTATAATTTTGGGTGCACAGAACTACAAAGACAGAAAAATGACAATGTTGTACTGCACTTCGGTTGTTGAGCTACTTCAGTACCTTGTACACAGATGTGTGCGTGTGAATCTAATCAACCAAACTCCTTGCAGACATCAGAGATTAATTTGAGATATTGTTCTTGCTTCTGGTACTGAAAAAGAAGCACCAGCTTTTCATGAACACCTGTATGCAAGGATATGTGTGCATGTATATACAAGTACACATCTCCCCTGTCTCTATGCACAAACAACAACAAAAAAAAAACAAGGATAAAAAATTTCCTATACATAGCACATTATTCTCAGAAAGATGTAAAAGGCTTGCCTTTCTATGTAGAAAAAGCACACAAAAAGCCTGTATGATTTTTCATATACCTAAACATTTATAAGAAAAAAAACAACAAGGGAAAACATAAGATAGTACAATCAGAACTAAATATCTGACAAAAATGAGATTTTTCTGTATCACCATAAATCCCAGAAAAGGAAGTTTTTCAGCATCTTTTCCTCCTGAATAATATTTTGCTTAATATTCTAAACAGTATCTTCAACCATTCAATGTGCTGTTTAATAACAGTGACTCACATTGCCTTTTAAATGCACACAAAAAGTTGCATTTTTTTGCTTTCATTTTCCCTATGTGTTTGTTGCGTACTATCAAATTCCCTGCAGGCATCCTAACCTTGCAACTGGAGAAACAGTTGCTCTAGGGTTTTCCAAGTGCCTAATACACCTGGATAAAAAGTGCTAATTGTCACCAACTTCCATTAAATGACAGCAGTAAGGCACAAATTATGCTTGCTTTGTAGACACTTAGTGCCACTGGGAGTTAGCAGCAGATTAATAATTGTGCAGACCTCAAACATTCCCCTGGTACTGCCGGTCTGGGTTTCCAATGAAACATCAAATTATGAGGCCTTTGTGTTTAGCTTGCTTTCCTAAGGAAATAAGGCTTAGGCCATTGCACTGTCTAGACTATCTTACCTTCCTGTAATAATATCTGGTCAATCTGAATAAATTTTATAGGCAGGTAGAGGTTGCAAACGCACAATGACCTTTGCAGTTTTGTGAAAAACAGGCAGCTATGTAGATATAATCAAGCCTGAGCTTAAGTGTTTCAAATATCCTGGCTTTCTAGATTCAGATATTCTTGTAGAGAAATGAACCCTAAGTCTGCTCGAGTTTTGTTAGTACTGGAAGTAGAAGGAAGATGAGCCATAGTACAATTCAGTTGGCAGCAGCTCTTACATCTGATCACCTTTACAGATCATGTCAAACTAGATTCCCAGGGGTTTTTTTGTTTCTTTTCGCGTTTTACAAAACATTATGCCAAATATTTTATTTCAGCTTGAGGCTTTGAATGTGCATTACGAGTCTTTAGCCTTCTGCATAAGTACAATCTTGCGGTGATTTCCTCCAGATAAATTCAGGGGCCAACACTTTACCTTCCCATATCTTCTTGCTCTGCTGCTGCTGCCTTTTCCTCTCTGATCTCGATGCACGTGGGCACATACTCTCGGGTATGAGGACACCACCCCCATGGCATGCAAGCTTACTGAAGGCTCCGGTGGCATTACAAAGCTTGTTTCTGCATGCAGCAACATGATTAGAGTGAAGGTGAAGGCGAGATTGAGCGAACGTGTTTCAACACTTCCTTCTTGGTATTTATTACTGTACCGTAGCATTCCTGCAGTCTGGCCTGTTGCTGCTCCAGCTGCTTATGCAAGCTCCTGATTGAGCGCAATAGCAGAAGCCGTCGGTGCATAGCTAGCTGGAGTCGGTATTTCTCCTTTTCCTCCTTTTTCTTATTCTCTAAGCTCTCCATTACTTTTGTGGTCTTCGTCCAAATGACCCAGCCCAGACTACAAGGAGCCATGTCATCCTTGGCACCACTTCCTGCTTCCTGCATGTGATAGCCCCTGGGGTCTGTCCTGGGCAGGACAGTGACAGACTGTGGGGGCTGATCAGCCCCAGCAGACACTGTTGGGACCTGTGGCACTTCCAAACTCAGGTCAGCATTGCAAGAGGGGCTTTTAGAGCATGGGGAGGCAGTGTTTACAGGATGTAGGTTACCAGCTACTGTGGGACACCAAGATCCACTTAATGATGCACATGCAGCTGTTGGAGGATGCTTAGCCAATCCAGAGGCTGTTTTCTGTGCCAGGCCATCACTAACCATCTCTGAGCCAACAAGGGCTTTTGCCTGGGCCATGGCCTTACTGGAGAGGATGGACAGTCTTGCTGGTACTGCTGAGCTTCGCTTGTCTTCATTAAGGCTGGCTAGAGAATGGCTGGCAGAGCAACCAGAGGGTGCTGCAACGGCATCATCATTCAGAAACAGGTCTTCATCATCACTGTTATTTTGGATCTCTTCTTCATTTCTTGACACTGTGTCTACTGTCTCAGCCATTTATTGCTTGTGCTACAGAAAGTTTCTGTGGACAAAGTAAGAGGATTTCATTCCAACATACACATACACACAGAAGCCCAGTGCAGAGTGACATTTGAAGAAAGAACCTCTCTTTATATTTAAGCAATGGACCTATTACTTTTCTAATAAAGCACAACCCTTGGGTCACTTCAGGCCATTTCTTGTGATTTGCATTAGATGTTCTTTGAGACACAACATTAATCCAATAATAATTAAAATGATAGACTGTACTATTAACATTCTCAAATCTTTAAAGGCAAGTGATCTATCCCTGCAGCACTGGCTGTGCTGACTAATTAAACAGAATACAGTTGTAAATGGGCATTGTAAGCACTTCTCCTATTTAAGAACACAGTTCTAAGTGCAGTTTGTACAGACGGGCGAGTTATCAGGATTGATAAGCTTTAAAGGGAGGTAAATGTACCACAAACAGCAGGTTGCATTTAAATGCCCTCTCCAAGATTAATCTATCTGCTACCAGTTTGTTTACAAGATTGCCTTTCCCCCTCCTATTAATTCTAACAGTAAAGCTATATTAGCACCATGATAGCCATAGACAGGAAAAAGAAACCACTTACCGAGGTTACTGGGGGAAAGGAAAAGAGTTACAGTGAATTTTGTCTGTGTATCATGTTTTCTTGAATGTGAGTCAGCACAATCTGGAACTGAAACATCACCGTACCAGAGCAGAAGCAGCAGGAGCAGCAACAGCATTACACTGTTCCACCCAGCAACAAGACAGACAGCCCCAATCACAGAAGAGCATAGGGCTGGTTTCTTCCCCTGCAATGGATGTTCCTCCCTGGCACCCAGATTTTATGTCATCTTTGGGCATCACGGTGAAAACCAGGGCTCAATGACACTTCTTTTCTCACTTTAAAAAAGAACATACCTGATTCACTCATTCTACAGGGGGATAATATCTATGATCCTTCCTGACTGCCCCAGTCAGCAAAAAGGTAACGCAACACCTAAAAGAGGGTGAGGCATTCTGGACCCCAGGATACACATGTTTTCTTTCAGAGAAAACAAGCTTAGATAAACTTTAGCTGCGTGAACACACTAAATAAAAATTAAACAAGCATTCAGCATCAACTGAATGCTATACATAAAAGAAGGCAGAAACCATAGATCTAAGTGTATAACATGCTCCCATATTTAGTCAGGCTGGCCTAATCTTTAAAAAGAAGCTCTTCATACAACTGAAGTATCCCACAGAACAATAAACATTATCTACACCTTTGATGCTCAGAAAAGCTACCTTCAGCATACTTTCTCACTTGTAATACCAGGAACAAAATTCATGAATGCAAAATTCACTGATCATCTACCTGTATGTACATCAGTCAATTTATCACAGTTGCCTCAAGACTTTCTCTACTCCATTCAGCTAATATAAATAAAAGAAAAAAATATCCAAAATACTACCTAGAACCTTCCTGGAGGTGGAAAAAATTAAGGTAGATCCTATCTCTACTTCTACATATTGTGCAATACATATAGTAAGTTCTTTTTTTTTTTTCTATCTGTACTGACTGTCCTTTCTAATATGCCTTTAACTTTGAACATACGAAGTCTAGTTAACATATATACAGATTTATAACCTGAGGTTTAATTTGAATGCTTTTTTTTGGTGCAAGAGATATTTTACACTGAATGGGTAAAATAAACTAACCTGCTGTGTTTATGTGTCCGATCATGCTGCAGATTATATAAATAATACAAAGAAGAGATTAATATCCACTGAGTTAATGAAGTCTGCAAGTTCATATCTTGGTGATATTACAGTAATTGAAGAATATGGAATTGAGATAACAGGGATTTTCCTGTGTTATGCACCAAAAAGGTTCATTATAACACAGCATTATGTACATGGTCTTTTTGTTTTGTCTACTCTTGTCTCTAAAGAACTACAGGCCTATCTTCCCACTACAAAAAGGACAGCCGATGAGTATTACATACTATGTGTCTCCAGGTATGTCAATACTTTTCCATCAGTGATGATATTCTGTTCTTCACTTTTATCTTTGTAACAGTTTGCTGAAAATAACTATTTTCTAATAGGCTAATTTCTAATAGACAATAGCTTTGGATTATTTTTTGTCTTATTTTTTAAAAGCTCTCTATGACTTTTTTTTTCAGCAAAATCTTCATAGGCTGTGTTGTTGTTTGAAGGGACAGATTGGGGAGCAAAAAAATGGTTTTGCGCACTGTATTAGTTTAATCAAAAGTAATATTAAATATTTTATAGGAATGTATTTAGATGGAATAAATAACATCTGATATAATCAATTAAACAACAAAACTACAAATTATCAAAACTCATTGAGCTAGATGACTTTTCATAGAATATTATGACTTCAACAATCTATGAATCTTAATATCAAAAAATATTTAGTCCATTGGACTTAGAGATTCAACACAACAGAAATACAAGGGCAGGGCTGGGGTGGGGGATGCTCTATTCTCCTCATTACTGAAGTTAGGAAGACAAGGGGAAGTGTGGGGTGGAAGTTGTTCCATCCTCTTCACCACCACAGGGAAGAAGGCTAAGAGGCCAGAGTGACATTTGTCCCCCTCCCCCATGCTCCCAGCAGCATTTTGTGTCCTGGAACAGGCTAGATGAGGCTTCTCCCATCCTGGTGGGTCATTACCCTGTCCACATGTCCCCGTATCCTCATGCTGCCTTGCCTCTGCAGGTCTGTAGCTGGCAGCTGATGCTCCCAGGAAAATGCCATGGTGACAATGTGCTCAATGCTTCAAACCTTGGAGGAAGACACCACTCTCCCAAAGGACAGATCACAGAATATAGATTCCATGTAACAGCTCTGTCTATGCTGCTTGGCTGTATTTCTGTTTATTACCTTTCTGTCTGAATTTCAGAAGGGAAAGCAAGCTCTGTGAAATTCAAGCCTCAGTTGAGCATATACATATTCACTGTTGTTAAATTGCAAGTGCCATTTATGACTAGGGTTGCATACTTATTTTGGTTATTAACCTGCCATCCATTGTTTACAGTTTCTTAAAATCTCACCTAGAGCATCAGATGGAAATTTTCTAGACCCAGTTTCTGCCTGAGGGTGAATATATACTGAACAGTTCAGCAAAAAGTTTGAGATGGTCAAGAACAAAAGCAGGAAGGAAAACAGCCCTATGGCTGGAGAAACTTACGGAAACCTTTCTGGAGGAAGGCCTCTTGTTTTACTGACAGACTGGGAATCAGGGATAAAAAGCACAGCTCATTTCAAACTGAAACATGTAAATTCTTGTTCTGAGATGATACAATATTTTTTCTTTTCCCCTAAGACTATTATCTTGACAAAGTGACTCCTATAGTTTAGCTCCCTTTTATTTTTAATTCAACGGCTTAATAAAGGACTGAAAAGACCTTGCATTATCTTCTTCTGAAATAAACACATTATGCCATTTTACTGATGAAGAAACACTTTGAGAGGATTTTGCTGTTCCTACTGAGAACCTGTTGCAGGTGGACTTAGCTCGATGCATCTTGATCACTCCTAGACTTGTTTTCCTAGGCAGTATTTACAGGAACCTTTCCAGGCAGAAGCTGCTTCAGATTTCATGGTGAATATGTCTGTCAGTCCAACACACTGAGACTTTCAGGTAGGTAAAATGAAATCAAAGACGCCTTCAGCTGAGGCTCATTACATTTTATTACCACCCACTCACTGGTCGACGTGACTGCAAGCAGTTTCAAGGTATAGACCCTGGGGAACCATCTTCAAGCTATCAGTCTTGCACGCCCTTGCATAGTCTGTCCCAGCAGAGGTTTTTAATCCATAGCACTCTTTCAGGTATTAGCTATGAGAGATACTTGGCAACCTACAGGCACATATCTGTAAGCACACGTTTAAATGCTCTTTATTTGCATTCTAATGGAACAAGGGCATAGCCATCACAATTGAGTCTTGAGCGGCAGCAGGAAATAAATGGTCAAGGAAGAGCTACTGCAGATAGCCATGACAGTTATTTCTCGTTTCTCTGCCAATTATAATGTCATTCCCAAGCATGGACAGATGCGAGGAGAGAAAAGTGTTTAGTTTGGGGGTTTTTTTATTAAGTACAAATGTTTTACTGAAGTTCAAAGTGTAACAGCCAAATACATTTACAAACACATCAGCACTTGTGAAAATATGCCATTGTGAGACCATGGCCTGGGAATCTATGTTGTTTGTATTTGAGTTTGGGGAGTACTTTTAATAAAGTAGTAAAAAAATTCCTATTACACAGTAATGTAATTCCATACTTTTTATTAATTGCTTTTAAAAATCAAAAGCCATATTCTGTCTGTTAACATACACACTCACATGGCCTCCTATGAAATCAATGAGATTCACATGTGTGCATCTGAGGCCTAAATTTTTGCCCAAAGATTCTTTAAAATACTTTTACAGGCTAGTAGGTCATAGAAGAAAGTTGTATCTTCCCTTTCTTCTGCCTCCATACTCAAAACAGACCCGAGTTATTACAGGCTGCTCTGCATTACACTGGACGGTAAGAGTACCCTGAGGGGTCACTGGCCAACCAGGGATTGCCATTGTTCTCACCCTTATCTACACCTAGGTATTTCTGCAATCCTTTCACGCCAGCAGAGAAATAAGAAATGGAGCCCCTCTCCATGTGCAGCCCTCTGATGATATCAAGAAGTGCTCTAGACACTTCAGTGGCAGGGAAAGTGCAATGGGAGATCTCAGTGTCTTTCAGAGAGAAGGAAATTAGGTATCTGTACAGAGCTGCAGTGCAATCACATGTGCAGAAAACCTTGAAGATCTTCAGAAAAAGTAGAGTGGATACATGATTTTATCAACTGGGAAAGATTCAATGGTTCAATACAGGAATTCCAATAGACTACCTTTTTATTAAAGATAAAAAAACATTGCAACAATCTGCCATGACTGGCAAAAATTAGCAGCCTTGCTTCCAGTCTCAACAGAACTACCTGCCAGAGCTGCAGATCTCTAAAAGAGTATCTCAGGTTGAATTCAGACTAAAGTTGAGTTGAATTTGTTAGCTTCAGAATCTCAATACTGCAGGTGCCAAAACGACCCAAACACCATGAAGGGATTGATGACAGCTCTCACTGCAGCAACTTCAGCAACTCTACCCCTAACCCTGCTTGGGCTTAAATATTCCCAGGAACACAAAATGAAAAATATATTTATACAGGTTTATAAAGTGATGTTTAAGTGGAATGTTTTTGATTTTTCCCAAGGCAGCAGCTGTTCTCCTTACCATGTATGTGGAAAGCATTAGCTTATGATTTGAATCACCATTAACAGACTAAAGAATAATGATTTCATTGCCTAAACCAGTTTATAGTCTAAGTCAACATTCCTGCCATTGGATCCATGAAGCTGTGTTTTTATGCTCAAACAGCTACAAAGAACTTTCTAAAGGCTTATGAACTTAGGGATCTACTTCAGCTCACACAATGAACAGTTACTATTGGCACAGAGGCCAAGGTGGAAACGGAGAGCCCATGGGCACACATAGCTGGGCTGGTGTGATTTTATTCCATCTGGCCAGACTGATCTATATTGGGCAGACTCCATGGGCATCAAATGGGCTGATATGTTTCAATGCAGAGCAAAGTCTTTGCATTTTTAGAGTGTGTTAATAATGCTTCCCAGTGGATACATAAAGGAAGAAGGGCATCTGCAGTATATGCTCTACAACCTGGTGGAGGTAGAATGAAAATCTTTATATTGAATTAAAAAAACCAACATGAATCTTGAGAACTACCAGTTTACCCCATTTACTGCTTCTTCTTCTAATGGAGAGAATATGCTTGTCTGTAATGCATTACAACTATATTGAAAAGAAAATTTGGATTGTAAACTGAAAAAAAATGAAGGATTGCAAACAATAGCTTCCTTTACATGTTAAGTGTAAAGGAAATTCTAAAATATCAGCAAAGATTTGGGTTTTTTTCTATATAATAAAGACTGTGTTATATTGTAGCAAAATTAAAGCAACCTTGAGTCTGATGCTTCTGCCTCATTTCTTTTTTAATCTTAGTTTTACCTATCAATTTGTTCAGCAACAAATAAAGTGTGGGACTGAGAGAAAAAAAAATGAAATGAATTTGAAGTGGGAAGATCACACAACCTGTGATGTTATTACAGCCTTCCTATGGAGGAGACTAAAAAATTCTTCCTGCAGAAAAGATTGTGCTTTAAATGTATTTGAATAACCTCCAGTATTAAAAGATTTAAAAGTATTGTTCACATTTTGCAATAACTTCATGCCTAACAGATAAATACTGGATTACCCAACCTAGCTGTTAGATTTCAGATGTGAAAACAAGTATGTAGACAACTCATGTGTCTAGTTACAATTCACATCCAGGATGCACTGAGCAAAAAAAATCCATCCTGCTAAAGAATATGTAAATAGACTATGTAATTTTTGATAATTGATGCTTATGTTTGCTTTCAGTTTGACATAACTGACAAACTGTTGGTTAAGAAAGAAAATTTTCAGCTGTAAGAAAAATAAACAGAGTACTGTGAGAGATGGGTTAAAAAGCATTTAAATGTGGAAAACTTCAGGAAATGGGATAAGCCACAAATGGATAGACAAGTAACTGTTCGGTGTTTCTCCATAAACTAAGATGAACTTACAGAGACCTTTACAGAAGCAAAATGCATTTTCTTTTAAGAAGTAACAACATTAAAGACTTTAAAAAGACAACATTGAAGACTTCAAAAAGAATGCGCATGTTCTGCCTTAGCAGAACCAAAATGGTATAAGGCAAGAAGATTACAAAAATTGCATTTAATATAATTTTTTTTTGTGGAGACACAGTTTCAGATCAAGTGGCTGGAAAGAAAAAACCCCAGATGCTGTACATGTTCATGCTGCTTGAGCCTAACCATTTTTGTGAACCTTAAATTGACTCATGAGGAACATGATTCTACAAATGAGTTTCAAAGACTGAAAAGACTGTACCTACAAATATTTTCTTAAAAATTCTGCTTTCTCATTCAGTGTGCTTTGGTGCACAGCCCATTGTGGTGTTCCCTTCATATCCCTTTCATAGGCCCCAAACAAATCCAGCTTTACCCATAACTCCTACATAGGCACCTTGTGTCTGTGTTGTCCACACACAGAGTGAAAAATACTTTCCTTAGGCTCACTTGGGGCTCAGAAGAAGATCAAGCTTGCTCACTCTTTAATGCCTTTGAAGCCACTAAAATGGCTGAGATGGATGAAAGCGAGGAGGATACAAGCCTGCCTATTGTCAGAAAACATGATCTCAGCAGTATTTAGCGTAACTGATGTAAATCTCAGCTACAGCAGAGTTAACAGACTCCACTGGGGGAGAAGGCATGGGTTTGTTATACTTGACCATATTCTTACTTAGAAATGTAGACATCACTCAGCAACCTGGATTTTTGTAGCCTACTTTCAGTAGTTAGTACAGATAATTCACACAAACAGATTAATTTTTATATCTAGAGACTCTTTGCTGAGAATCAATCAACGTTCAATTAATTATCTGTAGAATTATCAGCTAAAACCCTATCACTTTTCCATAAGTAAAACTTTTAAGAGATTAGAGAGTAACAGAAAAACAGATACTTTTACAATTTCTAAAAGATAAGCCTTCAAATGTTTGGAGGTTTATTTTAGAGATGTGTATCTACAGATATTTATTTCTTAAAGGAAGAATAGTTATGTAGTCCATTTTTTACTTGATAGAAAAAAGGACAGGCTAAGAAAGAAGTGTCTGAGATACCAATCCCACTGAAGTTTCAGGCTGAACAGAGAAATAATGCATCCTTCCCAGAAGGAGCAAGCATAGTTAGGTTCTGGATGTCATTATTAGGTAATGCTCCTTCTACCCCTAAAGTTCCCTGCAGCTCTGCCTACCCTGTCCTTGAACCCCTGCTGAGCCTCCCTGCACCCCAGACAAAGGTCCTGCTAGAACTTCACTGGCACATGTAGTCCAAATAACTCCTTGTATCCAGAAGGCATTAACAAGCCGTCAGTAACGCCAGTGTTATCAGGCCACAATTTTGTCTTCTGTCATGCTTAGAAGAGCCTCCTTGAGATCTACCTGAAGAATATTAAAAGAACATAGAGTAAGTTCATAGCCAACTATCAATGTATTAATTGCCACCTTGCAAGCTTTCTCCCCATCCTTTCTAAAATCCCTGGAAGACACAACTGGCATGACCTTTTGGATCCTGCAGTAAGCCCAACACTTAGTGACGGCATTGTACTGACAAAGACTTTGAGAGCAGTAAGCAAAAATACTGTGTTTGACCTCACACTTGGCAAATTACTCACAGTTCTGTGCCTCCCTTCAAAAGATTGTCTCACTAACAACCATTGCCAGCAGGATTCTGAAACAGTGGGCACAACAAACAAACAAACAAACAACTACATACATGAACTCCGCTTCCTCAGGCAAAAATAATGAGTCAAATGAGTGAAGGATCTGCTGCTGTCTAATATATGGAAGTTGTACGTATATTAGTGTGCAAGAAGCCTTCCAGAGACTTCCGTCATTGCTTGAGTAAACAATAATCCAAATTGCCAGTGTACTGATTTCAGGAATTTGCATTATTCTCAAGGAAAGGTTGCTGTTTTGTTATTCTAAATGGGTGGCACACCTCTGCAGCTTCTTTCAGTATAGGTTAAGGGAATGAGTATGCATCACATATGCCAGAGGGAGGTTGAATTGCCCAAGCCAAGCAAGGTAAGGCAATCCAAATCTTTGAGACAGAGGAAAATTAAATATATGCAGAAGAACACATAGTGCATGTATGAACAACACCCACACAGACTGTCTGAGATTTTTCTTTCTTGCTTGTCAGAACAAAAAGTCTTTTCTGAACCCTTCTCATTCTTACAGACAAAGCCATGAACACCATTGGACAAAAGTACAAGTTGCAAGAAAAGTACAGGGCGTGTAATCTGGGTAATTTATCTCATCTTTAAGTGTTTTCAACACAGGCAAGAGAAACTGCCACTTAAAACAGGCTTCCTTTAACTTCACTTTCAAATCGTGTATGTTTCAGATGACTAAGTATACATTACTGCACCTTAACCACTAGGCACATAGTACTGAGAGAGACTGAAAGCTCAGCCTTAACACAGAGCAGGAACTCTTGGTCGGTAGGAGGGGTTATCCTTGACTAGTATAACCAAATAGCTGCCAGCAACCACTGCATTAGGTGTTTCCTGAGCTTAATAATGCACCTAGATAACTTCATTTAACATTTTAACAGTCATTGATGGAACAATTTGCCTAATTCCCTTTTGAAGCCACTTTTGCCTTTTGGCTTCTGTAACATCCAATGGCAATGAATTCTGCAATCTAATTTTATGTTGTGAAATAGTATTACCAGCAGAGCAAGCTACAACTTTCCAGTGATTCAATAGCATTCTGACACTGACTTACTTTTGTTTTATTTCATCTCATGAATCATAAGCAATGCAACAAAGATTTCTACATCTGTCTGCTTTTTTTCCTCAATATGAAAATCTTTTTTAAAAGCAATAGCTATCAACAGGCAAACAATCTGGTATACTTTTGCATAGGAACGTGTATTTCTCATATACATCATTCTAGCACAAATGCAAGGCTAGTTGAGACTGTTGGCAAAGGCAGAAAAAAATGAGGAGTAAATAATGATTTGCAGAAAGAGATGTGAGGCTGGAAGGGGACAGGTAATCTCACTCCTAGAAGAGCCCAGATAGGAAGCAGTGGAGTCTTCCCAGAGGAGAAAAACTAGGAGAAATTAGCAGGAGTTTTAGAGGAAGCATGAATGAGGAAAATAGACTGGGAGAAGGCAAAAAGATGTCTTTAGATTTCCACAAGAATTAAACTGGAGAAAGGAGAGTGGGAGGGACACTGGAGAGGCAGGTTAAAGAATTGTATTTCTGTTATCGTCAGCAGAGAGCAAGTAGGAAATGAGACCTGGGCTGCCTCTTTCCTAAGTATGCTGCCCTAGGCAACTGTTTACCTTGCCTTTGCCCAAGCCAGCATGAGATGTTATAAAATGAGTTTCCAAAATGCTCTGAGTCACCAGAACATGGATGAAATCCGTGGATTCAAGCCACTTTTCAAGATTATGAATCTCTTCTGAATATCCATTATGCCAATGATATATAACAAAATCACTGCTGCAACGTGATGCAAATGTCAAGTCTTAGAATGCAGTTCCTATTCAGATGGCATCTGAGTGGTGGATTACCAGAGCAAATGCTTTAGCATGCAAAGTGATGCTATGTGTTTCAACAACAATTATTCCCTTATGTTTGCTTCTGCATCAAGTTTGAAATGACTGTTTGCCAGGACAATGCTCAGGATCCTTTGTATTTTTTTTTGCAGAAGCTGATTATGTGATCAAATGTTTAAAGCACATAAAATCACTTCCAAGATTCAATGAGATAGATGTGCCAGAAAAGTCAGTATGTGTTTGAAATAATTGACACAAACAGTTAGACCTGGAGTTTTGAAAAGAAAACACATTTTTGTTCGGATTTGAGGTGATTTTGTTGTCTTTTTTATCTTCTTCTAATGCACCACCATATAAACTGCCTAAAAATTCCACCTTAGCATAATTTTCACATCAAATGAAATCCACCCATTATGAAAGACAACACACAGGATTCTCCTTGAAGAGGAAAAAGTGAATCTTTGTGTTCAACAGATACTCTGTGAGTCTTGTTACCCTGTACACCTGCCTAGAACAGGCTCAAATAGAACAGTAGATCTGATGCTTGTAGGACTAGGAAACTCAGCACAGAGCTGTAGCTCTTAGCAGACCTTTCCTTCCATCTGTGACACTGAAGGTCTTCCAGTAAAGGCCCAGGCCCCTATAGAAATGTTGTGTATGTGGTTAGCTGTAGAAAAAAATGTAAGTTACCTGCTTTTCTATTAATCACTTTTATATTGCATTTCCAGCCTACCATGAATCATAGAATCACTAGGTTGGAAAAGACCCACTGGATCATCAAGTCCAACCATTCCCATCAGTCACTAACCCATGCCCCTCAGTACCTCATCCACCCATCTTTTAAACATTTCCAGGGAAGGTGACTCAACCACCTCCTTGGGCAGCCTGTGCCAGTGCCCAGTGACCCTTTCTGCAAAATACTTTTTCCTGATGACCAGCCTGAACTTCCACTGAAACAGTTTGAGGCCATTCTCTCTTGTCCTGTCCCCTGTCACTTGGGGGAAGAGGCCAGCTCCCTCCTCTCCACAACCTCCTTTCAGCACACAACATCCAAAGTGAGGAAGTGTGACTGGCATTCAAGAGATAATGGCAAAAAGAAAAATGACTGTGACACTAGCCCAGAAGCCACAACTTCTTATAGGGGTTTCACCTTGTGCTCCAATTTTTGGGTCTAGCATGGCACCAGTGCCCTGCAACATAGCTTTGCAAGACCTTCAATCTCTGATAGATATTCAGGCACTTAAACCGATGAGAAATAGTACCTACACTCTTTCAGAAATCTGTCTTTATTTCATCATCCCATATATCTCTTTAATGGAGACAACCTTCATCTTTTCTGCTTCACAAACCAGTTGTGAAGCTTAATTACATGATGATCATGAAGTTCAGTAAATACAATATGTATTAAGAATAGTTAATGAGATTTCTGTCACAAACAGACCCCATGTCTTCTAAAGTATTACTCATATATTTCAAAAAAACCCCAATAGTTTTCAAAGAAATTAATGGACATATCTAATAGAAAACAAATTCAGCTTGATTTCTTCCATAAATAATGTTGCACAACTCAGTGATACTTATTAACATGGCAGGAAAAATAAAAGAGACTTTTCTGACCAACATGCAATTCTGCCTACCCATCTACATATCAGTCATTACCTACAGTACACGTCCAAGATTGGGACCCCCGACCCCCAACCCCCAAGGGATCTGCTTTCTCAGAGATCTGATGGCTTAAATACCTCTAAAAACATGACATGAGATACTGCTGCATTGAGTACCATGTAAATCCACTACAAATAGTTTGATTGGTTTCAAATTGTCTATATTCAGTAGTACAGCCTTAACTTGCCACTAGGTTTCATAAACAAAAACTGCACCTGGAATGTATTCAAGCAGTTAAGATTCCTCACACTGCTATAACTTTTTGTTCATAAATTTTGCATGATCAAAATATATTGTATTGCCAGAAAAGAATGAAGAAAGGCAGTAAAAATAAAAAAGAGAAAGTCTAAAATGTTATGCAGTAATGTAATGGCTGAAGAGGGTCCATTGCACAAGAGAGAAATACCTTCCCAACAGTTACTTGTATACTGACCAATTTGTTAATATCATAGCACAGTGAACCTTGGCTAGATGTACGTGCACACATAAGGATGCAGAGAAAGTGTGACAAACATTCAGTGCTTTCTCAATCAGTAATAAAGCATATAGCCTAACAAGGGGAGGAGTAATCAACAGAAGAAGTCATGATTCCTTAGAAAGACAGGGTTCTTTAATGTAAAACATACATCCTACCTACTCTGTGCTATATCTGGGCAAATACATTTTCTCTTAGCAATTATGGTACAAAATCTGTAGATTAAAAAGACTTTTGCAGAACTCGGGCAGGAGTGATTTTCAGCACACGATGCCTGTTACAGCAAGTTATATTTATATTCACCAAAGGAAAACCTGTTTGTTGACCTAAAGTGAGACTGCTTCCTATTCTCTTCCTGTGAAATTATTTAGGTCCTATGGGACAACTGTATTGAGCTTTTGATGCAAATATTAAAATTCTATTTAGATGTACAATGTTTTAATGCAAATTTTTACCATAAAACCAAATGCTCCATTCAGTTAAATTAATAGAATTACAAAAAGATGTAATGATAGCAATTAAGTCTTGAAAATGCAAATTTTATAGTCAAGGACAATTACCTCATTTATAGTATACTGGAATGATGCCAGATGAAGGTAATTTAGATCCCCCTAGCTCACAGTTATATCATGAAGGATATCTTAATTGCATTAGTACAACAAAGATGGGTAAGAAGTTAGAGAATACAGAAAAAAAAAAAAAAGGAAGAGAAAATTTGACCTTTCTCATTTCATTGTAACTAGAATACATAGATCTTACTAAAGTATTAGTAATATTCTTTGTACTCCTATCCCTAAAAATAAAGCCTTTTTAAAAAAATTATCAGCCATGGAACATGAGTATGTAAAAGGTAGGCTTCATTCAGATACTTAGAGCCATTGTGTCCATACCACAACAGTCATGAAACAGTTTTGAGGATGTATACGATGTTCACCCTCAGCTTACAAGGCCTCAAACCATGGCCTTAGAGACACATGATTTTGACTCCAACAGAACTTGAGATCTTGAAAAATTCCACTTCTTCTTACAAAAGTAGTCTTGCCTCCCTCAAACAGGAAAATCAAGTATCACTAGGTTTTGATTAGCATAACAAAGGGTGATCAAACGGATGCAGAACACAGACTAATATTCTTCAGATTTCCTAGCCTGCTTGTGGTAAATTTGGGGTAGAAGAAAAAATTGTTTCGTACAGACTCTTTTGCACATTACCAAACTCACATAGAAGTTTGGAAGATTCTAGAGGTTTGGAAGATTCTCAATGCTCTAGTAGCTACTTCTAATCCAAACAAGTATGCAGGGAAAGGCATATTGTATATAAGCAGTATGAAGCTTAAATAAGAAGTCTCTATATTTACTATTTTTGATTCATGAGTTGCTGTAGCTACTACAGAGCAATTCAAGTACATGAGAGCTGGGCTCACTGAAAACCTGTATCCTCCTAAAGTATTCCAGTTGTATCAAATTCTCTTACCAAAACCTGACACAGGTGTTCTGGAAAAAGTTGAAAACCTCGTGGACAGAGCAGTAAAATTTTCCACTGCTTTCCTCACCCTAAGCACAGGTAACAAGGGCAGCACAAAGCATGCTTGCCAAGGGAAGAAGCCCCTTACCCACAAAAGGTGTGGCTTTTTTGTGGCTTAACTCCAGACTTTGCATCCTGGAGCTGCCCCCAAGCATCCCTCTGGAAACCCAGATCAGCATCCTGTAATGAGTTGACAGCAGGGGAACAAGTTTACCTCTTTGCAACATCACACTGCAGTCAGAATGTATGACTGCAGATCCAGACCTAGACATCCTCACAGTGTCACTTCATAGACTCAGCTTACTGCAGAACAACCCATGCATGTGAAGGGTATGAGATTTTTATCCTTCACCTCATTGTCTCCATGATAGCTAGTGCAATATTTTTAAATGATAAACTGCATATATGCAAGCCTTACTGGGAAATAAGTGGAAACAAGTCAAATTGTTTTGTTACTCTGACCCACAAGTTCCCTAAAATTGTTCTTCAGAGATTTAGTTAAAGGCACCATTTACCATAAAACAGGAGTCATACAAATCAAAGGACAACTATGACCTGAGTTTAGTTCGTTATTGATTTTAGTAACAAGGCTGTTGGCTATTTTGTTTTAATAAAACAAGACTATTCTGATGGAAAAACGTACCCTAAGTAGGATTTGTGCTCCTTCTTCCATATTCCTGAATTAAAATGCAGCTGTGCACACATGGAGACTTGCTGGCTTTGCTTGCTTAGAGATGGTTTCATGAAAATAAGAATAAGCACAGTGTTTTTTCCCCCTGTGCTTGTCAACATCAGGCACACTTGTAGTACTGTCCTTGTTTTGCACTCATCTCACAAGTGAAAGTCTGACCACAATGAAGAGAGCTGGAGAAATGCTATTGACTTCAATGGCATGATCTTATCACATGTTTCTTGAAGTCAAGGATATTACCAGTCACCCCTGCTGCTTGAAACCAATGGTTGATACCCTGTCTCAAGGAAAGTCATTGGCCTCCTGTTGGGTTCAGATTTCCTTCAGTGAATTCAAACTTCTGCCATCTGAGAGAAAAAATTAGACCTTGTGCCAATATTGACTTTTCTCATGCTTCTGATTATTATACCCCTACCACATTTGAGAAGTTAATCTGAGGAAGATATTTTTGTTTGTTTGTTTATTTGTTTGTTTGTTTGTTTGTTTATATGGACTGATGTAACATTCTAAAGTCTCAGAAAATCTTTGTGGATGTAATTTGGAGATTTGGCTTAATCAGGAATGCTTAAGTGAGTTAAGATTTGGTACATTTGTACTTCATTGTACAATACAGCTTAAACTTCCATGTCATTTACTGAAAAGTATAGATTTAACAAGCTAATAGTTCATGAATCTGCTGAGTCTCAGCTGCTGCAGGATGCAATGTTTTGTCTAGACTATTCCCATTATGTCTCATTTATAAAAAAAAAGGCTGTGATTGTAACAGGATATTGATTAGTCTGGATCCTATGCAGAGCAGAACTTGATTCAGAGGTGGACCACCAAAGGTCATATTGCTTGATTGCTCCGTGGCTTCGAAAATACAAGAAATATTGAACCAAAACTGCTTTCAATTATACTTATGTTATCTGAGGCCTGGGAATGTAACTGAGGGCAGCATCTGGTCCATTCTGTTAAAAAGGGGGCTGATTCTCAGAATTTCATGTCATCACTGGCACAGCTGAACATCAGCTCTGCCTATCTAAGTGATGTCCTGGGCTAAACTTAGTTCAAAGGTAATCAGGTGCACAACTATCTATTGACTTACATTTGGATGGATCTGACATACAGTCATTTGTGCACAGTGCTTATCTGAAAATTGCGTTGGGCTTATGACTAATCTACATCTCCATGTGCATTTCTGCGGAACAGTATTTACAACTGTTTATATACCTCAGATCTCTAAATTCTTCATTTCACCTGACTGTCACAATGATCTTAGGTTGACAATAGGCTAACACCTTAGTGTTAAGTAAGCATCAAACAATGATGCTGTAGTGAGTGAAATGAATTAGCTTTTTGTGCTAATAAACATCCCGGCAAAAAATTATACAGTGATGTCAAAATATACTGTTGAAAACATTATAGATCTAACTCTTCCATTTGTTACACTGACATCACCAAGACTGTAAGCACAGAAACAGGCTTCTAGGAAATGTTATAAGTGGGAGGAAAATTTTTCCTATTTTATCTTCTTTCAAGAAATTCAATTTTCTGGTTAGAACTCCAATAGAGAAAATTCCATTTGTGGTCACCCACACAATTCAAGACAACTATGGAGTAGAATTCTAGCAACAATTCAGTTATCTCCTTGATCCTATGAGGAATGTGAGTTATATCTAGCTTGATGCTAGATTCCACTAAGTTCTAAAATGCAGTAGAAAAAGAGATACAGTAGTCATACATTAATTTTAGTTAGAACTGTTCCTAGTTGTTCTGTTGCTTGGTAAGTTAAAAAGCAACCTCTCCAGTGCACATTTATTGCAAATTAATAAAGCACTCCTGAAAAAAAATCCCTTTTATGTATTCATGTCATTATTTATTTATTCCTACTTCCAATCCATTCTTCAATGCTTCTTGTGGAATGCAATCCCCTTTTTACTCCTGGTCTGCATCAGCTGTGAAAGCTGCACGGAAAGGATAATTTCACTTCTGTTTTACATTTTTCTTCTCACTTTACAAATGCTCAAAAGTGAGACAAATTGTTTGTGATCATTTTCATTTTCCCAGCTTTCTGAACACTGAAACGGGTTTCTTTTCAGATGTAATTTTAAAAGAATTTAAGGACCTTTTAAAAGTCCCATATTACAAGAAGTTGCCTATTATCTTTGCAGACTTGGTAGTTTGTGGGTCCAATTTAGACAGTCGCTTGATTTTCAAATGTTCAGAGCATTCACACAAGGCATTCAGTGTCCTTTTTGCTTATTCTCTTCATTAACCTGAAACTGAGGCATTTTGGAAAACTGTATTTATAAAAAAATTGCCTTCAATGAATTCCATAGTCCTGTGCAGAAAGTCAGAGGGAAGCCTCGGCTTCAAACTTTCCTGATTGCTTCACAACTTCCTGTCTGTTGGACAGTTCATAGAATCATAGAATCATAGAATCACCAGGTTGGAAGAGACCCACTGGATCATTGAGTCCAAAGAGTTCTCAGTAATTACAGTCATCTATAAGGTTCAACCAGCTGTGGTAATCGTTAGCAAGTTTCTGTCCAGGTAGTGGAAAACCATCTAAAATGTTTATTTGTTTGTATGTTTTTTTAAGGTGAAGAATGTCTTGCTTACACATAATACATACATATAATGGCCTTTTTTTTCTTTTTGGTTTGTGAAAAGGATGTGTTATAAAAAGAAATCTTGCAAGACAGGAAAAAAGTATCAAATTCCCCAAAAGAAAAAGAGTATAGAGAAATCTTTGTAAAAGAAGATTGCACACCCACTGACACTGTCTTGTTCACAGTAACCCATCATAAATTTCATTAAAGAGAGCTTTCAGCTTGTTCATTTAAAATGTTCTAATAAAATACCTAGCTTGTAACATTACCTTGTAAGGGCTTTCATACACTTTCCAATATAGCTTCTGGTTGGAAGTATTAGCTGATGCAGTAGGATAAATAAAAAATTTCTAGATTGCTATGATTCCCAAAGGTCATTTTTATGAAAAGATCAGGAAATATGTTTCATTGAAATTAAAAATAAAACCATATCAAGTTTAATAATTTTTTATTATAATGACATAAAATTCAGTGCGGTGGTGTACTGTTTAATATTAGTTATGCTTCCACAGTAAAACTGAGATGTGTGGAAGCATTTAAGCTTTTTAAACAGAATTTGCTTTCAGCTTTATTGCTGTTTTATTACCCACTTCCTTTTTTTTTCCATTTTGCTATAACGCTGCTAGTTTATTACCTGAACCTGATGTTTACAGTAACAATAGAATAATAAAAAATCACAGAGGATTGGACTTCTTTTCCCAATAAGACAATGTGAGTACACATCCCCAAATGGCCAAAATCTTTCTATTCCAAATCATTTTCTCCATGAAGAGATGATCCCGGTAGGGTTTTAGGGCATGGCAAGGGGGGCAGTGCCAGAACACAGCTACCTTCTGTGTTTTCTCAGTGATGGCATCATTTTAGATAGTTTAACATCAGATAATCTAAAAAACTCAGCCATTCTGGAAAAACAACAGGGTATGGCTGGCACAGTGCCACTGCTCCCAGGTCTGCTTTTACACAAAATAATGTAAAAAACCCTGAAACCAATGACTGTGAAGTCAGAGCAGTCTCTGGCTATGTTATGTATAGTCTTTTGTTGGGCGTGGTGCTGAGTAAGAATTTAGAAGTTTATAGCTTGGCACAGCTCTTCAAAATTTAGATTTTCAGATAAAAAAAACAAATGTTTGTCTTCATCTCTGGGTCAAAAATGAGTCAATACACATTAATAATATGTATCATTTTGAGACCACAATGTGATTTTTTTAAATGCAAGCTTGGTTTAGCACATTTGCCCAGGGTGGATTTCACCAGGTTAGTTTAAGTGTTCAGATTCATCATTGTAGAAAACAGGTAACTGTAGATGTTCTTGAAACATTTATTTGATGTTCCCTATAAAGTAAAAGTCTGGATGACCTACCTGCAAGAGTTACTCTGAGTGTTTTGGCAACTGTAAAAGCCTACAGAACAAAGTAATTGTCACATATATGACAGTCTTTGGAGTCCTGTCTGTAAATGATTATACGAATTGTACTCATATACTGACCTCTGTTCTGGAGGGTTTTATAACGCTGTCCTAATAATACATTTTTTAGCAGTAATCACAAGAGCACCGATATACATGAGCATGCAGGAGCAAAAATGGGAGACCACAGGTGCCAATATCCATTTATCTATCCTCGCTTGTTTATTTATGGTGCCATCTAGAAGGCAGGTGATAATTTTCAGCAGAGGCATTACATTGTACCTATTGAAAGCCATATGCCAGGTGGGTTTCAGCACAGCACTCAGGGCTGGGGCATACATTCTCCTGCTCAGCCCTGGAGTTCCTTCTTTCTCCTCACCCCTCCACAAAACTCCTTCAGGACTCACTTCACGTGGGCTAGGCAGTTCTCCATACCTTGAAAGGATACAGAGGTGCTGTTGTTAATTCCTATATTGCTGAGCTTTCAGAAAAGGTTACTCAGCCAACAGACTCAAGGAATCTCTGCAAATGAGGTTTCAGAGGCAAGAAAACAGAGGCAGCAAAGTTACTGTCTCAGGAAAACTTCACAAGCCTTGGTTGTGGATGGTATAGAGCTACACATTCTGAGGGTTTTACCTCAGACCTTCTCCCTCAGCTTAGGCCACCAACTGATGATGCAAAGACTGAGAATTTAGGCTTCCTTTCTTTATTTTCTTTGTTTGTCTTTTAGTCAGTCTGGCTGGGATGAATGGGGAAAGGATGAGCACAGTTTAGTCAGTTACAACTTTTCTGGTGCACAGTCTGATTAAAGAAAAAAGAAGATTTGGTGAGTCTTATTAGCAAATACAGGTACTTGTAGATTTTATTAGTATTGCAATATGCTACTATCATCTTGGATGCTGATCTTAAGGCCAATAACATTGTGTGCTACAAAGTATGGGCAGTGACCTCTGAATGTACACATCCAAGATCTGCCACTTTTTGTGGACAAGTTCAACTTTCTGTCATTTGTGTCTGAGGTTATCATTAGAACTGCATGGATCATTCATTATGAAAACTGTATCTGTGAGCTGTTTAACTAGACATAGGTTTGTTCATAGAGGTGAAACTAAAAAGGTCTGATACAAGAAAAAAAGATGATACAAAAAAATACAAAAAAGATGAGGGGCCATGATTTTCCTTACAACTGTTCAGAGATTAGCTAAATGTGGATGTTTACTAATTCCTTTCTCATAGAAACCTCATAGAAGGCAGGAAGTATGAATCTTCATGAGCTGAACCAGTTTCTAGGCTGATACAGACTTTAGGCAATACTTAAACAGCAATTTGTCCCAAATCTCTAACTGTGGGTCGTAATGAAACCAATTATTTCTACACATCTGACTCCACACCTGTACAATGAAATTTTCTCTACACTGAATTAAATGACAAAGATTGTGGTTGTTCAAATGAAGTTGGAAGTTCAGACACAGAAGTGACTCTAGAATGATACCCTTTTATAAACTCAGCTAATCAACAATCAAATGTCTCTAGCAATGGAAATAAGAGTTTACTTCTTTAATTTAGTCTTTCCTTGTTTTGTTGGTTTTGGTTTTGGTTTTGGTTTTTTGGTTTTTTGGGGTTTTTTTATTAGGTCAACATTATTCAAATGCAGTGTTTCAAAAGCAGTGTGAAATCAAGAATAAAAACTCCAGTATTCTTTCATGGAAAATATATTAATATGAAAGATCAACAATTACATTTTCTACAGTTTATTTGGGGTTTTTTGAAGAATCCTGTAAACTTTAATAAAAAATTACAACATTGGTACAGAAGCATATGGTCAAAAAATCTGTATGGCATTCTTCTTTTAAGACTGTAAACTGAATTTCATTAGGTTTTGCCACTAATTTTAGCAAAGTCAGAAGTCCTTTCTATGTGTTTTACAGTCAACTATCTATTACACTGCTAAATGCTGTTCTTTCTTTTCCATAGATGTATCTTGTCCTATTAGTCAGGTATGCGTCCACAACTGTTGTGAAGCCAAAATTAATTTATGTGGGGAAAAAAAGACGTCTAGGGACAAGTGGTAGCATCATTTTTTGGTGAGGTCAGATGGAAGGGTCTATGGTGAAGGGACCATCACTTGATGGAAGTTCAATGATTGGTGCATATTTAGCAGTTCAAGACAAATGCAGAGATTAAGTGGTCATGGGAATAGTCTTGTTTGGTCTTTGGGAAGAAAAATGAAGATACTAAATAGTCATAGAAATGCACTATTTACTTGTGACAAGAAATTATCCAATTTTATTATTGCACAACAAGGAAAGAGTACATATTAATGTAACGGTTTCCTGAGCCTTGGTCTTTTTTTTGGATGTAGTATTTTCTGTTATAACATCCTGAAAGATACTGTATCATAGGAAAGGGGCAACCCTGGAATGTAGAAAGACAAAGAGTTGGCAAAGGATTCATACTGAGGTGTTCCAATTATCCCCCCTTTCCTGTAGAAAAGCACACTGTGATATGCTGAACTAGAAGGTGAAAAAAAGGCCAAATCTCACATTAGCAATGAATTATCTTGCTGTTAAAGGTATAAACCATCCTGGGTGGGGCCAATTTTTTGCAATGACTCATGGGGATGAAGTTACTTGTGTCAGCAGAAGCTTAGCTACGGTCACAGCCACACAGGTGTGGGCATTGATTCTCTTAGCAAACCACTTGAGGACTAGACAGGTTGCTGCAAGTAGGGAAAGGGTTCAAGAAATCTTGGAAGGTGGGTGCAGGTTGGGGTATCAGCATTAACAATATGACCCCTTCCAGACCAAGGTTACAAGTGAAGGAAAAGCCATACACTGCACGGCCAGGCTTGTTGTGGAAAAGCTTGGGCAGCATCAGATCTCTTTTTTTTTTTTTTTGAGTTCAAAGGGCTAACCAAGTCATTCTGGGCACCAGGAATATAAGCAGAGAGAGCCCAACAAGTTGCTGCTGGTGTTCTGCTGCTCTGAACCACAGTTAATTTTCATTTACAAGCAGACTGTTGTTTCATGTTTTTATGACACTGGAGTACCCAATCTTTGGCAGGTGCTCATGGGAACTATTATAGAGCAAATAGAAATGTATCAGCTTTTAAAATATCCATGAGAACTCTTGGGGAAAACATACTGGACTTATAGGTTTCAGTGGGCTCTCACACAGTGTCTGGAAATTAAAATTGCTGAGAGAATCTTACATTTTTGGATCTCTGAAAACAAGTATTTTAGTGTGGTCCTAGAAGTTAAATCCCTGGCAACTATTTTCTCACAACAAAAAATCTGCCAGGTACTATGAAAAGGTTCATTTACAGAGCTGCTCCATCATGGGCAGAACATCAGTGTTGTGGCAGTGGTCCTTATGACAAAACAATTTCTTCAAAAACAAGAAGAGATGATTCAGATCTATATAATAGAAAATTTGCCTGGTGTTTCCTGAGTCTACTCTAGCAAGTAAATAAATCTACAAGAAAACAAGATGATAAAGTGATGAGTGGTAAAACATTGCTGAATGATGGCTCCCATGGATGAGATATGAGATAATGCAGGTCCTCAATACTGAATTAACTTCAACACTGTGGCACTTGCTTACCATGATTTGCTTTCATAACAAAATGGAGGTCTTTATCCCTAGAGGAAGTTACAATGAAGTGACAGCCTAGCTAGCCTCCTGTGCACACTGTTCATCAAATGATGGTCAAAATGCTTGCCAAAGTGAGTTGTCAGGTGAAATTATTGAATTTGCCTGCTTCTCAGTGCTGAAAATAAGAAGACTGCAATAGCAGCTTAAATCACAAGGCAATACCAATAGCATTTAACTATATGCAACACTGTAGTTTCAAAAAATCATAATTATTCTGTATTTATTACATAGCAAGGATTTAAAGGCAGCCAAGACTTCCAAAGTATTGCATATAGCCTGGATACCTCTGTCACTATCCATCCAAGACCTGAAGATAATTTATCAGGAAAAACTAAGAGCTTGGACAAGATGTTAACAACACGTTAAAATACATGGACGCTATTGTTACTTATTGTGCCACAGCCTCAAGGAGTGATGTGTGGGGAACAGCCTTTGTTTAATGATAGCGGAGTTATCTAACTTCAGCATCCGGGATGGGAAGAGGAGTCGCATTCTTTGATCACTTTAGCTATTTACCTTTACAAGTGCTGACAGATGTTGGTGGCATTTTCTGGCAAGGCTTTCTTCTGCTTCTTAGAGAAACTGATTTTATAGTACATAGGCAGGTGATTCCAGAGCAAATTATTGAGCTAAAAATTAAAGCCAGCCTCACTGATCAGTGAAGTGGGACTTTACCTGCTGGTGTTATATGAGGGGAAAAAGAATAGAGTCTGTGTCTATCAGAGTGGTATTAAAAGTGTGTCAAGTTATAGTACTACAAAAACAGAGTACTCCCCTTTTCATCTCACTTTAGTCCTTCCTTTGTTAATGGGCAGTGAGTTACAGTCAATTAAAGGTGACTGATAGGAACTGAGGGGAATACATTTATAAGCAAGTATGAAAAATACCTTGTGCTCAGGGTATACAAATTACATCATAAACAGAAAGTAGTTATGGTTGATTGGAGCAATTAAATGTTTTCTTTAAGAAAAGGAAAAATCCCTCCAGTGAGAATATTTTAGAAAATGACTTTTTAATCATCTGTAGAACCATAGAACTGCTAAAATTACTGACTCCTAATAGTTTTCAAGTGTTCCTCAGTTAGAATTAGCTATAATCCCTTTGCAGAGCAGCCAAGTACTTCCCCAGGAACCTGTTTAGATGAAACTTTATTTTTAATTGCAAGATCACATCCACGTGATTTTATGTAGTCCAAAGGAGACCAGAGAAGCTTTGAGCATATTGCCCTGCTGTGCAAACAGCCACAAATTTGGGAACCATTGCATGGGAAGGAACAAGTTCTAAAACCAGTTCAGGAGGATATGGCAGACATCAAGGTTAATGTACCATTCATGGATGAAGCTTTACTACTGATTGAAAAAGCAGGTGTTTCCAGTGTTATCTGATGCACAGTGACCAGCACCCTACCACATTAATAAACCACCTAACACCTTCAGTCTTGTCTGTTTCCTCATCTACTGTCATCCTTGAAGATAGTTCTGCATGAGTAAGGATAGCTTTTGGGAGGGGAAGGGCTGAGTCACACCGCTATGGAAGAGCAGTCTTTACCCAGCAGCATGATGGGAAGGAAATGTGTCCTGTAGGCAAATGGCAGGGAACTGCTTGGAGCCAGGCAGAGCTGCTCCTGGGTCTGTCATGCCCTATTCCTCCACTTCTGCCTGTTCTTGCATGGGAACATTGCTTCTCTACAATCCTGGGCACAGACATGGTCACCGACAGTGAAGGACTGGCCATTGCTAGCAGTGCCAGCCTGCATCCGGAGCAGTATGAAAAAGCACACCAGATGTGAATAAGGCAATGAAAATCAGACTCTTAGGAATGGTGTAAGTAAAAATGGTCCTATCTGAACAGACAGAATACATGCTTGGTAGATATGCTTTACCAACTGTCCAATTTAACATAAAGAATACAGTTCAGAGTGCCGTAAGGGTTCAGTCTTTGTTTCAAGGAGACTTGGAATGCTGGGAAAAATACAGGAAATGGTAAAAATCTTGAACACAGCTTGCTTTAGTCAAAGAAACCCAGAGCAGTTTCCATAAAACTGTGATTTACTTTTTTAAGCTCAGTGAAAAATTCACAGTAGTCTTCCTTTTTCTGACAACTTTAATCATATCTTACCTTTGCGTCTGCAAAAAAAAGATAATTATATTTTACTCACCTGTATAAAATGTATGAAGAACTCCAGATGATTGAAGACATTTAAAAAAAGGAAAGGAAATTCGTGTATATGCATGTTTATATATAATTGTTACTAATTTTATATTCTGTCAAGGAAACAAATATTATTTTAGCAAAGCTTTGAAGTTTTTTTATAACTTTGGAAGCTGTTTAATAATTAGTGATCAAATGAAATCCAAATGCTTTTCAAATTAATGAGAACTGGATTATGTGCTGGAGAGGAGGAAGGTTTAGCAGAAAATGTTTATATAACTGAGTATTTGTTATCTTAGATTATCACCATTTCTACCTGCATCTTCAAGAAACTCATTCTGTTGCTCTGAAAAATATGTAATATTTGAAGATAATTTCAGAGGCCAAACACTCTAAATCCATGATCAAAATACTTGCAAACAATGTCTCAGATCAGTAAAAGCAAGCTGAAGAGGACAAGAAGCCATTTTATCATCTGACCTCAGTGACTGCAAAACATTTGTTCTGTATTCTTCTTCCAGTTTTACTCTTCATTATACTTAGGATTTCAAATAGCTTCTTTTTAAATGTATGTGATATAAATTAGTCAATGTCAATAGAATGTCTTCTAAAGATAGTTTAACGCTCTGCCTGTCATCTGCCTGCAGTATAGGATAACAGCAACTAAAGCAATTCCCTTTATGGGATATGTGCTGACTACTGCCCATTTCCAGGAAAGCTGGAACAGTACGTGCAGTTTCATGTATATATCATAAAATGGACATACCATTATAGTGAACATGGGTGTATGTATGTAGTTGCATACTACATACATGACTACAGGAGGGAAGTGACGTTGTGTAGAGAAAAAATCTGAGGGGCTAAGGCTCAACTAGAAATCAGGTTGGCTAAGGCTGTGAAAGATAACAAAAAATCTTTCTATAAATATATAAATAATAAAAGGAGAACTAGGGAGACCATACAGTCCCTATTGGGCACAGAAGGAACAACAGTGACAGGGGATGAGGAAAAGGCTGAGGTACT
>WAAB01020706.1:87790-171474 GCA_013389865.1 Piaya cayana | reverse complement strand
CTGAGGGAGATGGTTTAGTGTTTGATAGGAATGGTTGGATTCAGTTACCCAGTGGGTATCTTCCAACCTGGTTGTTCTATGATTCTATGATTCTATGATAATTTGGCTCTGAGCTCATTCATGAAGTGCTCTTCAGCCCTGCAGCTAAATTATTCTGTCATTCTGTTATAGCTCCACTATATCCATCAGTGCTACATTGGGAACATTAAGACTTGAGCTGGTCCTTACCACTCCAAAGCTCCATGAGCTGCCTCTACTTCACTACAGGTGTATCTACAACAAGGAGAAAGGCAGATGTTCCCTTACACCATGATCTCTATTTTTATTTAACTTATCCACCTTCTGAATCAAACAGAATCACTCATTTCTCAGTAGCATTTCTCAAATGATAGATGAAGTATTAGATGTTCCATCCACAACACAAAAACTTATCTGCACTGAGCAGGGACTAGGTTCATGGCTCAGCTCCTCAGCTGTTCTTCATGCCTCTTAGATCTTGGAGATGTAAATGACATTTTGATATAAGACACATTAGCCCACCAGTTGGAGTGCAAGACCTCGCAGGACTGTATGGAGATAGTCACTAACACTGTGGGAAAGGTTTGTATTCAGAAGACTGCGGTAACACCCTGAAAAAAAAAGCACTGGGCTAATACCAAAGAATAGGAGTCTGGAAGAGTGCCTGGGTTCACAAGAAAAAATATAGTTTCCACTACAGCTTGTCAATGAATATTGAAAAAAGATGAGTGATGATTAAGAGTTTAAAATAATCTCCTTTCCACCCTTTCACCTGCCTCCAATCAAACCATAAAGCCAACCATGCCCCTGGCTTACATTATAATGGAATTATTGTTCATGGAGTTTTGGCCAGTCAGCAGTCAATAGCAAAGAAATGACAAACGTGTGCACATGGGAGAGCCTTTAGAGAAAAAAAAGAGAAAGGAAAGAAGAAAATTTATTATTGCAAGTCTACTGATGAATGCAGGCATTAGAACAGCAGATGTAGAGTGTATAAGGGGCTGGAAAGTGAAAAGCTAAGTGTTGCCTTAGAGCACCAGGAAATGGAGGCAAGGTTGTGAAAGCCATCAAGCTGCCTGTGCTCTGCATTCCTTAATGTGCAATGAAATGTTTTGATAACTGATACCCAAACCCCTAAAATGGCAAGCACTTTCTGCAAGCACCCTTGAAATAAGGTTTGCTGTTAAGGCAGGGTAGTCATCAGTGAGAGGTAAAAAAATAGGGAAACTGGAACTCTGTGCTGAAATAGGGATGTTTGCTTCAGCACATGGGACTGTTGCTTGGGATACACCAAACAGCAAGAAAAGAACTAGGAAGGATGCAGTCTTAGCTCCAAGGTAATGGATAAGCCAGAAACAGCTGTTTCTCTTCCTCAACCTTTTTTAAACTGCCACAGGAGACCTCTTTCCACTCAGAGCTTAGTCATTCTTCAGCATCGACTTCTCAACACACCACTTTGGCTTTCACAAGTAATCTGTTGGACAGGCTAGGAAACCTGTGCTGAATTCCCTCATCTCCAATGTTTGGCTTTAGTTAGGAGAAGATTTGCCCGAAGACTAAACATATGTAATATTAAGTGCAACCTTTTGTTAGCTTTATTGTACTTGCTCCTAAGTCTAAATTATGTATACCATGTGTGTGTTTATGTGTATATGAGGGAGAGAAACTCAAACAGACAAGGAAAATGTGGACTCCATTCACCCTGTGTATGCTGTAATATGAACAGACTCACAGAGGTGTGTGGGCATATATAGACTTTACCACATCTACTGTAAAGAGGAAAAAAATGCTGAGAAGCATTTTGTCACGTTTTCCATTTGAAATGTGTGAGCTGTGGAAACTCAAAGCTATAACACTAATGTTTCTTCTGATAGTTTTTATCCCATGCTATTTATTTTTCCTGCACTATTTATTTGCTATCATGTTTTTTGGGAACTGGACAAGTTTGTGAGGTGTTTTTTTCCCCTTTCCTCATATCTAGAAAATATGCACACATTTGAATTATGACTTTCCTACAGGAACTAACAGCTGTATGTGCAAATCATGCATATAAATCAATTACTGAGGCCTATGTACTATAAATGTTCCCATTAATTAAGCAATGTCAGATGCTATGAACCATGAAGTTCATTACATCTTTAGCATTCAAATCAAGGATTATTGAAGAAGCAATACTACGTTTACCTAATAGTTAATGAAATTAAGCCAGGTTGTTGCCAACATTCTTATTTTATGCCTAATTCAGTGTTTAAATGTTTATGAATAAAACACTAACTGCTGAAAGCAGAAATGTTGAAATGTAATTACTGTTAAGTTATAACGCACTTGAGGACTCATTATGCCAGACTTGGGAGTTTTAAGATCACCAATGTAACACACTCTCCAAACCCAAGAATTTTTATGGGATAAAAGCTGGAAAGACATAAATGCTGTTGAATCTGTCCTGGCTGAGTGGAAATCTTGATGATCGTGGTAGCAAGATTTACGGGTGTAACATTTTCCTGTAATTACATGGTTGCATTTCAACATTGTGACATGATTTGCATATGTGAATATCCCTGCAAATTGGCTTCTGATGAGAGTTACATCTGCCTGGACCAATCCAGCTGCTACCCAGAAGGACCTATCTGAAAAACAAAGCAATCTGTAAAATCATCTTATATAGATTTTCCATATGTATGTCCTGATTTAGATTTAAATGTAAATATAGCATGGCAGTATTGGTTACTTTGTTAAGGTTTATTCTGCTAACTAAGAAGCACACAGCGATGTCAACATCAGGAGTATCTCTACTGTGCAGCATTCTACATTCCTGTATTCCTACCTACAGACAACTAATTATCAAGAGCTAGAGTAGGATTGCTCATGGCTGTTCAAAGACAGTCTTGGCCACATGAATAAATAAAATCAAATTTAAAATAAACCAATGCCAAATAAAACAAAATCATAAGGCTTTTCAGAAATAAGAGAACAGGAGAGATCTTTAGCCAAACATCACCTTCTGCTGCTAGCTCAGTATTTCCCAGAACCAAGATTTTCTGCAGCAAGATATGTATCTACAGAAAAAAAGGTACACCCTTTGCCACAGAAAATGTGCATGGGCTCAGAATGTAACTGATAGACAGAAAAGGTAAAGTCGGATCGGCAGACAGACTAGGAAGCACAGAGAATGAAGTAACAGTGTTTGGGGTTTTTTGCAGAATAACAGTAAATTCATGTCAGACACTTGCCAAAGCATTTTGCACACCTCAGTAGGCTTTTTGCAGCATAGTAGAAGAGGACCTTGAAGCAGGAATTTGCAGGAGAGGTGTGAAGGAATTGTGAGAAAGATAGCAGTGGTTTTGAGCACTGAAAAAATATGGGTTTCAAAATTATAGATAGAAGTGGAGCTTAGTGTCTTGAGTGTGAGATGATGGGGAAAACAAGCGTTTGTGGTGTGTGGAAGCCACTAGAACAGCTTGATACAGAATACTGAGGGGCACATGAAGGAGGTGCTTGGTGCGTAGTAACGCAGTCAAAACAGGCAAAAATTATTTACCTTTGACATCGCCTTCCAGGAGATTAACAAGGTGGTCAGACCACTTTGGATGGGATCTGAAAAACTGACATATTCCTAAGGAGATGAAGAGTTGTAAAGGGAGGGATATGTGACTTAGCTGCAAAACTCGGGAGGGAGGGATATAGTATCCTGGAGGCTGGGCATGAGTAGTGGAAGGCAGAGGAGGGAGAGGTTGCACCAGGAAAGTGAAAAGACTGTGGGTACCGTGTGGTCTTCAGAGCAGACTTGAGACATTTCAGAGACAGCAGAGGAGGAGAGCTCGTATTTCAGGGTGAGAGGAAATAAATCTAAAGTTGCAGGGAAGTGATGGAAGTTAGGGGCAGAGCAAAAGGAGCCGAGTCTGAGCTTGTGCATACAAGACACAGAAGTAAGCATAGAGAGGACCAAGGACAGAAGCCTGAGTAAAGGTGGAGAGATACTAAGACAGTGACAAGAGTTAAGGGAGAATCCAGAGAAAACACTGAGCTAAGAGAAAAAAATATTTAACATTGGATTTGCCTGATTTTTTAGAAAGGGAAGACATTAGTTTTGGGGAGTACATTTGTTTGTTTGTATTTTGTTGGGTTTTTATTAGGATGTTGGGAGCATTTTGATTTTTACCACAATCAAGTTTTAAATATCTATAGTAGTTACTGCACTGAATGTATGAATTTACCCTTTCTTCTCTCCTAGAAATTCACTAACCTTGCTGCTACTTGAACACACTGCTTTCACTACAAACCATTGCAACATACTTGAAATTTCAAAATTGTGACATTATTGAAAAATTTGTAACATACTTCACTTTGGACAAGTGCAAAACTTGACACACACAACCCAATGTCAAATTCCAAGAAGCAATTGGAATCTGTTTCAGTAGCTCATATGCACAGTCTTAACTGAGGCTTTAATACATAGAAATCAAAACCACACAGTAATATCCATGCCGCTTTTTAAGTTATTTTCTTCCCAGTGTTGTAAACTGAAATGTCACTGGAAATACAGTTCAAAACCAGTTTAAAACAGGAAAAGCATCCTCCCATCACTTAAATAAGAGGCAATAAATAGCACCCTGCTAAGCAGCACAAAGTCAAGTCACAAAACCAGACAAAGAAGTTAACAAAATATCTGTAGACAAAGGGATAAATAAGCCATGCTCCTGGAGCTAATATGTGAAACTAAATGACCTCACGCATTGTTAGAGTGAGCAGTGACTTAATATGAGATCAGTCCTGATGCAAATATAGCACTAAACAGGGAAATTATGGAAGAGTCAACACCACAGTGTATTTATATTTTGTAACCAGAACACTTCACCATGGGCATAGCACTGTGTCTACTGCTTGCAGACCGGTGTTGGAATGCTCCTGCCAGGACATTGGTGTGAAAGGCAACAGGACTTGCTCTGCCTGCATCCTGCTGTTGCTTGAAGTCTCAGAATCAGTTGTATTACCTCTCTTGCCCTTATTCATCTTTTACCTATGTTCCTGGTGCTGTAGTCTACATTTAGTAGGATCTTTTAGGTTGAGCCCAATGTCTGGGCAGAAAGCTGATATGGTATTTATGAAGGAAGGATCTGATTCATCTTTCTGTGAAATGCTGGAGTACATGGAAGCTTTTTTCAGTAGAAAACTACATTCTGTTTATTGCATTCTGGGGTGGAAGATAAAATATAATTTTTTCCTAGGGTACCTACAGTATGGAAGAAAAATATAAAGAAAAATGGTGGGCATTTCAACAAAAAAAAATGTATAGTTTCTTCTTCTTGCATTGTATTCTTCTTGTGTTTTGTCACCAGCAGCCTCATTAGTTTTTCTTTAATAATTAGCTGCAACTGTGTAAAAATTATTAGTTGTATTGAAACAAAGGGACTTCTGAAAGAAAACCAACAAGAATACTTGTTGTTAATAAATTAATTTGGAGAAGCCTTGATTTAGTAATATCTAGATAATTTCATACAAAAATTTTTCCCTCAAGATTAACTATGAATTCCATCAATATTATGAAAGTTTCATCTGACTATCAATTAGAGCTTTGAGAAAGTATATTTGTATGCTGTATTGGAGAAAGTCTGAGTCACATACACAGAGGACTGAAAGATTGTGGAGTTAATGGCTTCAGCTTGTCTTTGTTTAGGCGTGACCTGTGTAAAGGCTAAGGAGTGTCTGTGATCCTGGCTTAGGTCTGGATTTTCCTCTGGTCTTGGCATGTCATTTTGTCATCAGCTGCTGAAGCATAAGAGCAGCAGCAGAAACTCTTACACAAGTCAGCTCCTTCTATAATTTTATTTTTCTCAATTCTTGCCCATTTTGTGGTTGTTTATACCCTAGATGCTACAGAACTAGGATACTCCCTTTGTGGGACTGGCACACATTCCTTCAATGTCACAGTTATCCACTGAGCTTAGCAATGTGGGAGGATGAGGTTTGTCTGGCTCCAGAAGAGGGGAGGCACATGCCTGGCTGCATGTTGAGTATCTCCTGGATGAACAAGGCATTGCAGCATTGTCACTGCTGGAGCCCCTACCACTGTCCTCAACAGCTGAACCATTGCCTTCAAACCCCTGTGGCAGTGGACAGGCAGTCTTCAAAGCCTTGCTGCTCCCCACGCTCCATGGACACCTCCCATATGGCACCACCATTGCTGATTGTCCCTCGCTCTCCTAGCACCCTGGTGTTGGTTTAACTCTGTCTAGATACTCTTTGTCAGGCCTTCTTGCAACCAACATGTGCATGAGAAGTTATAGGATGTTTGCAGGCTAAGTGCTTAGCTATCTGTATTGCACAGTGAAGGCTGGGGTTGTTGTCTATTGGTTTCTTACCCATTCCTTCCAATGCAATGCTTGGCTGGCTAATGAGTGAGGATATTCAAAAGGAATATATAAGCTTATTTTTATTTGAAGAAAATCAAATAAAATTATGGAGAGGATGTAAGACAGATTGGCAATTAGTTCTACTTTTCTTCCCCAGGATTCAAACATACCTCTTAGAACAAATGGGCTGAATCTTGGGACAGTAATAAGTCTTTGAATATCATTTTGAAAGAATCACACATCTCTAAAAGATTAGGGAAATATAACTTTTATTTTAATGTGAATAGTATTTTACTGGACCCTGGCAGAGTATTAGAGAAATTATCATTTCCTCATTAGTCTAACTGCCAACTAGCTCTTCTTACTTTCCTTTTCTTGGTGGGTGTCTCAGACCAAATTCTACTTAATCAAATTAATTAAGAAATAGTAGAGTTCTAAGAAATAATGTTCAGAAGGAATCAGGCCAAGAAATTATCATGTTCAAGACATCAAACAATTCCTTAAGTTCCAGAGACATCAGTGGTATTTAATTGCTTTCTTGAGTTGCATCCTAAGTGTGTGATTTTAGGATTAAGGCAGGGAAAATTTTTGTTAAACAAAAAGGTGCCATTAAATGGATTTATGAAAATATGGAAGTGTTACTGAAATTCTTGTCAAAACAATTTCCATTAGAAACATTCAGCTCTGTTGGTGACTACATATTTTTAATTAACATTTTGACAACTCAGGTTGAAACAACCATTTGTTTCAAAGTTCCTTTTTGCTATATAGTCATGAAATCAAACCCATATCTGACCTGACCTTTTTCTAATTAATTGTTCCAAATAAATGACTTTTGTGCTAAACTGAAACAATTATTTTTGAATTGTCAGTACTGCTGATGAATGCAAAATAAGAAGCAACTGGAATAAAACCACTCCGTGTACAGGACTCAAACTTCGTGGGGTAAAAAAAGGAAATCCTTCATGGATATTTTATTATAACTTAGCTTATTCAATTGTCATATGCAGTTACATTTACATGTTGTGGCTTCAGAGTATTTATATAGTTTATTTTAGAATACACACTGGAAACAATACTTATTTCTTGAACTATGACATATTCATCTGTATCCTGTTCTAGGAAGAAATATCTAGTTTTTAGTCACTTGTGATTAATGCTTCATTATTATATAATGCTCACTGTAAAAACTCATGGAAGCACCAACTGTTGTGTTAGGTTCTGTGCAATAAGGACTGTGAAATATCACAGCCTAGTCCAGATCTGCTGTCTGCTGTACCTCAGTTTGTTGAGATAGGATCCCATTGCATCATCCAGTGTGATACAAAGGGCTAGAGTAGAAACTAGATCCAGGCCATTCAGGCACACTCTAGAAAGACAGAACCTGCTTTCTCTCTTTTCATCAACAAAAATCTTTCTTAGCAGTAGGGTCCTGATAACCATTGAATCACAGAATCATAGAATAGTTTGGGTTAGAAGGGACCTTAAAGATCATGCAGTTCCAATCCCCCTGCCATGGGCAGGGACATGTCCCACTAGATCAGGCTGCCCAAGGCCCCATCCAACCTGGCCTTGAACATCTCCAGGCATGGGGCAGCCGCAGCTTCCCTGGGCAACCTGTGCCAGTACCTCACCACTCTCATTGTGAATAAATTCTCCCTTATGTCCAGTCTAAATCTGCCCCTCTCCAGTTTATACCCATTGCCCCTAGTCCTACCACTACAAGCCTTTGTGAATAGTCCCTCCCCAGCTTTCTTCTAGGCCCACTTCAGGTTCTGGAAGGTTGCTATAAGATCTCCTCAGAGCCTTATTTTCTCCAGGCTGAACAATCCCAACTCTCTCAGCCTGCCGTCCTATGGGAGGTGCTCCAGTCCTCTCATCATCCTTGTAGCCTTCTGGACCTGTTCTAAGAGTTCCATATCCTTCTTATGTTGGGGATTCAAGAACCGGACACAATACTCCAATGAGGTCTCACAAGAGTGGAGCAGAGGGGCAGAATTCCCTCCCTTACCCTGCTGGCCATGCTTCTTTTGACAGAGCCCAGGATACAGTTGGCCTTCTGGACTGCAAGCACGCATTGGCAGCTCATATTAATTTTCTCAATGATCAGTACCCGAACTCCTCTGCAGGACTGCTCTCTACCACATCATCCCGCATCCTGTATTTAAACCATGGATTGCCCCGACCCAGACATAGGACCTTGCACTTGGCCTTGTTGAACCTCATGAGGTTCTCCCAGGCCCACTTCTCCAGATTCCCTCTGGATGACCTCCTGTCCTTCTGGTGTGGCAACTACACCACTCAGCTTGGTGTCATCTGCAAACTTTCTGAGGGTGCACTCAATCTCACTGTCGATATCATTGATGAAGATAATAAAGAGCATTTGTCCCAGCATAGACCCCTGAGGGACATCACTTGTCACAGATCTCCATCTGGACTTGAGCTTTTGACCATTACTCTCTGAATACACCCATCAGATCCATATCTCTTCAATTTACAGAGAAGGCTGTTGGGAGGGACTGTGACAAAGGCTTTACAGAAGTCCAGATAGATCACATCCATTGGTTTTCCTGTGTCCACTGCTGTGGTTACCCCATCAGAGAAAGCCACTAAGTTCGTCATACAGGACTTGCCTTTGGTGAAGTCATGCTGGCTGCCACTAATCACCTCCCAGTCCTCCATGTTTTTTAGCATAGCCTCTAGGAGGATCTCTTCCATGATCTTCCCAGGCACACAGGTGAGGCTGACATGTCGGTAGTTCCCAGGGTCGTCTTTTCTACTCTTTTTAAAAATGGGGGCAATGTTACCCTTCTTCCAGTCACCAGGGATTTCTGATTGCCATGACTTTTCAAATATTATGGAGAGTGGCTTGGCAACCACATCAGTTAAATCCCTCTAGACTCTGGCATGCACCTCATCAGGTCCCACAGACTTCAGGTTCAGGTTCCTCAGGTGGTCACAAACCTGGTCCTCCTCCACAGTGGGAGGTGCTTTACCCCTCCAGTCCCCTTCTTATCGTCCATTGACCCAGCAGTGGTGAGGGGAGTGGTTGTCAGTGAAGACTGAGGCAAAAAAGTTCTGGAGTACCTCAGCTTTCTCCCCATGTGTTGATACAAGGTTACCATTTTCATTCATCAGTGGAGTACTTTCTCTTTAACCATCCTTTTCTGATTGAGATATTTGTAGAAGCCCTTCTGGTTAGTCTTCACTTCCCTTGAAAATTTCAGCTCCAGCTGCATCTTGGCCTTCCTGTTTCCATCCCTACACAACCGGGCAGTGTCCCTATACTCTTCCCAGGCTACCGGTCCCTGCTTGCAGTGTCTGTGCAGTCTCTTTTTTACCTTTGGTTTGACCAGTAGGTCTTGACTCAGACACACTGGTCTCTTCCCTTCTCGATTTCCTACATCTAGGGACTGAGCACTCTTGTGCTTTATGGAAAGCATCCTTAAATATTTGTTAGCTCTCTTTTGTTTCCTTGTCCCTGAGGACAACGTCCCATGGGATTCTACTGAGTAACTCCTTGAAGAGCTGGAATTCTGCTTTCTTGAAATTTAGGGTCCTAACTACACTCCTGACTTGCCCTACATCCCTCAGAACTTTGTATTCCACCAGCACATGATCACTGCAACTCAGGCTGCCTCCCATCTTGATGTCGCTGATGAGTTCACTTTTATTAGTGAACCTCAAGTCCAGTATTGCATTCACTCAGATCAGGGTGTCTATAAACTGGGTTAAGAAATTACCTTTGATGCATTCCAGGAGTCTCCTGGATTGCCTACAGCTTGCCATGCTACTTTTCCAGCACGTGTCACAGTGGTCTATCCCTTTCCTGACACAGAAGGAAATGGCTCCACCCCTCCTTCACAGTCTGTCCCTTCTGATCAGCCTGTAGCCACCAATAGCCACACTCCAGTCACGGGATTCATGGTAACTAGATCATAGATTTCTAGTAGCATGGTAGCTTCCAGCTCCTCCAGTATGTTGCCCAAGCTTTATGCATTTGTACAGAGGCACTTCAGCTGGGCTGTTGGCTGCATTGCGTTCTTAGTGGAAAACCCTTTATTTCCTTTAAGGTGTTCTCCAGAAGTTTCCTTCCCAGCATCTACACAAGACTTCAACTGTGCCGCAGCATACCTAGCACACTGCTGTACAGCAGGGGCAGGGGCCATACAAGCCACTAATCCCTTCAACCATTGTCTCTCCTCTCACTGCTTGTCATAGGTAAGCCTGAAACTGGTGAGTTTCCTAGCAATATCCCTTACTCAGATACCTGGGAGGCAGCAGACTTCCCTGTGAGTAGGGTCTGCTCAACATATTGGACCTTCTGTTCCCCTCAGCAGAAAGCTACATTCCTACAAGTATGACTCATCTTCATCCTTGTGGCAGTTGTAGTAATATGGGCTGTGTCACTCCAGTCTTGGCTCTTGCTCTGATGCAGACAAGTCATCAGCCATGTTTTCCTCCAGTCCAACCCAAAGCTTTAGGAGGCAAGACAGCATTTTGGCCTGATGACAGCTAGTGACTGACCACAAGCTCAAGGGTGGAGGATATGCCTTCCTTGTAGGGCACCTCAGTTGTGAAGCCACGCTTGGGCCACAGCATAGATCTGCAAAGATGGACAATCATCCTGGTTTGGCAACCCATCATGGAGGGGATACTGCCGTGCTGCTCAGTATTTATGCTGCTGTAGAGAACCTTTAACCTGGACTCTGACATGCCAGTCTCAGACTGTCTATGTCTGACAGATCTGCCACACCAGAATTCTGTCCTTGCCCCTGTTTGTTTGAACAACTGTCACCTGGATGCTTTTTTTCAGGAGATGGATGTTAGTAAAGCGCAGAGACAAAGGTATAGCACACATCCTCCTGTCTCTTGAAAGATGGAAGAACTGTGTAGTGTTCAAGTCCTTTGTGGAAGTCAAGTCTTCAGCTCTCACATTCAAATCTTTAAAGACCTGGTTTCATCTGCACTTACTCAGTGATCTCATGCTGGCAATAATTTTCTTGCATGAAGAAGCACATCTGTTTGAAATGGTTTCTAAACATTTTCTGGGAAGGAGGTCAGTTGGGGAAAAGCAAAGCTCTTTGCCATGTGTGTTCTCAAGTTGGAATCTAAGGTGAGAAAATTGGGGATGAGGCATGAAGGGGAAGGGGCATATCCACAGCTAATAGTCCTTTCCTCTAGCTGATAGCTTGAAGAGGAAACTGTTGAAACTACTGAGAATGCAGCTTTGTTTTCTTTGTTCTTTCACAGCTCTGTGATTCAGAGGGTATAATGTGAAAATTTGTGAATCTCTCCTGAAAAGATAGCTATTGTGTATGTGATATTCATCAAAAACACTGGAATGTGTGACTTGCAACAACCTCTGAAAGCTCATCTTCCTATATCCATTTACCAATTTTCTCCCTTCGTCTTCCCTGTAGCACCATCTTATCGCAAAATCTTTAAGGAGAGGTGCAAATAAGATGAAATAAATATTTCCACAGAGAAATAAGAGGTCATGTTTTGAAAGCCTTTCAAGAGATTGCTTTATTCTATTATTTTTTAAAGTAAAACAAAAGCAATAATGAACATTGCTCTCTACAAATGCTCTCTACAAATTGCTCTCTACAAATACCTGAAGGGAGGTTGTGGAGAGGAGGGAGCTGGCCTCTTCTCCCAGGTGTCAGGGGACAGGACAGGGGGGAATGGCCTCAAGCTCCACCAGGGGAGGTTTAGGTTAGAGATTAGGAGGAAGTTTTTTTACGGAAAGGGTCATAAGGCACTGGAATATGCTGCCCAGGGAGGTGGTTGATTCGCCTTCCCTGGGGGTGTTTAAGTTACGAGTAGACAAGGTCCTGAGGGACATGGTTTAGTGTTTTGTGGGAGTGGTTGGACTCGATGATCCAGTGGGTCTCTTCCAACCTGGTGGTTCTGTGATTCTGTGCTTAAGTGTAATTAGCTGAGGTAAAGGTGAAACGGAACAGCTAGGATGTCACACAAAGCTTAACAAAAAAAAGCTCAAAGCAAGGCAAAAATAGAACTAGATGAAACATCAGCACCGATAGCTTTCTGAGATGAAACAAGTAAAAAAAGTTCTACACTGTAATGGACTGCAAACAAATAATTTGTCACAACTCTGAATAAATACAGAATAGGAACTATGCTTTGAGAAAATTATGGGTTATTAAGGTATGGAATTTAATATCATTGTCAATCTATAAAACTTTTACAACCTAGTCTTATTTGCACAGAGATTACATCCCCAAAGCTCAGTGCCAAAGACACATGTTAATAAGCTCACAACTTTTAATTAAGCAATATGTATAAGTAGATTCCCATTAAGCTGTGATTTGTGGGCTAGTTCATTACAGTGGGTTCCAGCCACCAGACATATATTCAATACAAATCAAGCAGCCTGAATATTATACAGCTTAATGTGAGCCTACTTGGGATATTTTATCACCAGTACAGACCGGTGGTTCAGAGAACTATATTTTTTTCTAAGATTGGGGGCAGCGACCAGAACCTTATAATGACCCCTTGTTGTTTACTTAATGAAACTATCCATCTGAATTGTTTAGTTGCAACTGGTAATTATTCATTGAGTTACTCATAGTTCTACTATATAATATATATGACATTCATCAAGAATACATTTGCTGTCATTTGAATTAAATGTATAAAATAAAACACAAAAGAAGGAAATATGGATATTAAAGACACAGAATGATAAAAGTAATTCACATCTTTTATTCCAAAGAGATTGATGACAACACTTTCCAGATCTTTGAAGAAATCTCTATTGAGAGAATTATCCTTAAATTTCTGCCACCAGCTTGTGACACAACGCATCAAGTAGAATTTTTTCAGCTTTACTCGTGGCACAGTATGGCATGTCATTTTACACTTTTCCTGCTTAAACAGATTTCCCATTGATTACATCAGCAGTGAGGATTGTACAGCAATTGTAGGCACCAGTCTTAAAAATAAGATGGATATTCTGCAATATTTAACATTTTGGGGGGTCTTACAAGAGTTGTAAGTTCTTGGATTACTGGATCACAATATAGGAGAAATTACTAGTCATATTTCTGGAAAATAATACTTCATCACAGCATTTTTCTTTTTATATTCTTTCCATAATAAACAATTAATTAGTTAAATTTGATACATATTTACAGCTATCAAGTGAAAACTGTTGTTTGTAACAGCCCTTTCAGTAAGGATTCTACTGTATTTAACTGTAAGGAAATAATGCATTTAATTAAACTTTCTTTAGCCCCAACAAAACTGAACAAAATACTTAGGGTCAATTTTTTTTAATTTGTATTTTCTATTTTGATATATAAATAGTCTTTAAACACCCAGTCTTAGCTAACATAATGACACTACCAAGAGCAGTACAGTATTTACTTGGAAAGCAGAATTTGCCATCCATCCCCAGATCAACTGTCCATCTTATTCAGTATCTTGCTAACAGCAGTGGTTTAGAAATGAGGTTTTATGAAACCAAGGTGGGAATGAGTTCCAGCAGAGGAGACTCCAGGCTGAAATAGAAAGGAGGGATCTCCTGAGAAGGAGATGTGAAGTACAAATCAAGTAGACAAGGAGAGGAATAAGATCAAAATTAGCTGTGGCTCCAAATGCAACAGAAGAATTTTTTAATCAATATGGTAAGCTGCTTGTAGGCAATTAAAAGACTGTAAAGCTGGGACAATACCATGTGTAGATTAGGCTAGTCTTATAAAAAGACCCTTAAAGCAGTGTTGCATAGTTCATGAACTGATTTTGCTTGAAGGCCAAAGAAAAAGGACCTGCAATAAGACAATCTTGTAGTACCAGAGTGATAGTTTGGAGAACTTCAGCAGCAGATGATGATACAGTCAGAGAAGTTTTACACACCCGTTTTCTACCAAAGTTTCACACCACCTCTCCACTTTTCATAGGATCTCACTGGTGCAAAACTATAATGAAGATTTCTTTTTATGATTACATGATTTCTGAACTAACTAGAGCAATGCAGACCTGGGAAATACTGCACTAACACCTTCAGCCTTAATTCACTGTTGAGTCCTAGTACTTTTCATTTGACAGATCATGGCATACAGCCACATTTGGAGGAGTGAGAAAACTACTACAGATACCAGAAGCTAAAGAGTTAAAATAAAACCTCCTGCAGCCTGCACTGAATCAAGGAAAACACCCAGACATATAACTGTTGAGACAGGAGCAACATTACAGCCATTAAAATCAAATGTCAAAGAAGGAACAATGCCTATTAGCTTTTAGAAACCAAAAATGAACAGTTCAGCTTTATCAAACAAATGGGTTGCACTATCCAATTACTAACTTCTGATAAGCACCATGTCAATTTTGTAATTGTGCTGCTGAGTCTGTGGAGAAGAAAAAAGAAATCTGAGGTATTCACATAACGACATAAAAGGCAGCCAAACTATTACAATCCTGACCTAATTACCCAAGCAAATCTCTCCCCTTTCAGGAACATTAGAGCCTGCAAAAATCCTCTAGTCTTTACTGATGAAGCTCTGACCTTGTATAAGGCTGCTTTCCTCTCCCATTCAAATCCCATCTCGTCAGAAGCCTTGAGAAGTCTTCTGATTGGGTCCTTCACTAGAAGCAATATCATTTGCAGCATCTTTTTGTTTCATCTTACTCAGAAATATAACAGTTAAGACTGCATATGACCCAGCTGAGTGGGCAGCACAGGGCTGCAGACTGCAGAGTGCATGGGACGCCCCATCCACACCAAACAGAGTGTCTGGCAAGCACAGCAGAGAAAGCCAAAGGCATAACCAATAGCCCATTTCCTTTTTTAGGGCACTGTCCATGCAAAGGCTTCAATTCTTCCTTCAGTGTTGTTAAGTCTGAAGCTGGTTAGCAACCCCTGTTTTAGTGCTATTCTCTACCCAAGCTGCATGAGCTATAGATTAAGCACAGGTTCAATTTCTCCTTCAGAGCAAAAAAAAAGGAATTATGTGAAAACAGCAGCAAAGTATATCAGTGAAAAAAATAATAATAATAAATTCCCCATAAAACTGTTCTTTTTCTTTTTGAAAAAATGTTTACATTGTTAAAAAATAAAGCACATTTTTTACATGTTCTTATCTAAATATGACTGTCAAACACCTGGTGGATGAAGCCTTACACTATGTGGAGCTAATGTTCCCTTTGCCTTCCCCACATATCCTGACAAAGCTGAAATAGAGCACATATCACCAGGGATATGACAAAATTAGAGAGAAAGCAAACACCTAACTAGGATTATTTAAGAATTTTAAAACAGATAGCTACTTAATAACTTTACTGACAACCCTAGTAGTGTTAAGAGAATAAGCCACTATAAAGCTGAGAAGATTCCCTTTATGGACAGCCACTAACTTTGATCCATTAGGTGGACATTTTGCTTCTCGGCTGGTCTCAATCCAGGTGACACAGGTAACTGTGAACATTTCTACATTAGTGCCTTAGGTGAGATTTTAGGGAAAATCTTACCAGTGTCTCCAATTACTGTGCTTTCTCCTTCACACTGTGGTAATCTTGGGGGGCATTTACTTGCTTTCTTAATTGAAACTAGGCTGGAAAAATATTTCAATTTATTCCTGAAAGTTTATTCCAGGAATAAAACTGGAATTGGCTTTCAATAGACATCAGGTCCAAAGGACCAGACTCCAACTATTCTGAAGGAAACCCTCAAAACTTGCGTGGCTTGGATGCCCGGTCTTCAGCACCAGCTGTTCTCCTCTCAGATCAGTTCCTACACTGTATCCCTGTACTACTGCTAATGTAGATGTTCCTTCCCTGCACAATCTCTGGTATACACTTCTTGCTTTTTTTTCATCCTGGAATAAAATCATAGAATGATAGAATGATTTGTGTTGGAAGGGACCTTAATGATCATCCCGTTCCAACCCCCCTGACACAGCCAGGGACATCTCTGGGGATGGGGTATCCACAGCTTTCCTGGGCAACCTGTGCAAGTAACTCACCACTCTCATCATGAAGAATTTCTTCCTAATATTTAGCGTAAATCTTTCCCCCCCACCAATTTAAAGCCATTCCTTCTTATCCTATCACTACATGCCCTTGTAAGAAGTCCCTCCCAACTTTCTCGTACACCCAGTTCAGATACAGGAAGGCTGCTATAACATCTACTCAGAGCCTTCTCTCCTCCAGGCTGAACAACCCCAACTCTCTCCACCTGTCCTTATAGAGGAGGTACTCCAGCCTTCTGATCATCTTCATAGCTCTGATGAGCATTAAAATCCACATGTCATTCCCAGACATTTAACCCTCTCTGAGACTCTCAACAGATAGCCAGATGCACACAGAGCAGAAATCCACCCCAGTTTCAGCTGTGCTGAATAAAGGAATCATCCTCACCTGTCCTTATACCCTTCTCTCAAAGGTAACTGCTAGTGTAGTTGCTCATGCGAACACTCACCTGGTTTTGGTTAAAATGCCCCTGTAAAGCTTAAACAGCTGGAACAGAAGGTATTTGCTTTTCATCCTAAAATGGGTGAAACAGAGGTCCCACGGGAGCTGCTCCTGCATGAAAAAACAGCTGCAGATGATCTCTTCAGGTGGTGTACAGCTGCACTCAAAGTTGAGCTTGTGTCCACAACAACAGCAAGGGTAGAAGAAGGCGGCTAAAGATTAGACACCTGAATGCAACAGCTCTTAATCTAGTCTCACTATTTTATTTTTGAAAAACTGTGCCTGTAACAGCTCTTTCAACATTCCTGTATAACCTTGTCTGTCAAAGTGGCACTGAGAAGCCTTCAGCTTATAAGTACAGTCCAAACCATAAGTAAAATGTTACATTCCTTATAAGCTGGGTTCATGTGTGTAAGGCCATCAATTCATAGGGAAAACCCAACATTTAACTGTTGTTAATAGATTGATGTAATGTGGTAACCTTTCCACTGTCAACTGTCCACAAATTTTTTTTGACCCAAAATATGAGCAATTCTTAATAGAAACATGAAAAAAGGAGAGGGAGAAGGGATAGGAAGTTATAACTAATTCCTGTCTACCATTTTATAAAGAAAAAACATAATGTGATGAGACCATTGAAAATTTTAGGCTCTTCCATCTCTATTCTGGAATATTCTACAAAAAGTAATATAAGATTTCAGAGAGTTTAGAGCTTCTCTAATATATTCACAGATAACATTTGCAGAAAAAGACAAAGCCCTCAAATGCTGATTTTTAATTCAAAAGACTTAAGCAACATAGACAAGAGATAAGCCCCTGAAAACGTTTCAAATACAGAGCTTTGCACTGAAACCCACCTTGTTATTGTTCTAGTCACATGAGCACACACATGAACACACATTCATATACTAGTTTTAGATGCAAAGGCAGTTGTCTACTGCTCCAAATTCAATGTGTTTATGTTTTCCATTGCATGGTGAAGTTCTAAAATTTACCTGAAACAACGCTGTGTTGATCACTTTCATTTTCATTTTTATATTTATTATTTTATTATGTAAGGACTGCGCTTTTGGAGTAGGAGGATGTTATATGTTGTAGTGCAGATGAGGAACTTCTCCTGTTTCATTAACAAGTAGCAAGGTCTGTGCATGTACCTCCCATAGAGAATGTTTTAGAAATGTGCCCTATTATCTCTAGTTAAGTCAACCTTGTGTCATTATTTCATATTAGTGTATATGACAGAATTGGCATACCCAGAAAAGATGCATCAGAACCATTACTTGACAGCCAAGAAAATGTAAAATGGAATTCTGTATTTTGAAAACTAGGTTAAATATAGTGTTCTTAAATATTTTGAGAAGAAAATGTTGCATTGGTACAAAGAAAATATGTGTTGGTTTAAGGTTTAAAGAAGTTCCTCAAATAAAGACCTTGTACAACAAGAAAAAAACCCCAACTTCTAAGTGCTTATCTAAGTAGGAGATAGGGAAATGGCAATGAAAATCTGCTGCAGAAAGAGAAGGAAGCACTGCTTAAATGTCTTGTTTTAGAATATACATTGCAAAAGACCGACAAGTTTTTTTCACAAGAAAATATTTTTTTAAATAAACCATGATTTTACAAATATTCTTTCATATCCAACATCATTATCCTACACTACTAGTGGAAAGAATTCTGGTCTATAGGACTACACTGATTTCACTAAAGCGTTAAACACATGGGATAGGTACTTATTTTGAGCATATCTCATCATTGTCACAGATACCTAAAAATGTAGGACCAGAAGAAAACTTAAAAGGTCTCCAGTCAGTCTTTGTTCTAAAATAGATGAAATATGTGGCTTATCCTTGATTATGGGGGTTTTTTCCCTGTTTCAAAAAGAAACAGTAATAACCAGTATTTGCAACAAATTAAGGCTTACTGGCCCCTTATCATTCCTCCCCTGACCCAAGAAAATTGCTGATTGTAACATTTACAATGAATCCCAGAAGAGGCATGAGATCCTGCAATTGCATATTGACAGGAGATCCTTAGTCTTCATCCTCTTAATTTGTCCCCCATTTTCTGCACTTATCTCTTTATAAAAAAACCCAGCTTTCTAAACTAGTCATAAAAGAAAACTCAACATTGCATGCTCCAAAGAATGAAACAAGGGGAAAAAGGAAGGACTCAAGATGCCTTCATGCATAATCCCCTTACTCCTGTAATTTTGATATCCAAATTGTAATTTTCTGTATTTTTAATGTTTGATCTTGCTGGCGAAGACACAGTTGTGTCTCAATCCTTGGGCCATCTCCTGCATGTGCCATTCCCAAGACTTTTGCCGTGCAGCTCCTGCCAGGTGACTTCTGTTTAGAAGGAGGAGGCTTAGGTTTGGCCTGAGACTCAGACAGGTTTATGGCTTCTCACAATTTCTGCATGTTCAGACAGCAGATTTGAGTGTCTCCCAGTGCCCATTACTGTGGAGGAATTAAGATTCCTGCATGATACAAAGATAGTCCTCAATGTCAAAAACCTCTTCTGGTGTAAATTTTCACATCTCCATCTTTAACTGAGCAGCCAAAAAGTACCTGTGCTGAGGATCAGGCTCCTCATCTGTAGATTATTGGATAGTAATATCCTATCATGGAGATAGAAGAGGGAATCAGAAAAGCTCATCAAAATGTTCAGTGACATGGCAGCAGATTCATGAGAAAAGAAAAGATGTCATTATAAAGATTAAAAAAAAGAAAAAGAAAGGTCATATTCATTAGTTAGAAGGGAAGACCTGACTAAAGGAAAGTAGATGCAAATAATACAGATCTACCAGCACTTTGGAGTTTTGTTGTTAAGAGAGAAGGAGGTTTTCTTAGGGCATTCCATTAAAATGAGGTACTGCTTCTCTTTATTTTTACATTTTCAATCTTTTTATTATCATAGCAATACGTCTTCAACTGCTTCCTTAAGCATTAACAGCCGATTTATTTAATAAAACTGAGGATTGAGCACTACTGGAAATACTGCTTCCAATGGAATGCTCTCATGCTGTGATTGGTGAAGTGCTAAGTAATTTTCTTTTAATGCTAGCACATACCACTTAGCACTATATTTAACTGGATGATTAAAATCACTCATTTTTCATCCCCTTGCTTAACTGGTGCTCAGTGTAATCTATCTACTGTACTGTGAGCCTTGCACCAGATATGGTCTAATAGACTTTGTTCTCCAATCTACAACAAGCATTTTAATTTTTAATTTATACTTATGTCTTTATCCTTTAATAGAACAGAACTACAGATGGGGAGTATGTTTTAGATAATAAGAGCTCAGTAGGTACCTAGGGGAACTACACCACTAAAAGGATTCTTTATTTACACTTTTCAGTAATGACTACACATATATAGCTACATGGAAGAAAACTGTTCTAAAGGAACACTGCATAGACAGGCAATTACTATGCAACCGTAACTGAGCATTAAGGATATTGTTGCTGATAAGAGCACTTCAGAAAACAATTTCAAAGCCAAGGCCACACAGTGTATATTGACCAACAACCATGGGAACTCACAGGATGTGACAATGAAAAATAATAGGTAGGATTGTGCGTTGTCAGCAAAAAAAAATATAATATAAATTCACTTAATATTTAAGCATACTGTAAATTCTTTCAAGAATATGTATCGTTACAGAATTGTACATCCCAGATCAGATGAAAGTCAATGGAGACATGTCAGCATAACTGAAGGACTAAAACTGATGAGCTGTCCTTCTGGCTGAACAAAGCTTCAGAACCAGATCCACATTTGTTTAAAAAATCAGCATATTCCCATCAGAACTGAAGGTGTGGTGTCTTTGCACATTAAATCAGTCTTGTCTTCAGACTAAATAATGGCATGTTACCTACACTGAAATCAAAATCTCACAGAACCAGTCTGGGATATCTTAACTCAGGAAACCTAGGATATAGTCTTGACAAAGTAATTTTTACCATTACATTCAGTCACATTCAAAGACAAAACTGAGGTCAAGAAGACGCATAAAGTATGATGCTGCATAGCATGCTGCCTACTTGGTACTGTCACCTGTAAGATGCAGTACATTACAGATCACCACTGTAACTCATAGCAGAGGACAGTCATGTGGATAAGCAATCCTGGTGGCCTCCACTGCATTGCTTGTATCATTCACTCATTGTAGGGTAATCAGCATTACCTCAGATGCTGGGGCAATCAGTGAGAAGTGCAACTCTGCTCAGGTAGGAAAATGTCCATAAAAAAATTCTGGAACTTGATGGTTTCTCTTCAGCTAGTTTCTTTTCCAATATTGCATAAAGGAGTTTAAAGTCTCCACAGGAAAAAAAAACACATTAAAAAGGCAATTTTATTCATGTTATGGCAGAGAGAACTCATCCAAATAATATTTGATGCAATAGAGCTCACAGAAATCGCATCACTTCTTGTAGATATTCAGAAGATTTTTAACAGCATTTCTGTCTGGTTGTAATACAGACAAATACACACATATACACATGCCTACAAATCAATTAAAAGAGGAAAAAATAGGGCAAGTCACATTATTATCTTGCAAACCTGAAGATAATGTGTTTTCAGAAGTAGTATTTAAACCTCCGTCTTACCACTTAATGTCATTTAATGATTACTCAGATGGATAAGAAGCTAGATTTAAGCCTCAGAATTAATCAACAAAGATCAAGACATTGGGAAAGAGCTTGCAGAGGCAATTGCATCTGCAAAAGTTTTACCATACTAGTGTGAACAAAGAGATACCAGAGATGCATCCACATTAGAAAGCTGTCTCTGATTAATTTGTTAATTGACTACAAGTGTTCTACATTAATCATTCAAAATAACAGGAAGGTAAGACATTTCCCTTTTCCATCTGTATTTTCAGGACAAAAAGGATCCTAGTACAGGGAAGACCAAAAATCAGAGTAATGGTGTTCTGCCTTTTTTTTCTGCATTTACTTCTGACTTTGGTGACCTTGGACAAATTACTTCACCTTTCTTGCCTTTGTTCCACTTCCCACCTTCTCCTTCTGTTGTCTCTTGAAGTCTTTGCCTTTGAGGCATGGACTTAATTTCTTATGCATTTGAAGCCAAATAGAATAGGCACTGACTGGTTCAAACTGATGAGCAAGATTTTAATACTAGTAAGAAAGCATGAGGAAAACCTCCAGGTTGCTTTAAGCTGCCGTAGCTCTGAGGGAAACAGGTCTGACCAAAGTTAAGGCCCCAGAAAAATCATGTTCTCTGAGATCTTGTAAATTTTTCAGCCTGTTGGGACTTGGCTACTGAACTGGTGGCATGAAACCACCATTGTTCTCTTTTGGGCACCTTTGCATCCTTGCAACAGCAATGGTGTTGTGCTTTGAAGAATTGCTGAAAACACTGTCGATGTTTTAGTCATGAAACTTGAAAGACAAATCAGCAACATTTTCTCCACCCCCACTAGCAGGTACAAGCCAATTTGAAAAAGTAGGAACAAGCAAACCTGAGAAATCTAAGAATGTCCTGCTATTGGGAAAGAAAACAAATCATAAGAAATAATTTTATTTGCATGATCTGATCTGTGATCTGATCCAGTGAGCTCACCACACTGAAAATCTTGTTGAAGCCACAGAGGAGTTACAAATGGAGCATTTGCAGGACACAGGTGTGGACGTCAGAATGAGAAATCCTGGGAGATGATCACTACACCATGTCTTTAGATCACGATGTAAATAATCTGTGGATTACGTATTGCTGCAGGAATTATCTTTTATCAGAGACAATGTGATTTCCTGAAGATTAGAAAAATTAAAGAATGGCATGATGTAAATACAGGAGTGACAGTGTAGCAATGACCTCCTTTCCCCAACAAGAGGCGTACTGGAACAAGAGCCCATACACTAAATTTATCAGTTTTCTGTCAAAAAAAATGTGTCTTGTGTGCTTATGTAAACTTTCAGAGGTATATCTGTTAGAAGACAAGTTTACTGTGGATTTTAAATTGACAGAAGGTGCTTTTAAGTGAAGTATACTGACTTCAATTGGACCCAGATGAGTGCAAAAATCCAAGGGAACCAGATATGGTACTGAGATCCTGGATAAGGAATGGGAGGAAATTGATATCTTGTAATAATAGGGATGTCTAAGGACAGCCAGTGTGTTCTATAGTTCCCTGTCATCCAACACTTTGATACTATCTATCTTTGGTCAGCAGAAACATCACCTGGGAAATTGGGGTATGTGGGCATGTCACACCTTGCATGTACTTCTCTAGACAAAGGGAGGGAACCAGTGACTCTCAGTACACAGTGGAAAACATAATGCAAGCCTGAAAGATTGGGACTTTCACAGTCAGACCAATATGTTTGGACACATACACAATTACATATAAAGTAGCTAACTTAATCCTGCCCTCAGTGTGCTTAAAGTGCTGTCCTTTGCTTTAAATAGATTGTTCTGCATTGTTTTAGTGTACTGAGTTTCCGAATGTGTTACAGTGTTTGGGTGAATGACAGATCTTCAGCCTTCAGGATTCTTGCAACAGATTTATGAAACTACCCAACGATGAAGACCCACTAGAAAACACAACTGTGATATTTCAGCCCTAACTGACTGCACTCTAGTCTATCCAAGAGAAACTGTGTTTTCAAACCATCTGTTCTCTTCTATCCCTCCCATAGTTTTATGCTTAGGTATCAACATTGTTTTTCAGCTAGGTATAGAAATTGAGAATAATACCTTTCCACCTTGCTGTACTCTTTTTCCTTTCCCTCAGCTTGATATGTGAAGATGTATGCAGCACACTGTCCATTTCACTTATGCACTCCTGGGCTGTGCTCATTTCATTACACAAAAGAATTTCTCCACTAATATCACCAAATGCCTGAAAAAACAGAACAGATAAAACCAACATATCATTATGGAAGCAATCAGTGAAATATCAGAGGGAACACAGTGTTTGATAACACTTCCCCACCTCTCTTTTCTTGCTTTTAAAATTTTGTGGCTTAGAAGCTTTCTGTGTGTGTGAAATTTTCTTCTGTCATATTAATAACCCAGCTTTGCAGCAGCTTACAGTTTAGCTTTAATGGTTCAGTTCCACTCCTAGGCTTATAACAATTTTTCTAACAGTTCTGCCAAAATATTATAAAGTAAAAGTTAATGTAAATGTATTCACTAATACAGATAGAGCAGTGAGATTAGCAATTTAAGCACATTTGAAATGTGAATTCACCTAATTTTTCTCATACCCTAAATGATTTGGTAAAAAAGCAGAATGGGGATTTTTACGCCTGTTACTTTTAATAATTTATCCTTATGATGCTCTTGACAGATGGAGAAGATTTGAGTGAATAAAGAATAGACTTTTCAAGAAGAAAATCATGGCAAGGAGGAGGAGATGATGCGTTATAGGACTGGAAACTGTTTATAAAGTCAAGACACTGCATCAGACCAAGCTCAGTTCATTAGAAGTTACCACATCACGTGCCAGATCCTCAGCTTGTCTCATATAGGTGGCAGTTTGCACAAGAGTGCCCTGGCTCCAATTGTTTTCACTTTCTGGAGTGCCCATATAAGAGAAATTTTGCTTAGATTAATGGGAGCAGAAATCAAATCAAATTTCAGACACTGAGAAGCAACAGAGTCACAGCACTATCTTACTGGCTAGCATGGAAAAAGTAGATTGCTCCAGTAGTACTGTAATACTTTAATGAATTTTACCATTCTCAATCTCATTTAACACAGCTGTAATAAATTATACAAATGCTGGTTTATGTATGAGAGTAATCTCTAATTTCTATTGTGGTTTTGTGTACTTTCATGTTCTGACTGAAGAAATATCTTAATATTTGTTGTAATTCTGGGTTTGATACTGGGAAGTGCTGTTACCTCTAGAACAGGGAGATAACAGGCAAAACAGGGGATATTCCCCACCTCACATAAAAAACTGTGACTGAACATTGGAGTGGTCTTGTGCATCCTACAACTTAGACACATTTCTTCGTACCACGCTACTCTTTTTATTTAGCTAGGAATCACTTAAACAGAAAACAAACTACTATGGTTTTAGTTTTATTCTTTCACACTGATTCATAGCCCAGTTTTAGATTGTCTAATTGGTTTCTCTCATGATGTTAAAAACCTTCAGGGCACGTCAGGCAAAGATACAATATCATGGCAGGGCATCACAGCAACACTTTTGCAAAATACAAAGCAAAGAAGACAGAAGACCAAAAAAGTGTCCATAGTATCACTGAGATAAAAATATCCTTCCTGTTGCAATAATCTGAGAAAAAGATTCACATCAGAAGGATAGGATATCATCCAGAGAGACCTGGACAAGCTGGAGAAGTGGGCCTAGGAGAACCTCATGAGGTTCAACAAGGCCAACTACGAAGTCCTACACCTGGGTTGAGGCAATCTGTGGTTTCAATATAGAATGAGAGATGATGTGATTGACAGCAGCCCTGAAGAGAAGGACTTGGGGGTGCTAATTGATAAGAAGCACAACATAGTCCACCAATGCACTCACAGCCCAGTAGGCCAACCACATCCTGGGCTGCATCAAAAGAAACGTGTCCAGCAGGTAGAGGGAGGTGATTCTGCCCCTCTACTCCACCCTTGTGAGACCTCATCTGAGGTATTATGTCCAGTTCTGGAATCCCCAACATAAGAAGGATATGGAACTCTTGGAACAGGTCCAGAGGAGGGCTATATAAGAGGGTTGGAGCACCTTCCATAAAGAGGACAGGCTGCAAGAGTTGGGGTTGTTCAGCCTAGAGAAGACAAGGCTCAGAGGAGACCTTATAGCAGCCTTCCTGTACCCGAAGGGGGTGTACAAGAAAACTGGGGAGGGATTATTTACAAGGGCATGTAGTGATAGGATGACAGTGAATAGCTTTCAGCTGGAGGAGGGGAAGATTTAGACTAGACATTAGGAAGAAATTCTTGGTGATGAGAGTGGTGAGTCACTGGCACAGGTTGCCCAGAGAAGCTGTGGATGCACCCTTCCTGAAATTATACAAGGTCAGGTTGGATGGGCTCTTGGGCAGCCTGATCTGGTGGGATATCCCTGCCTATGGCCAGGGGAGGGGGTGAAAATGGTCTTCTTTAAGGTCACTTCCAACACAAACAATTCTATAATTCTATGACAAGATGTGGAAATATCATCCTGTATACCTGGAGATTTAAGATTAATTCTCTGGAAGCTGGAACACAAATTTTTATGTTTCTACATGGAAAAAAAAAGAAAAGGTACAGGGAATAGGTAGAGTTCACTGGAAAGGCCTCTATGTTGGTGTTGGACAGCACATACCAAAAGCTCTTTACCAAGACAGCAGAAACCCTTTGCTACACTCAAGGTGCTATCATTTAATTGTGTACTTTAAATTGAAGCTTGTATGGATATGTCAGATTTTTAGATGTGATCAGATGTTGTGTTCTAAATTCTGTTCTAAATTAAAATCCAAGTTGTTTCTGATAGCAATTTAATAGCAGTAACCTTACAGTGCACTAAAGTTCATTGTGCACTTACTGCAGTGTAATTACAAAGTGAGCAAAAATATAATTGATGCATTTTGTCAGTCTGTGTAGCTGCAAGGTGCTTTTTCAAAGGTTATTTTCTTTTTATTTGGATAAAATATGTTAATGCTGTTTTGGCAATTTTCCTTTGACTTCAGAGATTTTACTGCTGATTCAGGTAAAACTACATGACAGATTAATAAGTATTATATAAGCATGTAAGAGTATAAAATATATTCTGCAGCAACTAGTGGCTGTGCCCTTGTGGGACAAAGTCACTCAGAAAATCATTGAAAATACAGCAAATCTGGATGTTTTAAAGTGGGTTGGAACTTAAAGCAAAGAGTTTCAGTACAAAATAACACTTTTAAAGTACCTCTTAATTATCAGTACTGATGTTTGTTATACACTACAGCTACAGTGATATGGCAACATGTTTCCAACAAGCGTTGGCTCAGACTGAATGGATGCACTCTGGCAGAACCCTTTTCTTTGAGCATCCAAATGAAACAACTCTAACTCCTCAGGCTCCCATGGAAAAATAAATGTAGCTATCCATGCCCATGAAATACTATGGTATGTAACACTTTATGCTCATCCCGTGCTTTCTGCCAGTATTAAAGATTGCAGCATGATTTAGAATTGCATATCCATATACAGAACAAGCTGATAATGCAACATTGTATGTATTTCTGTCATTTTCTGGTTATCTGAAAGCCTGTATGTCCTGCTGAGAAACAGGTGGAATAGTCTCATCACTTTCTTCCTCCTTCAGTCAGACCTCAGGTAAGCAAGACACAGCATCTTGATGGCAATACATCTTTTTCCCCGTGGCTCTGTGACTTTTCTGGAGATCAAACCTGGGATTTGGAAAAAAAGTCTGGAGAGGGGAGAAATGGCTATATGCTGTAAGGCTGCCTCCTGCGTTTCAATCCTGCTGCATGAAGCAGCATAGCCTACTACACCTCAGTTACTACACTTCAATTTGCTGAAAACAATAAGGGTTTAAACTTATACTCAAAAGGGTAAACAACACAAAACAGAAGGGAGGGAGATGTAATTTCTCCTCAGTTGAGATGGAGTGAGCACATCCTCTTCTGCAGCAAATGGGTTGATTTAGCCATCATAAAGGCAGGGAGCAATAGGCTGGGTCTATTTCAAAACAGAAGTTACATGTCAAGTGAGAGATGAGCGAGATCAGTTTAAGACAATAAGCACATGAATGCAAGATTTCTCCAGGAAAACCCTTTTTCTTGTTCTCATCTTTTCAGTGGGGTGGAAGGAACTGCCTGGGCAAGAACTGTGTTTCTTAAACTGATTACATTTAATGGAATAGTAGCATTGAAGGAGAAATATATACTGATAAAGATAGCTTACAACAGTCTGGTTTACTTGTTATTTGCAGAGGAACTAGCAATACTGCTATGACCTTCTGCTAAAGATCTGTAAGATTGCAGACTGTACTGATTTGATTACCTATGCCCATTGGAGCTGACTTTATCATGTATGATTCCAAACTGAATCTCTGTGCGTATTGAGAGGCTTATCTTCCCACTGAATGCAATTCCAAATTATTACTTGTCTTCAATGGGACAGGACTAGATCTCAGAATTAGGTGGGAAGCACGTGGCAAAGCTTATTCAGCTGAGGAGTATGTGCAAACATAGAATAGTTTGGGTTGGAAGAGACCTTAAAGATCATGCAGTTCTAACTCCCCTGTCATGTTCCACTGGATCAGGCTGTCCAAGGGCCCATCCAACCTGGCCTATAATACTTTCAGGGACACAGCAGCCACAGCTTACCTGCGCAACCTGTGACAGTACCTCATCACTCTCATTGTGAAGAAATTCTTCCTTATGTCTAGCATAAATCTGACCCTCTCCAGTTTACAGCCATTGCCCTTGGTCCTATCACTACAAGCCATTATGAACAGTCCCTCCCCAGCTTTCTTGTATCCCCTACAGGTACTGGAAGGTCACTCTAAGGTCTCCTCAGAGCCTTCTCCTCTCCAGGCTGAATAACCCCAACTCTCTCAGCCTGTCCTCCCATGGAAGGTGCTCCAGGCCTGTGATCATCCTCCTCTGGACCCATTCCAACAATTCCACATCCTTCTTATGTTGGGGATTCCAGATCTGGACACGATACTCCAGCTGAGGTCTCACAAGAGAGGAGTAGAGGGGCAGAATCACCTCCCTCTACCTACTGGCCACACTTCTTTGATGCAGCCCAGGATATGGTTGTTGGCCTTCTGGACTGTGAGCACACATTGTCAGCTCACATCAAGCTTAACGCACCAACCAGCACCTCCAAGTCCTTCTACACAGGGCAGCTCTCAGTCAAGTCACCCCCCATCATGTACTGAAATTGGGCATTGTCCAGACCCAGATGTAGGACCTTGCAGTTGGCCTGTTCAACCTCATGAGGTTCTCCCAGGTCACCTTCTCCAGTTGTATAGGTCCCTCTAGATGACATCCCATCCTTCCACTGTTGCAAATGCACCACTCAGCTTGGTGCCATCTGCAAAGTTGTTGAGGGTGCACTCAGTCTCGTGGTCTATGTCACTGATGAAGATATTAAACAGCACTGGTCCCAGGACGGACCCCTGAGGGACAACACCTGTCATGGTTCTCCACCTGGATTTCGAGCCATTGACCGCTACTCTCTGATGGCCAATTTACACCAAATAACTACCTTTGCATAGCCTCTTCCCAGCCCAGAAGTCCTCACCCTCTCACTTTGGCCAATCCAGTTTATAGTTTGAAAAGACCAGTGATTTCCTGATTCCTCTGCAGGGTCTGGTGAGATGATGAAGCCATATGATGATTAAGTCATTAGGTAGTGTACCAACCTCAGTCACTGAGCTAAAGCAACCCTCCCTCTTTCTCTTAGCCATAAATCTTCAGTGGCCACTGCAGTGAGACACTTATGAAAGCAGTGTGTCAGGCTTTTGTGGTAAACTTGGGCAATTTATTCCCTTAATGAAGTTAGAGTAAGAAAAAACTGCATTTAGATACACGCATAAGCTCCTCTGGGGTTGACTGTATGACTTATACACACAGAGAAAAAAAATAGAGCCAAGTATTCGTAGCAACATTACGTATATAAAAAGACTTTGTGGAATTAAGAATAAAACATGAGGCAATTTCTTGATTTGCACAGGGAATATATGGAAGCGACAAATTTGTAGATTATTCTAAGGATTCCAAGGTCGTTTTTTAGTGTCATTATCAGATCCAAGAACTGTATATAAAAGCACACAGTCCTTCACATGCTAGAAGTGTAGTTTGCTCAAACAATTGTAAAATATTCAGTATGCGTAAGATTAAATATCTGAATATTGCTTCTGAAGGAACAGCTGTCAGCTTAAATCTAAAGTCTAGTTTGTTTACTGGCTGTATTTTATATCTGTTAGGAAATGACACCAAATGGCAATAAAATTGTTGTAAGTATTCTACTGGGGAATATAAATGCCCTTTGGTTACAGTGTACATATCTTTATACATAATTCCAGTATATTTTCCCTAGAATTATGTTAAATATGTAAAAAGCCTTTTCTCATAAAGGTAAAAATGCTAGATGTTTCCAAGCTGTAATTTAGCATTAGTGTCAAGATTGCTTCAGAAAATAAGCTACAGTTACTGTTTCATTCTTTTTAAGTGTCACTCAGCATACCATATCTGATCTTGTATTCAAAATAAACTTATATGATTTTATTCACTTTTCCAGAAGTGCAAGAGAGTTTAGACATAATTTATAGCATATGGATTGATGTAAATTGTTTAAACTAAGTAATTGGCTAGTCACCTATGCTGTCTTATGCTATTACTACTAGGTGCTTTTCAATTAATCAGAGAAAACAGATCTCTTATCCAGTTAGTTTACATTGGATGAATCCTTGACATTTGTGTAGGTTTATTTGATAGATAAAATCATAATATACAAAAAGTTCCTCTACAATACTGAGGTTTAGTAGGCCTATAATAAGAAACTGATTTTTTGCTGAGTTAAAGTGACATATCTTTGCCCTTTTAATAAGAAATCAACTCCAGTCAGCAAAAGTCGAGATAACAATCACTAAGTTGGTGTTATCACCATGTAGACAGTAAACATGTACCACTACCATTAACTTTTCTGTGTGTGGATTTCAAACACCTTTAAAATGTTAAAAATCAATAACTTCCTGTATATTACAATAACATAAGATTAATGAATAAGGGAAAGGATGAAAAGTGATTTATTTTGGGAAAGTCATTCCTTGGTTAGCCAATACCTAAATTGAATGCTATAAAGGAAAAATATATTATAGGTAAAAAGGAAAATGAGTTTTACTGCATGTGAAATCTTTAAGTTTTATAATGCTTATGATAAAAGGACTGCACTTACAGGTTTAACCTCTATAATTTTTATGCTGCATATTTTTAAAAAGTTCTTTTTATTTAACATTTCTAGGGCAATTTATACGTGTCACCTTGTACCTAATGTTCCTTTAAAAACAGTTATTTTTGCCTCATGCTTATGAAACCTATAAAACTACTTTGCACACCAGACATGAAATTTCTAGTTATACCAGCAAAGCTGGACCTTTAATGGGAATACCATACTTAAAGAAAAAAGTATTTTAAGGGAATTATGCAGAGTGAGACATTTATTCCTGGCTAATGTGCTCCTTTTTACAACAATTACAAACTGGCCTTAGTTACTATTAAAAAAGTGTTGTTGAAGTGAGTGTTTTGGCTCCTTGGCTTAAATGGAGTTCACACTTAAGTGATTTGCTGAATTAGGGCTATGATAAAATCTCACTTTCACTAAAGCAAAAAAGGGTAGGATGGGGTTGTGAATATAATGTAAATTCCATGTGAGTATCCAAGGACTTTAAAGCAAGATTATGCAAAATTCCTTTTATGACTGTCGAAGAATATCTACAGATACAGAACCCTATCTGAGGTTGAGGTCACTAGGGGTTGAACACATGAATGTGAGAAAGAATTTGGCCTGGTAATTTAAATACCGTTCTCATGTCTGTTTGACAAGAAATATACTGACACTCCAATAGCCCAGAGCTTGCTAGTCTGCACACACACCTCAGTTAACAGAATTCTAAGAATCTCCTCCTCATGCTGGTGATACCCTCTCAACAATGTCTATATTTGCATGTGCTTTTTAAAGTTATTCTTATTTCTGTTGTTCTCTGCCAAAGTGCTCATTTCCTTCTATTATTAATATGCAAAACACCTACCAATAGCAGTAACCATCATACTGTAATGGGACAAAGCATTGCATGTCCAACACAGAGATACTAGTCCCCAAATGCTTGGATTAAGGAGGTCCCAATGCAGTAATTAGAAATAGGTGCAAACAGCTCTTTCAAATATGATTACTGAAAGTCATGGAAATTAAAAAGTCAACGAGGTTTCACTTTTCAGTCTTCAAATCTACATGCATTCAGATTTTCTTAATAAAAGTGAACAAAAAGTTACACTGAAATAATTACAATTTCACCCTTGGTAGGTTACTGTAATAAAAATCATTGTTTAATGCAACCCCCAGTTCCCAGATGCTCTTGAACTATTCCTTCTATTCTGCAGCTATACAATAGAACTAGCTCACCCAAAAGAGAAGGAAAAAAAAAGAAAATTGGTACGTTTCTTATTCTGTGGACTCTGCAGACAAGACAGATGTATACACAAAGACAGGACATGTCACATTTGCCACACACTGTTCCTACAGGTCATGGTCCTACAGACCTGAGACAACATTTTCTACAAATATCTTATCTCTGATGAGGAGAAGGTTTGCTGATCATGAAGAAAGAGGAAAGACAGCTGTCATTCCTATAACAGGGAGAGAATAGGTGACAATATCTGCCCTTGCCATTGGAGAAGAGTCCTTTCTCCTTCATCACTGCTGGTGGAGTGAGGAGAGGAAAAAAGAAGCCTGTCCTGTTTCTTCTGATGAAGTGTTGTACCCATTTTGGCAATCAGAGGATAAGATTGCAAAAATATCTTACATAGGTAAGCTTCTGGAAGAGAGAAGATTTAATTACACCAGAAGGTGATCCAAATAAATATGTGGAAACTGACAGTGAACAAATTGAGACTGGAGAATAAGAGGAGACTTCTGACCAAATGGACTGTAAGGATCCAGAAAAATCTTTCTGTGGGATCACTGGGTACAAAACACCTAAACTAGACTAGGTTTAGGTAAACTACACTACCCGCATCTTTAGAACCAGCTCTAAATATTCGGACTGAAAATGCTTGTTCATGATGCAGTTGTCCATAGAAGTAGCAGATGGGACAGATTATCCCAAGCCCACATAGTCTTCATTTGCTACACCCTTAAAAGACATACTTGTGTTTACAATGCAACCTTTTAGCTCCAAAAGAATTTTCTAACCCCACTCAGATACCACTTCTTGTCTAGCCACAGGGGCAGCAACAGCAGCAAGTGGTTAAGCTCAGGTGCATTTGTCCCATGGCAGCTAACTTCTCTCTAGTCAGCGTATAGTTTTAAAATTCATTAACTTATAGAATATTCCTAATTTGGGTCTGAAGTAGAATGACTTGACCTATAAAATACACAAATGTATAATTACATCCATTATCAGCTAAATGTAACATCTGTATGCAAGTTTTACTGCAATTATGAGTTAGGCACAGTTCTTATATGTAATTGTATTTAAATCTACAAGTAAGAATTCTGTAAATCATGCATTGATCACCTGAATTAGAGGTGTAGCTTTCAAGACAATGACATAAGACTCAGTCATATAGATTTTAGAGATAGATGATGTTGTGATCTGGTGTGGGAAACTGTACAAAACTGACATAAGTCATCTACACTATGCAGTGTTCCCTTTGTGGATGCTGATCAGCATCACTTCAGAAGCTGGAAGCTTCTAGGAAGCTTATCTGGCAAGACAAAATAACATTGTATGGAATGCATTTCTCCTCTTTCAGAAATACAGAAAAGATTATTAATGAACAGTGCACTAGGTTAAGATCACCTCAGGTTTTTGAAACCCATCCTTCCACAGTCTTGTGGAAGCTGAATGAAACCTAAGGGCAGAAGAGCTGATCAGAACTTAATTGGGAAAAACCATTCTACAAAGTGCTACTGTTTGTAACAGGTGGAAAGTAGGAATGGGGCTGTGTTGTTGACCTCAAACAGAGAAAAGGTGTTCTAGCCAAAATCTAGCCAACAATTTGTATGAGGATATTCTTTAACAGACTTAGGAATGGACTTGGATCTGCCAGTTTCTTTATTTCAATAATTAAGTTCTACTTCATGTAGGCCACATGCCTTATCTTGTTTTCTTTGGCCAGCTCTAAGACTCTGGAGTCTTCACTTTAATGAATCACAAGTTCCTGAAGCACAGAATTATGTTTGGATTCCTTGAGGACAGTTTCCTTTAAATTAGATAATTTTTAAAAGCCAAGTAGGGCAAAGAAATAAAGAATAAAATCGTTTTGTGAAGAAAACAGCCTTGAAACATCAACCAAAGGAGAAGAAGCAATATTTGCCTCATGCTGAAAAGACGTACTTAAAACTTTGGCTTAGAGATGAGCAGCTGAAAACTTTGTACTTCAGCATCATTTGTGCCAGTTTTCTATGGTAAACAGACCTCTGTGATGATTCTCCCACTTCTTATCTGGGTAGGTAAAGTAATATTCTATCATTCTGTTTTCTCTCAGATGCCTTTTCTTAAAGGTGTCTCAACACAAGACCAAAGGCAACAAGGAAATGAACCTTCTAAGCACTTGGAAGAAAAATGAAAATACAATGAACAAAATGCATCCCATGAAACAAGTAATGGGCCGTACTTTTTTAATACCGTCCCATATTGCATTTTAGTGCACAAGCTGCTAAAAATCTGAAAACATCCAGTATTCAATCTAAAATCAGTAAGACGCTAGTAAGTGATCTAACTGTGCCTTAGCTCTATTTATCTGAGAAAAAACTAAGTGAAAGACCATATCTGTAGTATAGCTGTGTAAAAAAATGTATGCAATACTTAGAACACTCAGATACACACACACACACACACACACACATATATATATAAAATAATTCCTGTACCGAATGATCTTGTGTGATTATATGTGATATATATTTATAAATAATCCTTATGTGTGTTCTTTCAATGTATAACTTACATAATTGCCTTTAAATACCTCTGTAAAGAATACTTAATTGCTACTTTGCACTGCAAACACATCAAATCACTGGTTTTACACTACTGTTTAGGAATGAAGTCTTCTCATAGAAGATTTAAGTCCATATTTGTGAAGAGTCAGGCAGGTCTGTTTTGATGCTGACCTACTTTTGAAGTGTCCCTCTTTGCAGGTGAGGGGTCTGCTTGGACCTACCTCAATGATAGCCCCATCAGGCAGCCTGAGGAAGTTCCTGTAAAGCTCCTGGAAGCCGCTGAGGTGAACAGTGTAGACAGAGACGCGAACAGTGGTTCTGTCTCTGGACGTGGCTGCAGAATCAGAGATTTCTCCCTCGTGTTGGAGGTCACAGCTGGAGACATCAGGCTTGCTGGCATGGTCCTTCCAGATATAATCAGATACTGCCACCCATTGAGACAGAAGACCCCCCCCACCATGCACACACACACACACACACAAACGCGCGCACACACACACACACACAGATTACCCCAACCCCCCAACAAAGGAACATATTTAATTAACTTCTGGCAAAAGCTTAACGGATTTAAAATGATTTTACAATAAATCTACAAAGCCTGTACCATATGCAGTGCTTGCACACAGTTCTCTACTACACATTTTTTATGACATAGATCTAAATAGAGGAGATAGACAAATCCCTAGTGTATACTCTATAAAGTTAATTCTGCAGATGAAGCTGTAATTGACTCCTGTATTAACCAAAAGTAGGGAGATCAAGCAGGGTAGGTTAAACAATAAAATGGCAATGCTGATTAAAAAAAAAGAAATCTTCCTGAGAATATCATGAATGAGTATTTGTATTTCTCTGTCTCTTTGAGAAGCCTTTGCACCTGTACCCACAAGTACTTTTTAGTCTCTGATCTTTGTATGTTATTAAAATAACCTTGTGCTGCCAACTGAATTGTAGATGAGGCAAAGGAAAGGAGGTGTGTTTTAGTGCATTGCATAAAGCTAGTTTATTGACATGGTTATCTAATTTCCCGGTTTGTTTTAAACAGGTTTGCTGGGGCAGGTTTTGAACCTCCCTGTATCAGTCTGAATTAGTATGTGCCCTTTTTCATGTTAAATTTTCACACAGGCTGAGCAGAATTCAGCACTTCAGATGGGCCGTAGCACATAGGTTAAACATATGTTATCCTTAACTAGAACTGATGATTAGAAGCATTATTTTTACACTCACACCAAAGTGCAAGCTTTTTAACCCTTCATTTTTGCAAAGCCTTTGTGTCACACATTATCCCATGAGATTCTACTCCTGTTTACAGTGGGAGGGAATAGATGATATTGTTATATCCTTGCAGAAGACATGCTAGACCAGAAAAAAAACAGTTGTTTCCTCTGCATTAAGAAATGCTTGGGAAGAGCATGCCTATTGCAAGGATATAACAATATCACCTATCCCCTCCCACTGTAAACAGGAAATGATTGGAACTCATTCATTAACCTGGCCATAGAAAACCTCTAATTTAAGATAGGTGCATCAAACATCTTTTGCGTAGTTTTGACCCCCTCAGCACCCACACCCCTCCTTTTTTTTTCTGAAACAAAGACCTCAGATTCTTACAAGAGATCCCAAAATCATCAGATAAAATTTTCCCTCTCTGCTTGGGAAAAGTTAGATTTAGCTCAGTTTACCCATGTTTGAGTTCATGTTTCCACAGCTGTTCTTACACATTATGAGGAATCTCATAACTAGCACAGTGTGCCAATACCATGATCCTGACAGGCACACTACTATTCTGAGAACTGCCTTAGGAGAGGACTGGGTTTAGGTGAATTAAGAAAGCAAGAACACACACTGGAAATTATCTCCAACACTTTTCCAAGAACAACAGAACAATAGGAAATCTCATATTAGTGCCAGCTTTCATTTGCATCCATCCTAAATGATTTTATACATTTTAAAACAAGGAAAGGTTGTCTGGAATTTAAGATAAAATATGCACAGTCTGAATTTCCCACATCAAAGTCTCTGGTGTTAAGAGGCTTTTATTAAAAAACCCACTTTTTTAGGAACATGCAGCAGCTACAAGGACAGGACAAGCTCTCTGTTTTCTTCGGCCTGTAACACAAATGTGTCATGCAAACTTGTCATATGCAGATGCAAAACCAGAAAGGGAGCTTCTGTTGGGACAGCATTTTTCAGAGGAGGCCATGACATCGCTTGTGAAATGGTAACAAAGACCCTACCATTATTGCCCTCCTCTCTCATCTCAGTGTCTCACAAGGAAGAACTCTGACCTACCCAATCAAGAGCACTGAGTCCTTCTTGGCCTCATGTTTTCTCTCTAATCTGTGACTTCAGGGAAGTGAAACAGCTCAGAGAGCCAGCTCAGAGATTAAGTCTGCATGGGATCCACAAAGCAAACAGAATGATCTCTGTTGTGACACTCCCTTTATACTAGATGCATTTTCCCCTGTACTTCTTGCTTCCTTTCTTCAGAGTGTTTTCCTCCCTCCTGAATCAATCCCACACATTCTCCTGCTTCTTCCCTGGCCTTCATCTTAGCCCACTTTCGTTAAATCTTCCTGTCCTGCTTTCATGTTTGTCCCTGCCAACAAGCTGGGGGAGAGGTGGAGTTATTCACCATGTGTTTTGTAATCCAAGGATCATTCACTGTGAACACCACATCCTCTCCTGCAGCTCTGTTTTATCCATTTGAGCTGTGAACTTGGGGAGCAAAGAGGACAGCATGGGCCTTAGACTACCTTCGCACAAGTAAATTACCATGTATATTTTCAATTAATGCCAGAGCTGAATGTAATTTACAGCATATAATTACCATGCTGGAAGCCAAAGCCACATCACTCAAACCTATGTGTCTGAGCAAATCTCTACCTTGTCAGAGAGAAGATCTCCTTTAGAAGTTCCCAGCTCTGGGTCTCATCCCTGTGGCACTATATCCATGTGACACCAGGTACAGTATCAGGAGCCTTGCACCCAGCCTAAGAGCCAATAGACTTGCATGGTAGTAGTAAGGAAAAACCCACCCCATGAGGCACCACATTTCAAGATCTGGTGAACTCCCTCAAAGGTCATTTATGTGACTAGCCAAGAGCATGCGACAATACTGATTGGTGTGTCCTCTCCTCCCTGAAATCATGGCCTGATCATCAGATAACTGAGAGCAAGAAAGCACCACCAAACCTGATCATGTCATGTTACAGAATCACAGAATCACCGGGTTGGAAGAGACCCACTGGATCATCGAGTCCAACCACTCCCACAAAACACTAAACCATGTCCCTCAGGACCCCGTCCACCCGTAACTTAAACACCTCCAGGGANAGCCCCTTCACCAGTTTCGTTGCTCTTCTCTGGACACTCTCCAGAGCGTCAACATCCTTCTTGTGCTGAGGGGCCCAGAACTGCACACAGTATTCAAGGAGCGGTCTCACCAGTGCCGAGTACAGAGGGAGAATAACCTCCCTGGACCTGCTGGTCACACCGTTTCTGATACAAGCCAGTATGCCATTGGCTTCTTGGCCACCTGGTTGAGGTGTACTGCTTTTGTCTAGGGTAGGCACAAGTACAAAGGAGTGAAATGGGATGTTTTGCTGGAGCGTCACTCATTGACCCTTCCTTAAAGTCATCCACTAGCATGAGTTTGCCTAAAGGCAGACTCTGCAATATGCAGTGGGATGGAACAGCTGGAAACCAACCCCAGGTAAGAGTAGCACTGGGGGTGGCTGGGGATTTAGACGCTCCAGCTCTGAAGGACCATTCAATTCCTTCCTTGCTAGCACCATCTTAAAGTATTTGGCAGACAGATGTCCACTGCCTTGAAACTTTCAAAACACATTTCTGTGAAGTGATAGGTCACTGGAGAGCTGCTGTGGCCTACATAACCTGAAATAAGCTCCAAAAGTAAACTCTACTGTCATCTGAAATTTCTATCATTAAGTTAATCAAAAATGTCCATTCATTTCTACAGGAATACAATATGAGTTAATAAATCCACTGAGACAGGCTAGTCAAGAGACTGTGCATATAGGACATGTCAGAGGAACTGAAGTTAGCTATGATCTAGATTCACAAGGGCTGACAAGAAACCGCAAAATGCCAGAGCAGTGTACAATAATCCTTAAATGAAATTCATCTTTCAGCAGAAAAACACATTAAGGATGTTAATTCAGTGATAAAAGAGGCAGGCCAGAACAGGTTCAAATGCTGAATATTTCAGAACATGACTTAAATAAAGCAGGAGTGTGAGGCTGTTAATTGCCTTATAATAGTTCAGCTTGAAATGAGGCCTGATTTGAATGCCTTTATAGTTTATTTGTTTATGTTATTATAATCACCAAATGTTACATTGACCTAATGCAAATATACAGTTTTCACTGGTCTTTATTGGGTTGGGTTTTTTTTCTTTCAGTCCTCCTGTCTTTGTGCAAGTATGCAAAGGGAAGAACTGGGAGGAAGGGTCATAAATTTAGGTCAGATCAGATGATTCAGTAAGTCTCATGTGAGTTTTAGTCTTATTAATAATTTTAATACATTTTTTCCTTGACAACAATGATTTCAATCATTGTTCTTTTAACGTATGTGTGACGTTATACACAGACGTGTAGACTCTTTTAAAGGAATGGAAGATGCTTCTTGTATAAAGAAGGTAAATTATGTCACCACTTTCAAATTACAGTACATAATCTAGAAAAAAAAGACAAAAATAAATTTGTACATATAACTATAAATGTACTTTTTCATATAAGTATATCATACCATACCAAGCGTATAAAAATATGTTATTGAAGTAGAACATAATAACATTTTAAATACAAATATATTAATAAATGTATATTCATAAATATATTACACACATGACACATGGACAGTTATTAATATTTCCAAGGTCAGGGTACAGAAAATGCCATATGAGTGCATAAAGGCACTATGAGATTTTATGTTGTTTGACAGACTTTGTAAAAAGAAAAAGGAAAAAAGAATTCCTCAAACTTTCTAAGCTAGAGTGGGAATGAGAGAAAGACTGACTTTTAGTGTGTTGAAAGATGACATTGGCATAAAAAAACCTTTTAAAAAAGTTGAGAACAATGCATATCCATGTGTATCCAAACACTTGATTATGAGTGACACTGATTCTTGCAGTGTTATTATTAGCAGTGTAATGTGAACCAATTCCAGCTTTGTGCATTGCAAAAGGTATAAAAAAATGTTTGAAAGCAGCATTCAAAGTAAATATGTAAAATGAACAATACAGACCAAAACAACCCGCTGAGAATGGGCAGAACTACAATTTGGTCATGACAAAAAATTAGCAAAAGTTACAAGCTGTTAACTTTAGACAAAAGGGCAAAAGTGTTGAAATTATAGGAAAGAAGGGCATCAAAAGTCGAGGGTGCTGTATTCACTTCAAGTAACTTTCATAAACATGGTAAGTGTATTTTCTGTGGTAAGAGTTGTAAATATGGGAATTGCTATCCTGGAGGCAATCTTCACTAAACCAGTGTAGCTGTACAATTAAAAAAACCAAAAGCTGGCTAGTATTAACCTCCAAGTGAAGCTCAGCACCCAAGTATTGTATGCTCCACCTATAACATGCTGTTGCTGAAAAACTTGCCAGCAACTCCAGGAGAAGAATTTATGTAGACATGCCTAACAGTGCCCTTTCTGCCTGTGTCAGAGGCACCTTGGTGGCATCGAGGTCTGAATGAGGCTATGACTGAACATCAATAAGAACTAGCTGTGACAGTGTGGAAGATTTTCAAGCCACCAAATGTAAGATGATTTTTTACAAGAAGTGAAAATTATCTCAGTTCAAATAAATGATGGAATTAGAGAAATGGAAAACAAAGGCATGAACAAGAGAAGCTATTAGAACTGCCAAAAGTCATACCATCATGAGAAAAACACAACCAGGTACACTGATGTCCCTCATATTTAGTACTTAAATGTATAAATACACATACATGCTTATACATAGAGTACTTTGGCAGAGTGATAACATATGCTCTCTCACCTGGGGCAATAATGAAGCACGTAAATGTCTTGGTGTAGCAAGCACCTTTGTCCTGCTCTTGGCAGAGGACTTCTGCCAGATGTGTGACATAACAGTCACACTCTGACCTACAAAGCCAGATCAGTAGCAAATGCGGTATCCCCACCTACAACTGTCTGTGGTAACTCTGCAGATAAATAACTTGTTTCTAAATCATCCTCTTTATGAACATAATGGACCAGTAGTAACCAGGAATTGTTTATTTCAGTCAAATTATGAATGCCTGAAGCATTGTTGTTATAGTCTTCCCTGATTTATTTAATAAACTGACATGGACAGACTGAATGATGAAAATAACCATATACAGAGAGTAACCTCTTTGTAAATGACTGAGGAGAAATCCCAGAATAGATTTAAAGCAAGCTGCTCAGCATTGTCACACTGGGAAACAGTGGAGGGTCTTTTTGTTTCTGAATTACGATAGCATCATGTTTATGGATTTGTCCAAATGAACAACAATGCAGATCTTTTCTAGAAGATTATTTTAATCTCCGGTTTTTAGATATTACAAAGCAAAGTCACTTATTTCTTACCACCATACACCCATTGCTAGTGTAGTCTGCTGCTTACCATCTCATCATTTTGAATCTAAATCATATATGGTCTTAAGTCCCTATACTTGAGTCATCCATAAATATTTTCCAAATAAATTTGAAAAAAAAAAATCTCAGGTATTAAGTCTATTAAGTCAAGGAAAACTGATATTCAATTTGGCAAAAAACCTTAAAGCGTGAAAATTAAAGGCCACAGCTTTCTTGCATTTCCTTGTGCATAGCAGTGCCTTTGTCCATTAATTTGCCCTAAGGAAAGGAGATAAAATACATTCCCTTCCTATTCCAGAGAATCCTGCTATATTCCAAGCCCAGAATGGGTTTAGTTCAGATGAGTAAGAGAAATATCTCTCCACGCCTCATTTCCCAAATTTATAAGGGATGCTGGAGTCAGTTACTTAATAAAGCATCTTCAGTAACTTCAGACAGATAGGATTTTTATACAAGAGTGTTTAGGAAAAGCTATTTTCCCTATGGAAGTCAGAATTTTAATACATACAAGAGCGTATCTGTGTAAATAAGTGTCTGCTATTCATTATCTGCTCATCAACGTTTGTTATTTATTACTCATCTGTTTACAAATATAATGCAGTCAGAAAGCAGAAATAATACTATAGGACTTTGGTGACCAAATGTACACCAGAAACAACAAATACTAAATAGATCAATGGAGCAACTCATCATATGGGATAAAATTTGCCACTGGAAGACATTCTGCAAAAATTTGTGAAAATAACCTTAACAGAACTGTATTAAAACAACGTGGTTCAAAATGAATTTGCAAACAGAAAACAAAGGACCTACATTTATCAATTAGCCCATTTGCAATGAACATTTTATTTTAGATTTCCACCATCTGGAACAGATTAAACACAGAGAAAAGATAGGTAAAAGAAATAAGTCTATGTTCACAGATTTCATTCACCATGTACAAGACGATGTGCATACAAAATATGAGATATACTTTTACTCACATGTGACTTATGTCAGATGGACAAATCTGTTTCTTGTAACTAAATAACATTTTTAATTCTGGATCGCTACATGGGCTGTAAACCACCTGAGAAATTAAAATTTAAATACATGGGAATGGTAGCTTCTAGCTGCATCTTCTTCAGCTTCAGAAAATTTTCTTCTGTGAAAGCAGAGGAACTGTATATTCTTGCACCAGAGAGGTATAGTGTAAGCTTTATTCTTGTGGAGAGTGTCTCTTATTGGATACTTGACTAAGTCTGGATTTTAATATTTTTTAAAATAGTCTTTAAATAATAGCAAAATCACTATGAGTGGGGTTTTTTAATTTGCCTATTTTTTTTCCTAAAGTTTTCCTAATTTGCTTGCTTAGACCCAACTTTCCTTTTAAGTAAATGGAAGGGACATAGGAAAAAGAAGGTGAAAGACTTTCAGTCAACTTCAACACTTTTGCTAAAACACATGAAAATCCACGAAGGGTGCCCTCCTTTAGAAGAACTGTCATTTCTCTCTGACTTTTCAGTAGTCCTAATGAATATACTGACTACTCCATCATGGATATTAATTATTAGCAAACAGATTCACCATAGACACACCTAGAAGCTCACTCAGGCTGCAGCCCTATTGCTGCAGCTGCTGTTCAGACAGGTAGGAATGGGCTGCCCACAGAGCAAATAATTAACAGCCTATGGGAGATCAAAGCAATAGTTGTATTAGCACATGTATGTGGTCATTTACTTTAACTGTTTCTAAATTATCTTATCTGTTCCTCCAAATAATTCCCAGCTGCTTTCTTGCAGATATCAGCCTAGAGGTAGGCCATGGAGAGGCAAGTGAAGGAAAAAGGTTTCACAACCATCTTCCAGGCAGGATGGGCAGTGGTGGAAGGGCCTGTCCTATTTGGGTAAGAATTTAATGCTCCATGGCAGTAAAACAAATGCTGCTTTCTTTGCAGAAAAGAAGGGAAGAAAGCAATGAAGATCACAATGTTTCTGGTCTTCCTTTTTGGTCAAGACTGGCATTTCCCGCTGCCATCCCATCCCTTCTGCCATTTTCATCCCAACAATCTTTTTTCTGCCTCCACAGGTCTAGCACCCTTGCAAGCTCAGTGGAACTTTATCCAAAGTTGCCTTAATTCCTAAGACAGGTCCTTGTTGTTAGTTTACTCCTTCCTTTTTCTGCCCCAGGGTTTTATTTTTGGCTCTTGCAGACATTTTAATACCTGGCACTGATCGTTCTCTGGAAATCTAGAAGTAGAAATCTACTCTAGAAAGCAGACAAAGGGCCAAAGGTTCAGGGCAGTTTGCATAAGTCTTCAACAGAGTATGCAAACCATTTGGGTCTGAAAAACTTGTCAAAATAAGTTGCAAGATCAGGCTGCCTCTTGGTGTTCTCTGAATGTATCAAGAGCATTTGAGCAAGGTCTTCTTCCCTGCTTGAGATAAGAAAACAGATAACAAAAATTCTTCTGGTAATATTTCTCACATTTAGCACAGTATTACGAAACCAACCCCCTTCATGGTATTTCAGTAGTCTGCCTTCAGTTCAAGCAATAACCATGAATTGCACCAAATTAAAAAAATATATTAAAAAAAGAAAAAGCCAACAAAGTAAAACTGACTGCTAGGAACCATAATAAATGGTTCATGGTTCAGCTTCAAGTTTTGGGCAAAGGTGTGGCATGGTTTTATGCATGGAAGAATTTGATTTCACCTTGACTAGTTTGCTCTTGATGAATTAAAAGTTACTGTCTAGGATATCAAAAACCAATTCTAGTGCATTATTGAGTTTGATGTGCTTGGTCTGTTAAAAAAAAAAGGTTTAGCATCCTGTGACCAATTGTCTATTACAATGAAGCTTATTAGTAGTACCATATATTTTCATATCCTTATTTTTTCCTTCTCAGAAGACAGCAGAGTTCAGCATCCGATAAACATGTAAATTGCATTTTCCTTTTCACACAGAACAGATTTCAACTTCTGAACCAGCAGTCAACAAAGATTCCCCCAGCTGCTGGGAAAAAAAAGTAAGTATTTATGAAGAAAGGCATAATAAGATCAGAGGGAAGCCTGTCATAAAAATGCACATTGCATAATACATGATGGATCAGCTCTATTATTTAACTTTTGCATAGATATAACAATACAGAGATATGCTAACCATCATAGTCAGCATTAATTTACAGTGGGAAAAATAATTAGAATCTCACTTTTTCTGAAGAATGGAGTGAAAATGTAAACAATGCTTCCCTCCAGGCAAGTGCTTTATCAAGTTGACAGGTGCATTTGAATTTCCATGGGTGGGGGACATAATAGGTTATTTATGTGTCATTTTAATAGAAAGGCCCAACCATCAAGATGGACAGGAGACTTTATCAGTACTGCTGTTTGCAACTAATCCACCAATTTAATACCCCATGAAAATACCTGCAACAAAACCTGGACATTTTTCTTTTCCACTCCATTATAGGCAAATCAATATGGGCACTATTCATCTCAAATCTTTGGCTCAGCAGGTGCCCACTACACAGAGCTCCTCACAACACTGGTGTGTCAGCACAGCTACATAAGCATATAGATTAAGCCTTGTGGTGCACGAAGTGACTCCAAGACAGGATCATAGGAGTGTATTTGAATCAATAGTTCACCCCCATATACAAGTAAGCAAGCAAAAACCTTTGTTGGTTTGGGGTTCTTTTGAGAGGAAGATGACAACTCACAAAGCTGTGGCATGGGTCCTTCCAGGGTGTCTCTACTAGTCAAGGCTTCTGTGCTATCTGAACTACTTTCTTTACTTTCCTCTTGGAGCATGAAGTTTCCTATAGCAATAGTAGTTGTTGCATGGGACAAAGCAGCAAGCCTCATGCACTGAATACTGCCGGGGGCTGAGACCTGTCTTGTGCTAGGTGCTGTGAGAATTCATGCAGAACAAAAAGACATCTCCACCCCACAATTCAGGTACAAACAAGACCAAATCCTGCCAGACACTTCAATATCTCATCAGTTTAGTGATATATTTGTCTTGGAAATCTTGATTTTTAATCGAGATTACCAATTCTGCTGGTCTCTTTAGAACCAACGTTTTTCTCTGTGGATGTAGTATTCATGTCTACACAAGCATGTGTAAATGTTGTTAATATGAAAAAATATTGCTTAATTATTATACTGATAATTAAGTATTTCATATAGAGAGCATCAGATTTTATTTCAACATTGAAAATAATCCAGCACATCTTTTAAGAGTTTTTGGTTACTGTAATAGTATTTAAACTAATGAGTGGCATTTCCTTGGTTGTGGAATAGCCACAAGCCAGAAAAACGTTATACATCTCCTAGATGTGACAGGTTTATTTACATAGATTTGCCATGGAAAGGAAAGATGCTGAAATGTGTACTCCAGTCATACACTCTTGTGCACTAGCTCCATTAAATAGTGCTAATTTTTGTCCTGTATTGGACTGTTAGGTTCATTGACAGATAACCCTGGTCTGACCCAGATTAAATTTGAAAGCCACGCTCCAATTTCTTCTTCTCTCCTTCTCTGTATGTTGAAAGCCACGCTCCAATTTCTTCTTCTCTCCTTCTCTGTATGTAACACAGAGCGTATACTGACAGCTCCCCTCTTTTTCACTCCTCCATATACGTATCTGTATGGCCAAAATTTGACCTGATCCACACAAGAAAAGTGTTTTCCATTAAAGACTATTTAAAAAATGTGCCTTCATGAGCTGAAGGTTTTCATTATCATAAATCCTTCCTCATCTGCATGCAAAAGTTCAGTTTCCAGATTCATGATTCACCAGGGTCTACATGGACTAGAAAAACAGACCATGGTGAGGTTGAAAAGAAGTCTAAGGAGGATAGAGGTAATGAGATCATCTACCATTCCTATGTGCCCTCAGAAGTATGTTTGAATTCTATAGAAACAATTCTTTCCTTAAAAAAAAAAAAAAAAAAAAAACACTATTACAGCTCCCTAAATATTATAAAAAAATAACAAAAAAAAAAATAATAACTACTATTAAATTTATAAAAAAAAAAAAAAGCACTGGTACAGCTCCAGATATGTTACAAGAATGTAACTGGGAGTATCTTCATGCCTCCTGGGTAATTCCTAAGAATGGCTATCCCTGAAATATTTGCTAAAGTCAACAATTCAAAACAACATAAATTTGACTAAAAATAGACATGAGACATTTCTTATGCTGAGTCCTTTAGTCTGCAAAGCTCATGCATCCCTGTGATTAATTAGGAAATATTATTCATTGCAAGATCCAGTTATAACAAAAGATGTTTTCTGAACATAGTGTCTTATTAAGCTTCAGAAAGAGTCACTGACCTATTATCCTCCCATCACTTCTAGCTTTGTAACAATGTTTTCTGATGGGAGGACAATGCCTCTTCTCCCACCTGCAGAAAAGAATTTTACTGTCTTCTCTCCTAGGGCATGTGACATAAAAAAAGAGGTCCAACATAGAACAAGGAGGTCTAGTTCCAGGAAGCAGAAGGTTTGCTGCACACATCTGTGCTGTTAGCCTAAGAACAAGCAACACGAGATCTGCAACACAATGCATTGCACAGATAGTCCCCATAGCACCAGCTTGCAGGAATAACTTTGGACAACCCAAAACTGCAGCAGAAAAGAGGAAAACTGAGAAATGGCTTCTTCTGCCGAGGCAATTTATCCACGACAGCCCTCTCTCTTGGGTGTCATTCAGGAGCTTATAGGATTAGGGTTGTAGGCTAGATGAAATCCCCTGGGAGCACTGGTGAGCAGTCACACATGAACTAAGAAAAGGGAGCCCTGAGAAAGACATGGATTAGGAGAGCACAATTGGCATTGTTTGAGCCCTGGTCCATGACCAAGGGTGAGACTGTCTTCCTTAAGTGAAAACACCTTATATTTCATTCACATATATAATAGTACCATAAGAAGTACATCACAAACTATAAATAGAAAAGCGCAGGGAAGAAACACAAATATATTATTTGCTTAGTCTTAATTAATGTTTTAAAAGGCAGCTCAATCTGTGTAGAAGAGCAAAGACACACAATTATAGGATGCTGGGTAGGCAAAATGAATAAAAATGGAATTCTAAATTTTAAAAATTACATACCAGTGCCTATTTTTTGCTCTGCTAAGACAGTGACAGCTTTCACAAGTCATGTAAGCAATGTGTCACAGTACCATCCTCATTCATCAGACAGCAGATAGTGAAAAGGAACATAACTGTTTACTCCCTAATGATTTTGCGTCACTTTTGATAGCTTAGTAGGTCATGGGTTTCTTCTCTGCTCAGAGAACTAATGAGAGATATTGCTATACTATACTAGATTTTGTTACGTAGTGAAAATAATATAAAAATGGTGAACACTGATAATTATTTGGGCCTGAATAAATGCAAGTTGATTCAGCTTAGGCTGAACACAAAAAGAAAGAACACAAAAAATAACACCTCTAACCAAGGTATTTCCTTTCAAAAGGGCAAAGTTTGATAAAATTATTAGCAAAATTAACAATGGAGTTTTAAAAATATAGATCTAATGCCTTTTCACCATTTGTCCAAAGAAAATTGTATGCCTTTTACTGTAGGAATTTTATCACATTATATAAATATTTAATTTCAATGAAAAATGTACACTCTATAGTAGTTTAGATAATACTCCAAAGTAATTTTGTATCTCATTAAAAATTATTATGTTTTCTGCTTTGCGTATGTGCTTGATTCTACTTTTATGCTGCTGTAGCTTCTTTGATCGAGTAAAATTAGAATGACAGCAGCATACGAATTAATCATGCCCATACATTATATGTTATTTAACTGTAACCAGAACATTTCCCCAACTTACTAGAGCAACATATCAATCAACAGAATGCTAAGCATAGAAAATCAGCGGACAAATTGGTTTAGTATTCAAGAAGAAAAAAGTATACCCAAGCATAGTGTAATGCCTTCTCAAGTCAGCAGTTATCAAACACTTAGCTGATACTTTTCAAGGAATGAAAATCAAGGGAAAAAAGTGTTTCCTGTATACTGATTGCCTAAAACTAATTCAACTGACCACCCCAGTTTTTTCGTATGTATAAAATATGTGAGAAGCCAACCAGAACACACTACCATTTATTAGCCCTTTGTTACTTCCTTTTCTTGTTATGTGTCTTATGAGGATGGATGAACCCTATCTGAAGAAGATGAGAAAACACCCAGCAAATCTCCAATTTTGAGCATATTTTGATGGCTTAATTTTACAGAAATACTACCAAAAGTCTGTTAATTTCAAATAGCTTAACACACAGAGAACAGGAACATTCCAGGTTTGCTTCTAGTACTCAGAAAGGTGACAATAAGAAAAATGTTCTCAAAAGCCCCAGAACAGACAGTATCCTAAGGAAAAGCAACCTGATTAGGTTCTGGCACTCCATGCTGCCTCATGTCCTCACACTTCTCTTGATGATGTGGGAATTTAGAGAGTGGCTGCTTATAGAATCAGTCACTATGTGGGAAATAAAAAGAAACTGAAACAGGCACAGAGCATTGCTGCAGTGCAGCAGAGTCAGTTGGTCTCAGTCAGGAAGGAAGACTTGTTAATGGGCTGAAACCTTCAAAGATGTACAAGGGACTACAATCCAAACTAAAAGCTATGTTATATAGCAGGAGAGTATCAGCTGAACTACAACAGTACAGCAGAAGAATGATGCATAAACTCAAATGTTTTGAGATGTTGATGATTTTAATTCTTTTCAATTTGTTATTGCTGAAACATGATGGAAAAAACATCATGTTTATTTCATGGCTAACTTGCAAGCTGTGTTAAGTCCCACTTCTATACCAGTTACATATGATAAAAAAGAAAAAGGACATGCTGTAAATTTACTACAGATTTTATAGAGCATATAGACAACATTAGATGCTCAGCTACCTAAAAGTTTACTTGTTCTTTGTTTCTTGATCAGGTAAAAGATTTAGAATTGGCAAAGTGTAAGGAAAACACAATTGAACTTATATGAACAAACTATGTTGACTTAGAAACCAAGCCAAATAAAAACCACTATACCAGAGCTTCCAAAAAGTTATGTTTGCAATTTAAAACACCCATTGAGCAGATTTGACTTACATGACCAGCGCTTAAAGTATGTTATATGATAAGATGACATATGCCGTTTTGAAACTGGGCAGTAATTCAGAAAAAGAATACTTTGCTGGCCATTAACAGTTTCTGAGCAATGTATTCATATTTATTATGTATGTCTGTAGTTAAGTTCCTGAGTGATTACACTTATAAAAATGTCATCTTGTGTAATCTTAGGATACCAAAAACTGCACCGCAAAATACATCTAAGTACTAGTAAATGAGCTATCCTTTTGTTCATGCTAACTATACACCAAATTCACATTTTGACCTTGCTGCTGTTACCAAGTGCAAATGAAGAGAAATTGTCACAGATCTACAGGGGTGCAAACAATACAAGAATTGTAAAAGCCCTTGAAGGGTTTGAGGGTGCATGTGAGAGCAGGGGTAGAGCAACATGAGCACTATAGTGAAATATCGCAGCATGATTTAATGCACCCAAACAATCTCATACAGGGAACTCAAAACTAAAATAGCAGGCAACAATGAATAATTATATTTTCCATTTTACACAGGCAAAGTTTAAATAATACATTAAGATTTGGGGTTGTTGGGTTTTATGTTTTTGTTTAGGAACGATTTTTTTTTTCTCAGAAATGCATGCCTATTTTCTAGTCAATCTGGTACTGCTTTACAGCTGTTTGATATTAGATGCAAGACCTACCAGCCCTCAAACCTCACATTAGAAACAGACCTTTGGCCAAGTTGTGTCTTCATTTAGACCTTGGCAACCCTGCTTACATCAGTGGGGGTAATTTGACCTCTTATTTGAATAACATATTGCAGTAATATGGTTCTGGTTTATATTTTCTACGATCGTTTCAGTCTCAATGCAACAATTCCCTGGACTGTGTGCAAGTTGAAAACACCTTCCAGAGGTAACAGTCCAGATACAGGAAACTTATCTGACCTGAAGAATGATGTGACCAGGACAGGTTACAGAAATGTGCCAGCCCAGCAAAAAAAAAAAATCTGCCTAGGGCATCTCCTGATAACCTGGCACTGAAATGATCAGAGAAGGTACTACTGGTGGAACTCTTGGAGCAGTGGGTTGAACTTCCTGGCACAAGCAAATTATGCTTGTGTACATGATCTCCTTCTGTGAACAAGTGACTAGACTTTTAGGTGAGGGAAAGGCTGTGGATGTAGTCTTCTTGGACTTTAATAAAGCCTTTGATACAGCTTCTCATAGCATTCTGCTTTGTAAACCATCAGCCTCTAGACTGGACAAGCGCACACTCTCCTGGGAGGAAAACTGGTTGGATGACTGGACCCAGAGAGTGGTGGTAAATGGAGTTAAATCCAGCTGGAGGCCAGTCACAAGTGGGGTTCCCCAGGGCTCAATGCTGGGTCCAGCCCTGTTCAATGTCTTCATCAATGACTTAGATGAAGGCATCGAGTGTACCCTTAGCAAGTTTGCAGACGACACTAAGCTGGGCGGAAGTGTGGATCTGCTGGAGGGTAGGGAGGCTCCGTAAAGGGATCTGAACAGACTGGACCACTGGGCTGAGTCCAATGGCATGAGGTTTAACATGGCCAAGTGCCAGGTCCTGCACTTGGGGCACAACAACCTTATGCAGTGCTACAGACTAGGAGAAGCCTGGCTGGAATNTCTCTACAGCTACCTGAAGGGAGGTTGTGGAGAGGAGGGATCTGGGCTCTTCTCCCAAGTGACAGGGGACAGGACAAGAGGGACTGGCCTCAAGCTCTGACAGGGGAGGTTCAGGCTCGACATAAGGAAAAAATTCTTCACAGAAAGTGTCATTAGGCACTGGAACAGGCTGCCCAGAGAGGTGGTTGACTTGCCTTCCCTGGAGGTGTTTAAGGTGCAGGTGGATGAGGTACTGAGGGGCTTGGTTTAGAGATTGGTGGGAATGGTTGGACTTGATGATCTGGCGTATCTCTTCCAACCTGGTGATTCTATGATTCCATGATCTTTAAAAACAAGAAGTGTCCCTTTTCCCTCTCCCCCAGCCACAGTGATCTTTTAAAAGGAGCAGAAGTCAGCTCAGACTAGAGAAGAAATCTTCCAGTTGAAGAAATTGCATTAGGACAGGGTTCATGTGATGGTAAACATGCTTTAGTAATCCATTGAAAACATATCCTAGATGGTTGAATTATTATCATTTTGAATTTAGGGGATTTATGAAAATGGTTGTTTGTTCACTGTCTGAAACTATTTTTACTCTCTCCTGGAAAAAAGGAAATATAGTATTAGAGTCCTTCAGGAAATGAGCAAAAGCCTATGACCTACGGTAACTTTCAACCCCACATGCTTAATATCTATAAGAAAAACAAAATGTCAAGGGGCTGAAAACATGAAAAAATAGTGCTAGCTCTCTGTTTATTTTTGTTGGCTTGTTTGTTCCATAAAGCATCCCCTTGTCCAACTGCAGTGAGAATTATTCTCAAAAAAAAAATCTGGGCTGGGAATCTGAATCCTAAGATCTTAAGTCAGAATCTTTGCCTGGCTACACATCAACCGAAAAAAAAGAAACAACAAACTAGTCATGATGATGCCACATCACTACAAAACAGGAGGAATGTATTTGAACTGCAGCATCTTTGCCTCATTCAAGAATTTCCATTAGGTTTTGTTTAAACTGTGCGACCTTCTTTGTGCCAGCAAAAAAGAGTCTTGTTACATGAAGATAAAGAAAAACAAAAAAAACCACCTCTACTTTTAAAGCAAAAACATTCAGCTTAATCTATGTCTAAGTTCTATTACATATTCAACAAATGACAATAGTAACCAGCAGTGGCCAGAAATGAAGCAATATATGGCAAAACAAGATTATCTCCCCCATGGTTAGCTTAAAGGGCACTGTCAGGTTCAAAAATCAAATTCCTTTCTCTTTGTACACTAAGACCCCTTCACATAGTTCTGGCACACCATTATACCCATGCTACAGTTTTGTAAAGATGCCAGAACAGCATTAATGAGTGTCAGACCCCAGACATATAAAACAGACACACTTACTTGTACTACCAGCAGTGCAAAAGCAAAGAGAAGTTTTTTCTGGTAAATTTGGCTTATTTATTTTCATAGTATTTTGCATTCAGCTTGGACAAAGAAGTAAAAACTAATAGGCATTTATAGTAAATAGTAATGAAGGAAATATTTCCTTGCTTGTGATCGTTCACCCTCTCTAGTGCCCCAGCGTTCTGACTGTAAGCACTGCAGGAGAATGTTATATTTACACAATGATGCCGTTATTGTCATTTGGGTTTGAGGCTTTTTGTTTGTTGTTTGCCATTGCTTTTGGTTTTTTCCTCTCCTTCTCTGTACCCCCAAAAGCCCAATCCGTTTAGTTTTCACCACAAAAGACACATTTGGAAGCCACCCAAAGGGTTGATTTCAAGTAGTTAACATCACTTACAAATAAATTAGCACCAACAAGACACTATGATCAATGTAAAAACTGCTCCTGTAATATTTAAATGCTGATTATAGCTTCTCAGGCTGGATGTGTACATGAGTGACAAAAATTCTGGTGCTCATGTATGCATTTCTGAGTGTAAATATGGCAAGAAGAAATTGATTGTAAAGACTCCAAAACAGCTATAGTCTGCTGTCATATTGTTCTCATTCACACACAAGTTTATACTTTCACTTGTAAAAACTGAAGAAGATAATATTTTTAATACTTTGCTATAGCTAGGCCTCCTTTTCTTTTAGCCACAGTGTGCAACATCCAACTCTGTGCCTCAAGCTTCTTTGTAAGAACCTCCATGGCATGGGGCTCCCCAGCCACGAAGCACACCACATGGGAAGCTATCAGCAACCTGGCCTCTGATCCAGTACAGCTAAGTAGCTCCATGTTGAGAAGTGGCCATTTCAACCTGCTGGAAAGCTTTGCAATGGACTTCTGCTCTCCCCATGCAGGCTAAACCACCCTCTAGGTTACTGGCAGGATCTCTGGTCAGTTTAAAGCCATCACAAATTCTTGCAGTGTTTTTCTGGTGAACACCACTGTACAACCTGTGCTGCAGAAGGTGCTCATTGTTCTTCAGCTATTTAATTGCACATTGATTTTCCTTTAAGAATGGTTCTCAAGTCCTAAAGTCCACCCCCTGCACACCTTTAGTGAACTGCCAAAATACACACTTGTTCAGGCACAGAACCAAGAGGCCACCCTGGTCCCTAGCTGTTTGTCACAAAGCTGGGGGGCAAAAGATGGCAGAAACAGCCCAGAATGCACAGGGAAACCATGTTATCAAGAAAGGAGATGTAAACTCAGAGAATGCATAGATTCTGCAGGAATCTGCATCAAAATTGCTTTGGAAGATGACAAGAATGGAAGGGGCTATAGTGAAAAGAGCACCTCTTTGAAAGAGGCATTTTAAAGTCAAACACCCAGGACCTTTCCACATTTCAAAAGATCTTTTCCTCTGTCACTGGAACAAGCAGTTGGATGTTGTGGACACCACAGACTCAGATGTTCTGATACCGTGCTGCTGATACCATGAGGTGTAAGATCACACCATAAAGGATGGCATTGAGGCTGCACCAGGCTATGTGTGAACATGCTGCTCCAGTTCTGGCACTGCCTTTTCAAGGGATGAGCTATTCATGCAGGTCTGCTGCACACTCTGGGCTGTAGCTGGGGAAGCTGAGGCTATTTCTGGCTCTCTTCCCTGTAGAAGGACCTGATGAATTTTGCAGGGTTCTCCACGATTTATATAAGCACCACACCTATCTACAGAGCCAAAGGCACTTGCTGGATATCAGTAGCCCTGAAGTTCTACATACACTCAGTGGACATTGCCCAAACTTGAGTGAGAGGTAGGGTAACATTTGTCAACAAAAGATTCCCCATCTGTCTAACAATTACTGGAACACCCCCAAAACTACTTGAAGAGGCACTAGTTCTCAAAGAGCAAATTAACTAGCATTTTCCAAGTTGTTATTCAAGCAGCAGTGCACATTGCTTCAAACAATGCCATTTATAAAGCTATAATGAAAGGAACTAGTCTATAAACCTTTTCTTAGCAGCAGGAGGGCTTACATTCCCAGGTTCACAAACCTTCATTTTATTTGAAGCCCATCAGGCTTCAGCAAAGAGGAACTAATCAAAGGAAAGAGTAGAGTAATCCTAAAAAGCTTAACAAGACACTACCAAGCATGTTTTCTCTCCATTTTGACTTTGAAAGAGACAGAAAATGGCTTTCTACCTTTACTATGCTATTTTTCACTTGTTAAATGGAAACGCAAAGCCCAAACAAACATTCCTCTTTGTGAACTAGTGAAGTAAGGATCCAGCTAGCACACTTGGTCTCTCAGGCAAGACCTAGTAAGACAAAAGGAGGTTTACCTGAAAATATTTTAAACTATGAGTCCTAAATGGGTAATCTCAGCTACAAAACTAAAAAAAAGGAAAAAAAGCTGGAGAGGTTTCTATGCCATGACTAAGCTCAAGCTTCAAGCCTTCAGGCTACTGCCGATCAGAATATTTCTGATGAGATAATTTTCTACATAAAAAGACCAATTCACTAGAGAATTACTCATGTCATGGCCAATGTACCAATTTCAGTGGCTGTTCATCTGACAGGGGCAACAAACCCTTCTGAGGTGATTTAGATGACCAGGTGCATTTTTCCTATTTCTAAATAAACCTTCACAGTGACTTTGGTCAGAGTAATGCCATGTAAAACCAGATGGGCTGCTCCCACTGCTGCAGGATAGGGAGGGTTTGGGGGAACCCAGCTCCCTAATGTGCTGCTTAGCTTTACCTTTTCCCTTTTTATTTCTCATTTTGAGAACACAGGAATCAGGCCCTAGTACCTGATGGTAGCACTAAAAGTTTTACATCAGCATGCTGATGCTAGTGTCACTAGATAAATGATGTACATTTAGGGCCATACTCAGGGAGCCTAATGTGTAAATAAGTCCCTGCACAGGGCCAATTGAGGGGGATCCCAAAGCCTTAAACTTAGGCACAGAGAAAAGTACTTGGAACCAGCAGGAGAGGAGGCTCTAGGATTTATATGGAAAGTAGATCATCTGAGCAGTGCGCATTAGGATCTAAGTGATATGAGAAGTAAGGCTTGGCTTCATCTTTATCAAAGTGTACCAAAGTTAGAAGCTGTCCACTTTTTATTTTGATCATTTCTCTACATCTCCTCCAAAACTGCAGGATTTTCTTTCAGAAATGTTAATTTTTTTAATTCCATTCTGTTCTGGAGAAAACTAAGTTCTAAAACAATAAATTCATAAAACCTGTAGTACTTGCATTTTACTTGAATGGTATGATTATCCCCTTCTGACCACTGGACCCAGCAGATTTTCCATTAATATTAATACTCATAACCTTGCAAATACAACTCCCATTTAACTGTTTGGAGCAATATTTTTCAGGATGAAAAGAACAGCTTTCAAAATAGAGGGAAAAATCCAGTAGAAACAACCAAATTTCACAGGTCAATGGCTGGGGTAGCAGGAGCTGCCGAAGGAGAGCTGAAGGAACATACTCGCTCAGGGGCATTTTAGCACTCTTACCCATATTCATCAGCATGCAACAATCCCCTCTCCAGATGAGAAACACCAGAGATCATGTTTCTAATAAAACAGCCAATTTGCCTCCTTGTCTTTTTTTGTTGTCTGTAGGAATTCCTCACAAGTTCACATACCTGGGGCATGGCTGCTTCTCTGCTTTTGTAGATCAGGAGAAAACAAGACTCTCTACCACAACAAAGTCTCACTGGCTGGCTTTAGAGACACCTGTGCCAGCTTTCAGGAAGACCCAGGAAATTACGGTTGTTTGAGATGTCCTGATTATCACCAAGATAGAAAAAACAACTTAGATGGGAAGCATGGCGACAGCATGTTTCTATCCCGACAAACATGTCAGAGTGAAAATCATGATCTCCTTAGAAAGTTCCAGCAAATAAGGTACAGACAGAGTTGTCAGGTGACAGCAGATGAAATCTAGCTCAGCCCTTGCTTATATACAACTTCAAAAGGTAACGATTTCAATGCTCTTGCCAAAACTGGGCTTTGTAGTCCACCACAAGACTACTGTCTTTGCAAATCTGGACAGGCACACACTCTCCTGGGTAGAAAACTGGTTGGATGACCGGGCCCAGAGAGTGGTAGTAAATGGTGTTAAATCCAGCTGGAGGCCAGTGACAAGTGGGGTTCCCCAGGGTTCAGTGCTGGGTCCAGCCCTGTTCAATGTCTTTATCAATGAGCCATCAAACTTAGCAAGTTTGCAGACGACACTAAGCTGGGTGGAAGTGTCGATCTGCTGGAGGGTAGGAAGGCTTTACGAAGGGATCTAATCAGGCTGGACTGCTGGGCTGAGTCCAATGGCATGAGGTTTAACACAGCCAAATGCTGGGTCCTGCACTTGGGGCACAACAACCCTATGCAGAGCTACAGACTAGGGGAAGTCTGTCTAGAAAGCTGCCTGGAGGAGAGGGACCTGGGGGTGTTGGTCGACAGCCAGCTGAACATGAGCCAGCAGTGTGCCCAGGTGGCCAAGAAGGCCAATGGCATACTGACTTGTATCTGAAACGGTGTGACCAGTAGGTCCAGGGAGGTTATTCTCCCTCTGTATTCAGCACTGGTGATACTGCACATCAAATACTGTGTTCTGTTCTGGTCCCCTCACCACAAGAAGGATGTTGAGGCTCTGGAGCGTGTCTGGAGAAGAGTGACAAAGCTGGTGAAGGGGCTCGAGAACAGGCCTTATGAGGAACGGCTGAGAGAGCTGGGGTTGTTTAGCCTGGAGAAGAAGAGGTTGAGGGGAGACCTCATTGCTCTCTACAACTACCTGAGGGGAGGTTGTGGAGAGGAGGGAGCTGGCCTCTTCTCCCAAGTGACAGGGGACAGGACAAGAGGGAATGGCCTCAAGCTCTGCCAGGGGAGATTTAGGCTGGACATCAGGAAAAAAATTTTCACAGAAAGGGTCATTGGGCATTGGAACAGACTGCCCAGGGAGGTGGTTGATTCACCTTTCCTGGAGGTGTTTAAGGCACAGGTAGACGAGGTGCTGAGGGGCATGGTATAGTGTTTGATAGGAATGGTTGGACTCAATGATCTGGTGTATCTCTTCCAACCTGGTGATTCTATGATTCTATGATTCACAAGAAAAGATGAGCATTCTTGCTGAGTCCTGTGAACTACATGCATTCTGCTTCCTTTTAGTTTATCTGAGCTAAAGTTCACCTGAAAGGCCAAGCTCAGAGTGTATTTTGCCTTCTGAGCTGAGGTTAAGATAGAAAAGAAGATGGACATGTTTGAGTTTGAGAATAAGTGTGCATCTTTGCCAAACTCACCCTGTAGACATACATAGAGTGGCAAGATCTATGCCTTCCCATTGAGTCTCCTGGAGCTGTTCTTATATGCAGCCAGACCTCATTCAGTGTTTACTATATTCCTCCAGCCCTGTTCTGCAGGCACTGAAATTTTGCCTTGCTATGTGCTTCCTATATTCCTCCATCCCCATGCAGTGGGCATGAAAATTCTGCTCTGCTATGTGCAGGTGTCTTCAATATTCAGCTGTTAGTATAGGTATTTTATATTTAAAGAAGAAAATATAATTTGATCTAAGAATATTTAAAGGTTATTTATAGAAAGGAAACTTCAGTTTCCTTCAGTTTTCTAACATTTCTCAAGTATTTGCTAATGCACTTATATCTAAAATAGTTCTCGTTTAGCAACCTCTCATGTGACAAGCACAAAATGGTAGTAAAGATATTTCTTCTAAAGGAAGAAATTCAGAACCTGATGTGCAAAAATATGCTTGCAATTACATACATAATTGGTAACTGAACTTCATGCAATCACATATGAAAGATCACAACCACATGGTGAATTAGATGTTGCACTGGTAGAAATATTTCAATTACCCCTTACCTGACTAGATCAACGGGTATTGACAGTACCTTGCCAAAGCTCAGAGAATGACTGAAGCCAAAGATACAAGAAGATGAGATGAGCCCAGTAATAAGGCTGAGATTTTTTAAAATGCTATAACTGGAAAAAAAAAAAGAAATCTATACAAGATCAAGTAGGATAAATCACAAATAATTAAGCCAATATTAGCTTTTAAACAGCTTCACCCACCCATAATAGACAACAACACAATAACTTTTTCATGATGTCAGTTTCTCCTTCAGCCCCATCTGCTAGCATTTACATTATGTCTTTAAATCATCACGGCTGGTATTTAATGTAACACTTTTACTCACTATTGTAACTTTGAATGTTCTCATTATTCAGATAAATTGCTAATTCTTTTCAGAATGTGGCTAAATTATTGGATTTAGAAATGTATGCATCAATGAGTTACCTATATTATACTCTGAAATGAACGAGTGCAAGGAGTCAAAGGTGTTAATGTAACGTTGTTTACAGCACTAGCCGACAACCATATGAGAGACCTATTGGCTAATTCTATTTTCTGTAAAACTGAAGAGTGAGCTGAATTTTGTAAGAATAGGAATCACCATTGTTAGATAAGTGACTATCCTGGGGGGTTTCAGGACTGCTCACATCATACTTCAACCTACCAAGGGGAGGAGGGAACCATTGTATGAATTACTCCTGCAATATTTCATGAGCTAGTAAATTTTCCATGGAAATTATCCAGCTTGATGAAAATATCTGTATTTTAAGCCTCACAAGAGTCTGAATTAGAAGAGAAATAGTGCTCATTTACTGCAGCTTCATTGAAGACAAAGATGGAGAAAACCCAAACTGTTGAAATGTTAAAATTCCAAGAAAACTAATTATCATATTTTCACTTGCAAACTCCAAACCTGCTGCTAATTAATCTCTCTGGAAAGGTTGTATATGAATCAAATTATAATGTAAGTCAGATTATATGGGATGAGATGTATAACATGCCCTGCCACTTAGGTGAAATAAAATGGATTGCTTGCACATAAATGACAAAAATCCCGAAGAGCTTGCTCTTCATTAGTGCACTGATCTGTTCCAGCCAGCCAATGACAGATTCGCCCCAATGGAGTGTTGCAAACCACCTTGGATTTTCAGAAGTTTGCCTGTGGTTACAAATAATCTAGATGCAAGGAGAAAAAACTGTTTGACTGAGCAAACCTTGATGTGGCTCTTGCAGAGTTGTGTTGTGAAAACATCTTGAAGGCAATCAAGTGCTATTAGCACCTGTCAATGAAGCTTCCCATGAATTACTACAAAAATTACAGTTAAATGTACTCCTCTTCCATCACTGTCCAACCTCTCTGACAAAACAGTTTGGTTATCTGTTGAAGTATTACAGAAATTAACACCTTTTTGCCAGTATAGTAATCAGAAGGATGTCAGCAGATAATTAATTTTGTCCATCTTCACTAAAGCCTTTATATAATTCATGCATTGATTATAAGATTGAAATAATTTGTTATCGTTTACTACAAAAAAACCCTGTATTTTGTATATAATGGGGGTAGCAAAGGAGACTTCATTTATTCAGTTCTCATTGAAAAGGGGGAAAAAATACATTTTAGCTAAAACCAAGATCATGTTAACATCCTCCCTAAGTAGTTCCATGATGTTTGATAATAAGCTAAATAATTTTCATTTCAATTTATAGCCTTATTATGAGAGATATCACATGACAAAAAAAATAAATGCTCTAATACTTACCACTGTATAGTTTGTCTTTCGTTTTACCTTTTTTTTTTACTCTACTGACACATTGCCATGCAATTTTTAGATTCAGAGAATTTTGCATGGCTGTTTAGGCTTTTTATCCATTTTTCATCTCTTTTTGGTTTTAGTGGATTTTCCTCCCTTAAACTGGGATATAGCAATGACTCAAGAAAGTTCTGTGCAGTCTTACTCTACTGGCTCAATTTCTAATGCCATTTTCATTAGTGAACTTGTACGATATATGCATTCTACCACCGTTATTATTTATTATAAGGCTTCTTATTGTGTGCACATCTGTTTAAGCGGTTTCACTCATTAGACCCATCCACCAAGGTAAAACAAGGCTTTTCTTTACCTAATCTACATTTCCTTGTTTTTCACAGCTCACACATATACACTTTGTGATTAATTACTAATCAGCTGTTGTGAGGTTTAATGGTATGCCTGGCTATGGTCAGCATAGTTAGTTATCCCATATGCTTCAAAACATCCACAGTTCTCCCTTTCTTCTTTTCACCCACCACTCTCTGTGGACTAAATGCTCTAAAAGAACAGCAAGAAAAGTGTTTCAGAACCACCTGGCCAATTTGATCCTGCATAGTTCAATGCTTTGTCATTTCATACAGAAATAATTTTATTTTACATCTAAGAGGCATTTGAATGCTACACTCCTTCCTGACCTTATAATTTGCTCTGTGTTCTCTAACATCCCATTATTAGTCTGAGCCTTCCTTCTGCTCATCTCCTGTCTTTCAATCTCTATTTAATCTTCAAACAAATACAGACTCTGCCTTCAATAATTTAACCCACGTGAGAATCTGACCTTATATACACAGATCACATATAAGTTCAGTGAGACATGGCCCTATTTCCTCCCTTTCTCCTCTGCTATCAGAGACAGATGGAAATTCTGTCCCTAATGAAGTCAGTGCAATTTTTTGCTGTTGACTGCAAAGGGGTCAAGGTTTCTCTGCTACAATTTCTATGGCAGATAGGTGATTCTTTCTTATTGCCTGATCCTGTCATCTCAACACGTTGAGCTGAATTGTCCTGGACTAGCAGGGTGGTTTACTTGTACTGGTTAAAACAATTGTGCATTACAACAAATCAACGAAGTGATTTATTTGTACTGGCACTTAAAGGATTAAATCTTATATTACAGCTAATTTTTCTAGATATACTCAGAGTTGGTTTTGCTACTGTTTTCTAATCTCCTATGCTACTCTCACAGCAAACTTCGGTTTGATTCTTCATAGAATCTAAATTGCTGGAGACACTGTACTGAGAGCTCCAGTGAGCAGCTTCAAATTTTTTACAACAGGGATTAAGATCAGGAAAAAGAAACCTGATAGGAAACTTGCAAAACATTAGGCTTCTAAAAAATCACTGAAACTAGTTCCACAAAAGGAAAACACAAATCAAAATTGTAAGACCATATTTCCTACTGCATCTTGAATTGTCTCAGCTATTTGGTATTATTTAAAGGAATAATACAGAGTACATTTAGTAGAATTTACATATATACAGTATAACTCATAGTCAGAAACAGTTTGCAAACCGAAGGGTGGGGAAATAAAAAGTAAAGCCACAATTTCTATTTTTTTTTTTTTTTGCTGCCTCAACATATTTTCCTTCTCTGTTTGCAGACCAGTAATATCTAAATCACCAATCTGAGAAGAGGAGCATTCTTTTAGGGGAACCAAAAGTGACATGGCTGTTCTGCTATTTTTTCCCATCAGCTTCTCTTACCTGACATTTCAATTTATTCCCATTTTCCCTGGCATGGTTGTGTGTTCCTGAACCACTTTGCTTACTGTTCCTTCAGGGACCTGTAATTCTTTACCATTATATTACTCATTGCCAATTATTTCATCAGTGGGTGGGGTTTTTCGAATTTTTTTTTGAAGTCAAAATACTTCTGCAATCTCTCACCTATGTTTTTGAAATAAAGCTTCCTGAAAGGCAACAGCACAATTTCTTTTTGTGTCCATGGGAAAAATTCATCCTGCAACTACAGAGATCAAATTTAAGACTGTGTTAGATCCATAGTCGAGTGGATCATGTTGTTCAACATTTAGCCTGTCCTCACTAACCATTTCTAAATGTAAGCTTTGTCTAAAAAGCTGCAAGAAATCACAGCAATGCTAATGCCTCAAACAGAAAATACATTAATTATGGTGACTATATTTTCTTTAGTTTTTTGCATCTACTCTATGGTCTACTTATGCAAGGGGAATCAAAGACCTTGAATGTGAGATTTTGGATTGGGGCAGGGTATGGGATCCTCCTTTTTCTGTTTCCAATATCCAGCTGCAGGAAAGCAATGTGCCTATTTCCATTTCTCAGTCTGTGCTATGTACCATGCTTTCCTTGGTGTTGCATCAGCTCTCAGAGGACTTCAGTCCGCCCTTGGCTTCACCCTATGCATCACCCACACATCTTTGCAAGCAGGGTTCAAGCTCCATCACAGGAGCAATCCTGGGACTATAAGAAGAGATAAATTACAATCACCTCAAGCCTGCCTTCAGCAGCCTCTACATGTGGCCGAGCAGCTTTGCCACAGCACAAGCTACCTAGAGGCTCATGACGCTTCCTCCTCTGAGGCAAGACAAAAAGTTCACCTCCTCATGCCAAATGGGTTAAATGACCTCTGTCACCTCCCCTAACAGAGGCAAGTCCAGCACCAGTTTCATTTCTTGCCAATTCTGATTTCACTAACAAGGGCAGAATTTTGCCCTCAACTATTCACAAGTAATTAATGCGTTATTGAACAGGAATAAATAGATAGCAATTAAATAACGAGTATTAATGACTTATTTATTAACATATTAATAGCTGGCCTGAGAGTAATAAATGCAAATTAGTGTAAAGTGGTACCAAAAATTGTGTCGATAATAGGCCCTGAAGTAATCTTGTGTGTTCAAGATAATTACAAATATATTTTCCTTTCAAAAAACTACTGCTGGGTAATTTTTTATGGTTTGCTATATCGTTTCAGAATTAGAAAATTAGCCCTTGTCTCATTAAAATAATTTTGCAGTGCATCAGGCTTTATTTCAAGTGTAAGTTTCACATTATCTTCTTGTCTATAGAGCTTGCATATTTTTTTTCAGAAACCCTTTCTATGTGCAAACCTTTTGGGCCTATGCTTAGAATACTATTGGTGGTGTTTCAGCTTGCTGATTGTACAACTTTTCTCATCATTAGTAGTATTATATAAAAAGTCCCACTGCAAGCAGTGGTGCTACCTTGAGGGCTAAATCCAGTAAAAATCACTGAAGGCCAGATTTTTTCCTTTTTACCTGTACTGGTAGTAATTCATCTGATAGATAGCTCAGAGGCTTTAAATATGAGAAAAGTGTTGCAAAGAAAAGGAAAATCCCACTTGATACTTTGCTCTGAACTATCACATAGCTTTGAGAAACTGATTACTTGGTAAGGACAACAAGACATTTTCACTTTTGTAAAATATACCAAAAAAAGAAAGTGTTGGCTAAAGTCCAGGGTCCCGATATCACTACTGACCCACTGTAATCAATGGCATTTTAATGTATTCCTGTCTGCTTCTGGTACCAATAAACCTGATTCTGGAATTTGACACCCATTTAACATAACTGCTCCTTGAATCTTGTGTTCAGTTCTGGTCCCCTCACCACAAGAAGGATGTTGAGGCTCTGGAGCATGTCCAGAGAAGAGCGACAAAGCTGGTGAAGGGGCTNTAGTGTTCGATAGGAATGGTTGGACTCGATGATCTGGTGGGTCTCTTCCAACCTAGTGATTCTATGATTCTATGATATGCCCATCTCCAATTAAAGCTCAGGAAATATTCAGCTCTGCTTCCATCATTTTTACAACAGGTTGAGGAGTGGGGGTCCAGACGGTATGCAGAACACTGATTCTGCAGATGTCTGTTACAGCAGATGTTTCTCTCCGCCTCTGTAGGTCACTTTTTAACTTTGCAGATTTCCTCATGAAAGACTTTGTAAGTGACTTCTTCCAAAATAATCAAGTGTGTTCCCGTATTGTACAGGGTTTTGGTGGTTCTCTCCCCACAGTGCCTTCCAAACTGCTATGTAAATGTGATTGTGGACATGTAATGTGTGTACCTGGAAATATAATTCATTTTGTTGGTAATGGAGGTCCTACGGCACAAATGTATTAAAGGTATACTTTTCCATGGGATAATAATTGGGTCAATAATATTAAACTCATAAGCTCATTATTTAATTGCAAGGGCAGATTATGAATACAGCTTCTAAAATGTATTTTAATGAAAAACACTACATCCTGACCTAATCATATCAACCTTATGCTATCTAATTAAGGATGCAAAAAATCATTATATTGCAAAATATTAGTTCCAGCTCCATCAGGCTGCTAGCTGTCCCTTCATGAATATATATATTTTTTTACTCTATGATAAATATTTAATGAGGTAAAAATGACAAAATTTGCATGTAGGAAAATTAGTTTAATAGAGTGATATCTTCTTGGTCTAGAGAAAGTGACCTTTTTCCTATCAAAAAACAACTAAAAATACTTCATAATGATGGCATGGATGTCATTCCACAAATGACAAATTGGTTCTCTGAACAATATAAAAATTATAAAATACAATAACCTTAAATTCTCATCATAGTGTAAATGTGTCCTTTGCTGGTGCATTTATCAATTAATAAAAGGAAATTAAGCATATTATAAAATACCCATTAATGTGGCAATTTTTAATCCAGGAAATAAAAATGAGAAGCACATGGTTAACAGCAAGAAAATATTACAAAAACGTAGACCTATTTTTTCCAGAAGGCTTGACTGACTATTTACTTGAATGACCTCCATTTAAAATATATTTTTTATATAGAGTGATGTAAGATATGGCAGTCTCATGCTTCTCTTTATAAGAATTGCTCACAGTTAATTTGGTATCTTATTTAAAAATTAACTCATTAATAATGCACACAATAAGGCCTAGTGATGTGTCTTCCATACTGATTACTTTGTACAATTAGACATACAAAAAGAAAGGGACAAGATAAATTCCTTATGCAAATTCATAGCAGAAGAAAAGGGTCTTTCAGTATCTGCAATGCCTAGGAGCATGAATGACAGTCCCTGTTCTTGCAGGGAAGTGCTCTGTGTGGAGAATATAGCTCTGGAACAGAGCAAGTTTTTATTGAAAGACTAAATTTGCTAAACAGCTAATGAAACTTGATTTGACTACTCTCTCTTCCACCAAAATGACATAAATAAGAAGTTGGAGCAGAAGGGGAAGATTTCAGGTTTCTGAAGAGCATTGGTCCTTTTTTCACAGGATTAGCATTTTGTACAACTATCTTGGGAGTTTTGGATTGTCAGACAGATTCTATACCCACTGAAGTAAATGGCAGAGAACCCACTGATGCCAGAGATGCAAACTTCTGCACTCTTTCCCATCAATCCTTTATGCTTATATCAACAGTCTGCACCAATATGCCCCAATAGAGGACAAGAATGTTTAAACACTGTTGCATTTTGGAATTTGATTAGGGCTTATATAAAGGAAAAGGCATGAAATTTGTGATGATGTTGACAGAACAGAAATAAGAAATTTGGGGACTTAGGGTAAAGACAAAAAAAATACATCGCTGCACTTAGTCAAAAGGAATATGCTGTGTTCCCTATTAGGCCAGCATAAGGGGTTCTCCCTCTGCTCCATTTGTACCCTAAGTGCTGCTGTATCAGCACTTGCTCTGGAGCTCTGGAGAGTGTCCAGAGAAGAGCAATGAAACTGGTGAAGGGGCTGGAGAACAGGCCTTATGAGGAGCGGCTGAGAGAGCTGGGGTTGTTTAGCCTNGAGTGGTTGGACTCAATGATCCGATGGGTCTCTTCCAACCCGGTGATTCTGTGATTCTGTGATTCTGTGATCAGGCTGAGGCTGGGTCCATTTTAAAGAAACTCAGTGGAAGATTAGGGACGCATATTTCAATACAGTATTTCATAAATGCCAAGTTGAATATTGGGAGCAAAACTAGGAACTTGCAAGTCTATAGGCATGGGTCACATTTTTCAGTGTTCTGTCCTCAGAATTGTTTCTTATTATAGCAGTGGACAATCCAGATTTTTTCCATTCAGAGGCAATTTGTATACATATAAGTAATTTTTTTTCCAGTCTTTTCCATTTGTCTATACCCACATCTTTATAGCCACCACCTCACCTATTACTTGCACTTTCAACCCCTATTCAACCCTTTCTGTACTTCTGCAAGAAATGTTTCATCAGTAATATCATTAGAAATTTTTCCAGCACTTGATGCAGAAAAGCAGTCATTTGCATTTGCCATATCTGCCACATTTTCCATATGACATTGGTAGTCTTGGCAGGTAAAATGAGGTCCACTATTCTTTGCTTGACCTTACATAACTTGTAACAACAGTAATAGAAACCATTTCAGTGGTAGTCCTTTGGAAATCAATTATATTGATGCAAAGCCAGAAAGCAAGAAAAAATATTTCTCTTGAAGAAGAAAGACAATGTACCTCGCAGAGTACTGGCCACGATACTTCTCTTATTTTCAATTATCTGAAAGCAATTATGACCAGGAGTCTCATTTGTGGATGACATTCCCAACACTGGACACTTTGCAAACATGGATACATGTTCTGCACATCACAGTTTAAAGTTTGTATATGGGACTATAGACTAGTGGATTAACAGAAAAGAAAGAATTATTTTGACAGTCAAAGTAGAGCAGACCATCTTCAGACCTCCTCTACCTCCCCTTGCACATTTCCAACTCAGCCCACTGTTCTGGGTGATCCGGGAAGGGCAGGGCCAGGAAAGAGAGAATAGCTATCACATTTGACTCCCTGAACTCATACTCACTCCTCACTGCAGCCCAAACCATGTCCTTACAGCTACAAAATTTGACTTGTCCATGGAGCTCCCCATTTTGTTGAGTGGGTTGAGAAATTAACTGGGATGATATTGACATTTAAACAAGTAATAAATCTCTATGGTACAGTCAAGAATCACCAAATGGCATAATTACTTTTGACAATAGTGATACCTTTGAATACTAAGCAGATTGCAACCCCTCAAGATGTTCAGGCAATTGGACATAGATCACAAAATTTTCCTGAACATGGTTCTTAGCTTCTCCATTCAGAGAAGCACACTAAGAATAATTTTCTCGTTTATCTAGATCCTTTTAGGTAAAAACCAGAAATACAAATCATTACTTTGCACCAGTATATCACAGGTTCCTCTGGAGACTCTGTGTACCACTCACCATCCGTCTTTCACCACTGATTCCTCTCCACTGCTCAGCTCTCTTCATAATGTAGCTCAGCTCCTGACTGGAAACTTCTAAATCCAGTGGAACAAAAAACGTGCCTTCCTCACCATGAATGCGTTGAAATACATCCAACAGCCAACCTTCACTATATAGCCTAAGGGCAGAAATGACACAATTTTTTTCTCTTTGAAAGGACTCTTCATGAAAAGATAAAAAGCTGTCTTACCCTTACCCTTTTGTAGATTTCTAAAGTTTGGTTTCCCCTTCATGACTATATTCTCTAGCCAAGAGTAAGAAGCTTCTTTCCCACAAGGTCTCCAACATTCAACCCTTCCCAGTGCACCAGAGACTACAATATCTGAATCAAATTACATAAACTCAAGCAGCAATTTCCTTTTACTATTTCAAGATATTGATGTCTCAAAAAGATCCTGATCTTCCTTTCCTTCAGAAACACCCATTGTCTATCCTTAGCATTGAGCTGGGCAACTAGTTCCAGTGCTTACATGGAGTACCTAAGTTAGGCATGAATGGAAGTCCTGTTGTGCCAGGGTTCAATAATAGGCAAACCACATCATATAGAAAGGAGCTATTCACCATTTTTTTCATCCCCAAACCTGAAGTCTATACAATCTAAACCGCTCTTGAAGTTAAAATTTCATTTCATCTGTTGGCTTTGTTTTGCTATGACGTTTTGTGCTGTGGTGGGGAATTGAATAAGCACTACACAGTAAAATTCTGTACCACAAGAAAGGCTTTTTTGTGTGGTACTCCTTAATGTAGGTGAAACCAACAAATATCATGAGGCTTTTGGAAAAGCTCTGTGTCACATTTTTAGCCTTAGATGAACTTTAAAACTTCAAAACATTGCTGTTTAACTCAAATGGAACCTCTTCAAGTTCATATGTGTCTCATTCTATTTCTATTCCAGAACTAGGGGTTCAGAAAATCAGAAAAATACAGAAAGATATGAAAAGCTGGAATCTCAGTCTAGGAACTGAGATTTTCACCCACTTCCAAGCAAATGCTTTCTCACAATTCAGTCATTACTTGATTCCAGTCTCAGCTTTTTCATACTTCCCAGACTTTGGCTGGATACTCATGGTAAGTGCAGGGATTGTCGTGTGACACTGCGACCAACAAAAAGCCCAGTCTTCTGTGGGAGTATGCAGTTTCTTAATTTCTGACAGGTGGGAGAGAAAGAACACAGGCACAACTCCTTTGTCTTTCTGAACACTGATCCTTCTTGTGTCTAGCAGCACTCCATGGAGTTCTTTTGGCTGATCCTTAGTTTTGGCTCTTGTATTGGCATATGTATGCTAACAATGTGTGCACAGGCTGACGTAGTGGACTGTTCAAGCAAACCAGAATGAAGTTCACATTTGTACAAGCTCTACATCTCACCCTACAGTGCACACAGTAATTATAAAGAAGCACACTCAGTAAGCTGCTTTGTACAATTTTGCCCACAACTGAGATTTAGCATGGAACAGAAATACCAAGATGTGTCATTAGATTTTCAACTTGATCTCAGGACGAGATTTAACTCTCTTTTCAAACAGGAATATGTATTTAGGGTCAAGAACTATATCCAAGAGTTTCTGTGATGGAGTAGCTATTCTGATACTGAAATCTGGCAGCCTGGCCAAACATCAGGTTAGGAATTTACATTTCCTGCATTGCCACAAAGGCACTATCTGTAAGGTTTTCCCCACCCTTGTTTTTTGAAACATTCCATTTTGAAGATGTAGCTCTAAATTTGCTGTACTTTCCAAGCTGCCATTTGGAGATTCTCTCATCAAAAGAGGAGAGCAGCTGGTAGACACCCTAATTGAGATGTAGGTATTCCTGGGAATATAAACAAACTGACTACCAAGAAATATAATAGAAAAAGCTCTAAAGTGTGAAAAGCAAATCAGTGCTAAGGCAGAGTAGGAAACTAAAGTATCTTCAAATGTGCTAGAGAAGAGAATTTTTTTTCCTAAATAACTAATATTCTTCATGCAGTAATTTTCCAGATCGAAAAGAGTCTTCAAAGAAAAGTTTAATCCCTAGATCTTCATAGATGTTCTTTCAACACAACAGATGCATTTTTTTATACATTGACTAGTAACATTGACTGTGCTTAGTTGAAAACTAGAAATCAATCTGGTGGGCTTTCTGGCCTTCTGCTCATCTTGAAATTATAATATTATATCATGTTCATCTTTGAAATTCCAGATCAACACTTTAAATTACTTGCCTCTTATCTTGCTAAATGAGAAAAAGACCTTGCCATTTATTAAGCTCACTTAATGCAACATTCTTATTTCAAATGAAGTAAAATTTAATGCAGTTAAATTACTGTCTATTTGCTGCCATAAACATTTTCTATATGAAGATTTTAAGCACATGGTTATAAACAATATAATTAACTTTGAATTAATTAAGAATCATGAAGCCCATCTTCCAGCTTTGTTCTTTTTGCCCAAAAGTACTCAGCCTGCTCCTGTTACCTGCTTTAATTTCTTTTCTCTGCCATGAAAACTAATAAAATATTTCTTGTATCTTAACATGCCGCTTTACATATATGACAATAATAATTCCTACTGCTGATGTAATAAAGAACAAAACAAATCCCGCATGCTATTTTCTACAGATGACACCCAGTATAATACCTTACAAGTTCATGTATTTATCAGAAAGAACTGAAAACATTGAAATTATTTGCTATCCAGAACCAAATAATAAAACAGACTTCTCAAAAATTTACACAAACAAAAATTTGAAGGGTAGAGGAGGTTAAAACAATTTATTACATCTTCACTTAGGTCTTTCTCATCCTTTTTTTTAGAAAGCAACTGTAAAAAATAAATAATTTTGCTGTTAACTTTAACAAATGTAGATTTTTTAAGCTTTGAAAAAAAATCAGCAAATTTAGGCTCTTTCCAGTAGTCACCTTTAGTTGAGTTGGGTCTACATTTTCTCACAGTACAGAAAGCACTTCACCAACAAATTCCTGGCTGTTTCTAATGCCTAGTGGAATTAAAATGAAGGAATTGCAACCAGTGCTACCTCATTCTTCCAAAAAGTAATTAGAATATCTCTCTATGCTGCATGTACTACAGACTCCCAAGACACCCAAGGAGAGCCAGATTTATTGAGGTATGTCGGTTTATGAAGACACAAACAGTTGCTTACTGTTGTTTATCCCCTGCCCACGATTTCATTATCTTCCTAGTAGTTCATCAGTGCTGTCATGAAGCTTTCTAGCTGTGACAGAAATAGATATTTCCCCTACTTGCTTTGGTGGACTGGTGGATTCGCTGTTCTTATCCCTTTCTTAAACTCTACTGAACACTTCTGTTAAATGGTAAATTGCTGGGTAATTGTAACCAATGACACCAACTCCACTACCCAACAGCCAAAGTCTTCCCTGTGGACTGATGTCTTAAGTCACAGAAGAGTGCATCAATATTTTTATTGGTTTACCTTGCAAGAGAAAAATGTGCATGCCTGTGTAAAAATGTTTTCTGTGTCGGGCAGTATTACATTTGAACATCTTTGAGATAAAACACCTGAGAAATAGTCACACAAAAAGATGCTACTGTCTTGGTCATAATACTATTTTCTCTTGAAAATGAATGCTGTTATATCAATATTCAGGAACAAAAATGTTATGAATTGCAGACACGCTTTCCTTAGAAACATTTTTAAAATTTTAATGCTATCATTATTGTACTGACAGTGTGCTGCTCAAGAGTCCTAGCCAGGTCTAAGGTTCCCATTGTGCTGGGTTGTGGACATAAAAGGAAGAGTAATTTAATCCAAATTCAGGAGCTCATAGTATAACTTTACTCTGCACAGACTCCAGTATTCAAAATGTTTCATTTTGTTATCAAACAAAAACTCTAATGACTTTTATGCACTGTAACACAGTTTGTTATATTCTCTTTGCTTTTGTATTTTGCTATGAATAATTTTTAAAATGTGTTGTACAAAGAGAACTTTTTCCCCCTAGTAACATTCTCCCCCCAACCATTAGTTGGAAAACATTATGGGAAAATTGATCCAGAAGGAAAGAAATCTTTGATGATCTTGCACCTGTTCCCCAGACAATGAAGACGTTGGTAATATTCTCATAAAAACCTGCCTTACAAATGTTTTAATTTAAATTAATTTTCCTGAGTAATAAATGACAGCAGCTAAAACTTATGAAGCTATTCAAAACTATTAAGTCAATGATTAAGAAGGCATTAACATCCCAAAAACTAATTAACTAGACTACCAGTACATTGAAGCTGTGTACAGCTTCCAGGAATGCAGGAGCTTTGAAATACTATGCAGAAATTTAGATTGCCATTTATCTTTTTCCACCTGCTGCAGCTGAATTTGTGGAAAGTAGACCAAGAGATGATCTTGTCAGATGGAGGGAGGATGCTGAGCGTTTGTAGTCTTACACTTGTCTGCATATTGCCATTGTGTAAAACTTTTTGTTAGTGCTTGCCACTACCCATTGTTCATGACTGGGTGAATCAAGGGCCAGTACAAAACTCTTACTGCATTTATAGATGAGTCACTCAGAAAAAAGAAAATGCACTTTTTCATTCAACACTTTACAAAACCTATCTCATTCATTTTCAGTGCCCCAAACCTGTCCCTGTTAAAAGTGACATGAAAGGTAGTATTAACTACTTCATGATTAACTGAATATTGATAACAGACTAAAGTCACAGAAATATTGTTTGGATTAAGTCATTTCATGCAGTGTGTTAAAGCTTCAGTCACATCAAGTGAAAACTCCTTTATCATCAAAAAGCTGTAAGACTGGGGGCCACTGCAGTCTCGGAGAGGGGTTCTGTACTTCACACTACATGTGGCTTTCTGAATTTTTCCCTATTTCTCAAAAAAACCTGCTCGGAAGACTAAAGATAGTGTCTTCCAATATACCTAAATAAAAGGTACACACAATTTAGAGCTTAAATCCTTGACATAGACACCATTATTTGAAGGAAAAGGATAAGAAGCTCCAAGGCTATAAAAAAACATCATATCAACTGTGTTCCTTTTGAGAATATATGTGGCTCCCTCTCTGACTCACTGTGTCCACCAAATACCGGTGCATTAAAAGTTAAGTTGGAGGTAAACCCTCCATGATCACCTGCAGTTCTGGGCTCTGCATATTTGACATGGATATGTCTTTTCTGATATCACTTTATCACAAGGGAAAGGTCTTGAGCCTAAGGTCTTAAGGGAATAATGAGACAAAGAAACATACCTTAAAAAGTAGAGGTACAACACAGTTGATGAGATGATGAATAGGATTGTATAAAGCATTACAGTGATTAAGACACCAGGAATACCTGACTTCTCTGCTCTTAGAAAGACCCAGTAGAGTTTTGCAGCGTCAGCAATGGGTTCCTCTACACTGTTCCCAAGACGCTGTCATGGGGAAAAAAATCAACATAAGAAAATGCCAAACTTGATCAGACTATTTACCTATAGACACAAAAGAAATTAACAATGAAATGCATAATAAATGATTTTCTGAGTTATTTGAGTACATCTATAGTGATTTATTGAACAAAACCCACGTCACAATGAAAGTAGTTGATGTAAGATTTATTAACATATTTCAGGAAAAGTGAAAGAGTAGGAAGGCTGAAATTTGCCTTATTTCAGTGACCAAAGAAGAATACTATTGAATAATTTACACCTCTGTTTGTAGGAGTGCTGAGTAAGCAGAAACGCATTGTGTCACTGCATGATTCCAACCTACCCAGTCTCAAAATTACTCTTGTCATATAAAAATTGCTTGTACCCAACAGACTCTGAAAGTTACCCATACAGTATGTTGAACATATGCACCTTGGGGGTTGTGTACACACCAGTTACCAGCTTCAGCAGTTACCAGCTTTTGGTTCAACCCCTAGCCAGCCCCACCCCTAGCTCAGTGACTTTCAGCTGTCCCTTCTCTGCTCACTGCTGGTCGCACCATTTCTGGCCCGTGCCAGGATGTTCTTGGCCATCTTGGCCACTGGAACCCCTGCTGCCTCATGCTCGGCCACTGTTGACCTGCACCACCAGGTGCTTTTCCACCAGGCAGCTTTCCAGCAGCTCTTTTCCAGCCCTGCCACGATTCATGGGGCGGTTGTGACTGAAGTGCTGGCCCGGGTATTCTGCCTTTTTGAACCCAGTAGAATCGACCTTGGCTCATAATCTGTNAGAGGAGGCTGAGAGGAGACCTCATTGCTCTCTACAACTACCTGAAAGGAGGTTGTAGAGAGGAGGGAGCTGGCATCTTCTCCCAAGTGACAGGGGACATGATGAAGGGGAATGACCTCAAGCTCTGCCAGGGGAGATTTAGGCTGGACATTATGAAAAAAAATTTCACACAAAGGGTAATTGGGTACTGGAACTTGCTGCTCAAGGAGGTGGTTGATTCACCTTCCCTGGAGGTGTTTAAGGCACGGGTGGATGAGGTGCTAAGGGGCATGGTTTAGTGTTTGATAGGAATGGTTGGACTTGATGATCTGGTGGGTCTCTTCCAACCTGTTTATTCTATGATTCTATGATTCTAAGTTTCCCCTTACGAAGTAGTATTTTAATTTGTGTACATGCATTATCAAGCCTGCCTGCAACCTTTTAAGTCAGAAAATCAGATGCTCCACTCACTCCTCATTCCTAGAGTCCTGCCAGTCCAGTCTGATAAGCTACAAGGACAATCTGTACCACTGAAGAACCAACAAGCATCAGCATTGTTTTATGATACTGCTTTCATTTAATTTCTTTCTTTCCTGAGAAGATACAGACTCAACAAGACCAATAGATCTGAAGATACCTGACTGTACCATACTTCTTCTATTGGGGTGGAATTAAAGATACCTTTTAACAGTACAAAGTAGAAACCCCACTTTTTTTCATTAACAGCTTTTCCAAAGGTATATGGCTGTCAAATATCCTGCTCAGTTATGTTATTTATAGTTTATATTCAACTGCTTTGTAAGAAAATAAACATGTATTTTCATTCTAATGAAGATGAAACAAATCTTTAGTATACTAAATGTCATAGGGAATTAACATACATAGAATAAAAATTGTAATTTAATTGGTAATAAGGTGTCTTATGTATTTTTTTAAAGATCTACAAAGAATCCCAAGGGTTTCATAGCACTCTATATTTTGTTATACTACCAGTAAAACATAGGGAAAAAAATCCAAAAATCTATTATTTTCTTTTTTTTCCCCCCATGTCTGGCTACTGTATTGACACATTATTGCCCTCTGCTGGATCGATTTAGAAGGATTCAGGTACATATAGGTGTTCTCAGAGCCAAAATAAGTTCCTGATTTCACTTTTATCTTTTTAAAGTGACACAGTAACAACCATATTCATATTAAAACATCTTAGCACATTTGCAATGATGCAGAACTACACACAAAAAAATCCAGTATTTACCAGGTCTGTGACTTCAAAAAACCCACACTTTCTGCATTAACTTGCTTGGACTAATCCTTGCGAATAGTCAAAATTTTCTCCCCCTCTTTGGCTACCTTTGTGGTGATGTGCGTAATAAAGGAAAGACAATTACAAGTCTGATGATGAGCTGCACAAGAACTGAGATTCTTGAATATATTTCTATTCTCTCTCCACCCTTTGCAACACTGCCAGGTTTCTGTAATATAAATTACAGGTCCCAGGAAACTGGTAATGGCATATAAAGACTAGTCACTAGTTCAGATCTTTCCGTATTCTCTACAAAAAAACCCACAAACAAACAAACAAACAAACAAACAAAAAACAGTACACTCTGGTTCTGTTCTATCTTCCATTCTACACTCATCTCGAAAAAAAAAAAAGCTGTCTGCCTCCACTGACTTCTCACCAAAGAGACTGTCTGACAAGAAAAACCCTCTGCACAGCAGCCACACCCTGACATCCCTCCAGAAAGGTGAAAGTCTGAATGGGAAATAAGAATAAATTTTTCTTTTATGGAAGCAGCTCTTTCTGGCAAAGCAAAAATGGCATGGAGAAAATGCATCTTTCTGTCAAAGAGATTGTGCACATTGTTCTATGACCCTCAAAGATAGGATCCAAGAAAGTTGTTTTATAAATTGTTTAGATAACATTTGTTAACAGCTGTCTTTGTTACTTATCACACCACAGAGTGATGGTCATGTAAGTATTTTGCAGTCTAATGTTTTTCCTCTTGACATGTATCCATGTGGCTAAGGAGCTGTTACTTTCTGCATTTTAGAAGCTACAGAGAGACAAAATGACTGGTCTTGAGAAAGCTCAGGTAGAACTGCTGGAACTAGACCTGCATTCTCCAAAGTCATAGGAAAGTTTCTTACCCCTGGAACTTCGTTCTACAAGCTGATAGTAAACCAATCCTGGAATCATACATTTGACACAGCACCTTGAACTATGATTTGAAATGCTCCAAACATCCTACTGGCTTTCTAATCTTCCCTTAACAATAAAATTAATTAGTTCATAAACAAAGAAAACTTTGTCTCCAGGCCTATCTGTCATCTTTCATAAGTCTTAAGGCCATTTAGGATACTAAAATACAATCTAGTGCTAAGAACTCTTATTACCACAACAAACATTTTAAAAATACTTGGTCTAAAATAGATTGGCAAATAAATCTGAAATAGCTTCTGAAAGACAGTCAGGATTAAAAAAAAGTTACAAATGCAGTAATGAAAACACGTATAAGAAATCTAGTTTCATTTTGGAAAGGATACACACAGTATATGGTGTAAGATTTGAACAAATGAGTTTCTACCAAAGATGATCTTGGTGGGTAAAACTGCCAAATTTTCAATATGAAGTAGAGTTGTGCTTTTTTTTGCACTGCAATGAAAAACCTTGGCTACTTTGTTTGTATCTCACTTTTCACAAATTTTACACCATAAATTTATTTTAAAAAAAAACCAAACCACGAATGAAACCCAATAAAAGCAGGCTGTCCAAGTGAAAACTGTGTTGTGTTTTTAACATGCTTAAAATATCACAATTACCTCCAAGTGAGCTCCAATTAAATATCTTGAAGAACTAAATTTTAATTTTCAAGAACCACCACAATGGGAAACAGCATGTAAACAATGGAAAATCATATTTTAACAGGAGCACAGGTTAGCTGATGAGGAACTAAGAAACCTCAGAAACCTGGTCCACAACAAGGACTGTGGATTACTGCTTGATCTGAAGCAGGCAATAGAAACAGAGATGCCTTTGAAAGGCAGACAAGGGCAGAACAACAGCAATATCCTGCCCCTAGAAAAGCTTGAAGTGCTTTGCACCCATTGAAAGAACCCCATGTTACCCGTACAGCGAGAGGCAAGTCTGAAAGTCATGTTTTGGGAGACTGGGCATTACTTCATATGCAATAAAAGCCTCAGATCATTGAAGTACAAAAAGGCTATGCAGTGTATATCGCAGATGCAGCTGGGAGATCTACTCTCATGATTTCATGTGTGATGAAGTTCCTTACTTAAAGATATCTGTCTTTCACTCTCACAGGGATTTTTAGGTGTGCCAGCAAGTTAAATTAACTATGTGGCATGTGAGAGAAGTACACAATAACCTCTCCTTTTGATTTTGTGATTTTTCTCAGTTTATCTGTTTCAGCTCTTTAGAAAAATCTTGAAGTGCTAATAATCAAGACTGCTGATTAATCCATCCCCATTAACATCCAAAACTGTAGTAATCCTTTCCAAAGCAGATGCTGTCATTCTAGTGGTGGATTTACTTTCTTATCTCCATATATGGCTTGTACAGTGCTCTTAATTTTATGCAGAAACACACTGACTTCATTAGATGGGAATTTGTTAATAAAAAGGTAATGTATAACATTATTATTTAATTTCTTTTTAACTTCCATATTCCATTGCCAGGGGTGGAATTTCATATCTCTCAGTGATTCATTGAATAAAACAAACTTCTGCGTCAGGGTCTCATTCCAAGTTATTTTAAGTGACTTACCCCCAGGATTGAATCCACTACGAACACTGCCAAGGGGTCTAGCACTGTCCAGAGTCCCAGAGCTATGATAAACTTTGACAAGAAGGAAGGGAATGAGTCAAACACATGCTGACAGCCCCATCTGATCAGGACCATTTGAAGTAGCACTGCGTTCAAGGTTAGGGGTCCCACCACAACCATGACCAACTCTTCAGTGGTGTGCAGCAAGGAGTTCTGATAGCACAGCTCAACAGTGTGTGGGAAAAGCTGGAATCTGTAAATAAGCAAAAGGAGAGATTTTGTCTGTGCTCTTGGGCAAACTATCAAAAATTCATAGAATAATACATACAGCACATTATATTGTAAAGTTGCATCCCTGTCTTGGTTCTAATTCTCCTACCAAAAAAACCTGTATGAAGCTACTGAGTTTTTTTCCTCCTCCTCTTCTTTTCACATCTTTTGATCTCCTCTGACTCTCAGTTTGGTGGCTGCACATCCAGGCTCTCAGGACTGTGATGGCAGAGCTGCAGGAAGACATTAGCTTCCAGTAACACCAATGTGAGCATAGGCCCTGATTTCTCACCCCTCTCTGCATACTGCAGCCCCTCTGGACACTGCACAAAATGGAAAATGAGCTGTGGAAGAATGACAGAAATTGTCCCTCTTGGAATGGTGGGTTTTGAAAATCTCATATAATGAACAATACAGATATTGACATTTAAGGCAAAAATTCAAGCAAATTTTGCTCCTAAGTAAAGGTGAGGTGGTTTGATTTTCCCTTTGGTTCTAATTTGTTAGTGCTAGCAGTGTATTTAGTGGGACTAGAGAGCACTCAGCTCAGCCTCTTGTTCTGCACGCACACAGCTACAGATTGGGATGCTGATTCAGGGCTGATTCTTGGCTTGAAAACATCCGTTATCTAGCTGGCTACCAGGGACATCTGTAATTAGTGGCTTTGAACATGAACACCTCTGTCTTACACGTTGCTTCCTTCTGTTGCGTTTCCTTTGCTTTCACAGACTCTTGACGCTTAGCCTCCCAGAAGTTTTAATGCCAGCTGGCTGAACCCACCTGGTCTGCACAAGGCCAGAAATGAGATGAATGGCTTTGCATTAGGATCTAGAAGACAACATTAACAATACCCAGTGCTGTGCAGGCACTCTGTTCAAATTTTCACCAATAGTCCCAGTATCACAACAGACACGGGTCACAGAGTTGCATGCTGCTGTCTCCTACTGACTTACTCAGTTGAGTATGACACTTTAAAGTGAAGAAAAGAAACAAAAAATTCCTGTTGGAGAAATCTTCCCTTCCCTAAGAATCACTGATCTTTTTTGATCTGTAAACCCATTCTCCTACAATAACACAAGGGGAACTAGGTATCTATCACCTTGTGGACTTTTCTCCATCTTTTATCTTTTCAAGTCAAGTAATGACAAGTAACGATCCTTCTGAAATTCTGTAGAGAGCTCTGGTTCCTGAACTAAAGACAATGTATCATAGAATTAAAATTCATCAACCCCTTGTACTTCTCATAGTAAAATTGATATATGTAAGCTAAATTCTTCAAACATTTTACTCATGGATTATTTTGGTAGCATCAAATATGATTTAAATGCTTCTTCAGTTTTGTGCACTTCTTAAGAGTATTTAAATACTTGATCCAAAATGATAAACAATTCTTGCAGAAAAACATAACCTGCTGAATATCTCAGAGGGAAGAGAGGTAAGCATGACACAAGATGCACAAATGGACACATCACACATCCTCTTCTTGCATGAAAATTTACATTATTGATCCATTCACCTTTCTTTTAGGGTCATATTTACATATTAGATCATCTGGAGTCTGGGCATGGTCCTTGTTCTCCTAGTCTCTGCAGAGGCTCCCATCAGGACTTGCAGGCAGCGCCCTTCGCACAAGTCTTAATCATCAGTTCTCTTCATAGTGCAAAGGAACCACTTTGAATCAAGCTATTTGTAGAAATATTCCAACAGCAAAAGAAGGCAACAGGACTTACTTACTTTGTAACAGGAACCGAGATGGTCTGAAGAAAGAACCATTGGCTCAGATAATGTAGGTAAAGTCTCACAAACCAAAGCAAAACTACTAGCAGGGCAAACATCCAGAAGTCCCTGGAGCACAAGTGTGCAGGTCCCAGCTCTGAGAAGGCTGTGTATACCACAAAATGGAAATGCTCGACAACACGCCTGGACAATTTCACTTCAGCAACAGGATGACAGCTGGAAATATATGGAAATAAAATAAAGTGTCATGCAGAAAAACATACAAGAAATAGCAATCCCTAAACCACTGTAAAGTCCTGTTATGCAGATAAATGTGGCACAGATTCTGATTGTAACTTTTGATTGACTAATGCCTCTGGCAGGAAAAAAAAAGACAGTTTTTTTCCACTGCAGTCTAGATGATAGTTATACCATATTCATACCTAAAACAACAAATAACATCTAAAACCAAATTTCAGAAAATATTTTGCTGTCATTTTTATTTTAATTTTCTCATAAATTTCTCCCTGAAGATCATTTTATCACTTTGTTTCAGCCTGAGAAAATGGCAAAAGAAGTTGTCATATTTGTGCTGAAAAAAAGTATTCATTTTAGTGAAAAACGTGAACAGTTTTTTGGCTGTTCTCTTTGGGTAAGAGAACTTCACTCATATTTCATTACATAATGTGTACAACAAAATTCAAGTGGAAGAGAATATAGAAAGGGACTTGTGCAGTATAGTAATCTGCTACCGACTGTGGTGTTATTTACCCTTCCAGCTAATTATTGTACTGCATCAAGGAGGAAACGGGGGGGGGAGGAAAGGAATGAGATACAGAGATGTAGCCTTGGCATTATGTTTCTAAGAAACTGGAGTCTCTCAGCTGATTCAAAACTGAAAAGACAGTAGCTTCTTTGACCTTTCGAAACTTCTAAATGGTATGCTTATTTCCACTGATTTAAATGACTAAGCAGCTGAGATGCACAATTCTAGGACTAAATATGATGTCATCATGTTCAAATTGTTAATTATATCGATAAAGGCTTCTGATCATTCAGAAATATAAAGAACTTTTGTGGAAGAAAACATGCTGGCTTTGACACTTAGCATATGACTGGAGAAGAAGAAACAGCAATACTTGCACTGTATTTTAAACCCTTTTGAAGTATTTTCCAGCCTACAAACATGAACTTCTCAAATCTATGATTTGATTATGATTCTATTTGATAATGATTCTATGATTCTAACTGTGGACATTCCTTTCTTCAGAAGTCACAAAGAGAAGTGCAAGTAGCAATGGAAAACCATAAAAGGATACTATGTTTTGTCTAGATTTGAATGAGCAGAATCAACAGGTTAAAAAAAAAGACCGAAGCTTGACAGCTGTGTGTCTGGATTTGGGACCAGTCTTGGCATCACTTTGCTCCTGACCCTCAGTTATTGAGCAGGATGTTTCTGTAGGAGGAGTCAAGCTGTCCACAAGCCACTCTTCTCATGAGAAGGTTCGAGCTTTAATTGCCTGGTTGGCTGAAGAACTGGAGACGTTGTTGAGGAGATATCACAAAAAAACCCAGGTTTGGGGTCACTAAGACAGCCTCAACTACAAATTGCCAAAACTTCCCTCAGAAGCCTCTGTTTGACTGAGACAGGTCATCCTTGCAGTGACTACAGGTTCACCTGTTAAGGGTTTTGAAAGGCTTTTTGAGACACTGTAGTCCTCTTGGTTAATAACACCATCAGTCACAAAGTACTACTTTATAGACATTGCCACATCATGAATCACCTTCCTCATATTGTAATTATTTACCCACAGAAGCCTACAGAAACATCGCAATACTTTTCATTACACTACAAAATCATGGTCTATGCTTATGAGAGAAAGAGACAAAGAAAAATTTAAAATAAGAACTATAATTGGCTGAATATTATACTACATTAACAAGGGCATTCTGGATGATCTGAACCCTGAAGCTAGATAGGATTATACTTCCTTTGATATAGATTTTTTTGTCATCTCTCTATCAAGGCATTCATCCCTTGAGGAAAGTTAATAGGGTAAGTTTACCCACATAGTTATTTTAGTTAGAAAAAGTAGTTTGTTGTTTGTGGGGGGGAAAATAAAGAAAAAGAAAGAAGAAAAAGTAATACTATCTTAGTTCATATTAGCTCGCAATACTCTTCTCAACCTTCATCAAACAAGCAGAATTGCATAGATGTTGCATTCAGCTCACCCATGTCAGAAATTCACATCCTATAGGGATCACTGCCAGCTTCCACCTCTGTGCAGAGAACTTCAGTAACCATGTATTTTCCACAAAAGTCTAGACTGAGATCCCCATCTCATTTCATGTAAGAGTAATTTTCTTCTAGATTATTTGGCCTCATTTTACTAAATGATGCACCCCAAACAAGTAACACTAGAGTGAATTGTTCAACATACAATCTGTAAAATGTTTCAAGACATAAATCCTTCCTCCAACCCAACACATAGATTGAGGAGGGCACATGGCTCAGTGTCCTGAAAATACCAAGTCCTCTTTCAAACACAGGAGTCCTGGAGCAGCAGAAATGCTGAAAAACATTAGTGACCAAAATACTGGTTTGGGAAGATGAGGTAATGTCTCCCTTACACAGGCAGGATCTGGCAATGCAATCAGTAATTTCACAGGAGTTTCATGAATGCACTTACTCCAGCTCTGTAACTCACTGTGTGGAAGATGCTTGCATAAGCACCATGAGCACACTACACAAGGTGTAGCTATTGAATTTCCCTAAGACCTATGCAGCAATGAAAATATTCAGCCTGTGCCTTCCTCACTCTGTTGCTTCCCAGCTTGCTTCCACTTCCAAGAGGTAAAAGGAGAGCTAATGTCTCCACTTGCAAGTTGTGTTATCCCTGCCAAGATGTTGGCTCTCCCAGACATGGGAATCCACCTACTCAACAAACTTACAGAGGAAAGAAGAAAAAGTCAGAGCACGTTTGTTTTATCAAACCCTAGAAGTCTTCCACTGGAGACGGCCCTGCTTAAATTACTATGGCGACATCTATGATGACATTTTTTGGTGTATCTTTACTCTGAAAAAAACAATAGCAGCCCAGAAACTCCTTAGAAAGTCAAGCTTGCTGAAAGTCAGAGAAATCAAGAAGAATATATATATATTAGACACAGCCAAACAACATTAATTTCATCATTTGGAACAGAAATTTTTTTAAGAACTTTAAGATTTTCATCACACACTTTGACCATCATTTCCAGTTTTAAAATGGAAATTAAAGTTCTCTTTATTGTTTAATTCATCAGGTGTACAGATTCAGTGTGTCAGTGCTGTTCACTCTTGCACTTACCTGTGACTGTTTGACATCTTGACATGAACATCATCAGCTAGTCATAGAAATTGGTGGAAAATACAGCATATCTAGTGACCCAGTGAAGGTCTTAACCCATAAGTGGAATCTTTTCATTTTCTTAAAACCAAATTCAGTGGGCCCCAACTTACTTGGAAGTTACAGCAAACTATTCCCCAGTACTCGTTAATCATGCTATAAGGCTGTTTACTTGTTGTCACTTCAAAAGACTGGTCTTAAATAGCATTTCATTGACTTTTTTGAAGAATGAAGAAAGGAAGAGGCAGAAATATGAAATGTGCCAAACAAGTGGAAACAGCCCCTTTAAAGATTTTTAGCTGGTGCTACTAGGGAAAGCTCGTGGGTGGAGTGACAGTCCTGGCCGATACAGTTTTCAGAAGAGATTTATATAAAGTTGCTCTAGGGCAGAGAGCATGAGTATTACCTTTCAAAAACAAAACAACTTCTCCACCCACAAAAACCCCAAATCTCAACCCTTGGGTGAAAAATATATAAAGCTCCAGATGAGCAGCCACTTGAGCGATGGATTTATCCATGATTCCTTGGATTACTGGTAAGTAATTTGGCTGAATGTTTCTGTTCTAGGGCATTAGTTTTGCATTTTTCTTTACAAAATGCTGCAGTAACAAATAGCAGAGACTGAATTACCATAAAACCAGGTCAATTATTTCAAAGGAAATTGTTCAGAAGGAAAGAAACGATGCACAGATTCTCTTAAGCTACACTTGAAGGTGATGACAGAAAAGTAATGTCTGATAGGAGATAATGTGTACTATTGGATGACAGTTTTGCTGCTGAAGAACTGCAGAGAACATTTGTATAATACACTGCAGGACTGGTACTTACAACTAGTGGTGGGGGTAGACTCTCAGTCAACGCACTCTTGCTTGTTCCAGACCTACACAGGTGTATAACAGGCTGGGGTATTCATTATCTAGTCCTGAATGTATCTACCATTTATATTTTTATATTGCATAAAATAAGGCAAAATAAATGCTTTATGTTACCTACACAGCCTGAGAAGATTTTAAAGAGCAAATGTAGACACAAATGACTTCATGCAAACTATTTTCAGGGAATCTGAAAGTACTAGACACCCACAGGTCTATGGGGCCGGATGGGATTCACCCAAGGGTATTGAGGGAGCTGGTGGATGTGCTGGCCAAACCCCTTTCCATCATCTTCCAACAGTCCTGGAAGACTGGGGAAGTTCCACTGGACTGGAGGCTGGCTGATGTTGTGCCCATCTACAAGAAGGGTGACAGGGAGGATCCAGGGAACTACAGGCC
>WAAB01020706.1:0-87162 GCA_013389865.1 Piaya cayana | reverse complement strand
TTGTTTAGCCTGGAGAAGAGGAGACTGAGAGGAGACCTCATTGTTCTTTATAACTACCTGAAGGGAGGTTGTAGAGAGGAGGGATCTGGGCTCTTCTCCCAAGTGACAGGGGACAGGACAAGAGGGAATGGCCTCAAGCTCTGCCAGGGGAGATTTAGGTTAGACATCAGAAAAAAATTTTTCATAGAAAGGGTCATTGGGCACTGGAACAGGGTACCCAGGGAGGTGGTTGATTCACCTTCCCTGGAGGTGTTTAAGGCAAGGGTGGACAAGGTGCTAAGGGACATGGTTTAGTGTTTGATAGGAATGGTTGGACTTGATGATCCAGTAGGTCTCTTCCAACCTGGTTATTCTATGATTCCATGATTCTATGAATCACAGTCCTCATAACGCAAGAATAAGTGCAACATATTCACTCATTTCACAAATAAAAAGATCACTCCCCATCATCACCATGACTGGCAGGTATTTAAACTTAGTCATAAAGTCCTTCATGGCTTATCAACATTAAGGAGAATGCAGAACGTACTGCCCAGTGTTACTATGATGAAATGCTATTAATTTCAGTGAAAAAGCAAACCTGCATCTAAGGTACATCCAAAAATAACACACTAATACACGTAGCCCTTAAAGTGGAAAGAGTTAAGAGCATCACTAATGAATCATGAGGCCAAAAAAAATCTGATTCATTCTACTTTGCACAACATATATATATATATATATATATGAAATATACATATTTTTATTATCATTAGAAGGCTTTTTAACTATTTTTCTCATGTGATATTTTCCCTTTATAGATCTCAAACTGCATTACAAAAAGAATTTCTTAATCCCAGGTTCTATGGGGATAATAAAAATTACTTTGCTCAATAAGCCAACAGCAAAGCAGTGAACTGATCTATGTTGATTTACAGTCCATTTTTCTATCCACTGGACTCCTACTTTTTTTTGTTTACTTGTATGCAAAGTGAATATAACCAGGGAGGACATTTGCTAAGACACTGGTTTTTCTCATCTCTTTTCATGACACTCCTATGCTTCATATTCTTCAGTTTGTTTGCTGGCTTTGGCTGGGATAGAGTTAATTTTTTCATAGTAGATAGTATGGTGCTGTGGTTTGGACTTGTGCTGAACACAGTATTGATAATTCAGGAGTGTTTTAGGTATTGCTAAGTAGTGCTACACAGCAGCAAGGCCTTCTCCTCACACCACCTCACCACTGAGGAGGCTGGGGGGGCACAAGGAGTTGGGAGGGAACACAGCTGAGACAGCTGACCCCAACTGACTAAAGGGATATTCCATATCGTATGACGTCATGCTCAGCATACAAAGCTTGTGGAAGAAGATGGGGGAACTTCAGTGTGATGGTATCTGTCTTCATAATTAACCATCATACGCAATAGAGCATATACTTTCCCCTACTTTCCACCTACCTGTCAATGGGAAGTAATGAAGAAATTCCTTGTTTTGCTTTGCTTACATGCACAAAGCTTTTGCTTTACCTATTAAACTGTCCCCAACTCCTTTTCTAACTTCTACTCTTCTGATTCTCTCCCTCATCCCACCATGAGGGGAGTGAGCAAGCAGCTGTGTGGTGCTTAGTCACCAGTTGGGGTTAAACCATGGCAGTTTGAAAGCACCAAGAAAGGGGATACCACAAAGTTACAGGGGCTATCTACTGTAAGAGACAGAGCAAAAGACCTGGGGGGATATTAAGCAATTCCTTAACATACAAATGCTGACAGGAGAATTTGTGCTACAGCTTGCTGAAAAATCCGAAATCGTGGTACAGAAGAAATGCTGGTATTTTTTCAAGTGCACCTGTTGTGGAAAAAAAGAAACTGCCAGAAGCATGCAAAATCCAAAAACACCAAAAGAAGACTTTAGGAATTAAACATTCAGGCAAAGCAGGAAAAATAGTCAGTCAATAACTGCAATAACTTTTTGGGGCTTGCTGCAGAGAACAAGACACAGGTATGTGAACGCATACCTAGAGGAGGAGCAGGGTGATAGTGGCTGAATTCCTCCCAGGGTCAAGGCTGTGCCAGCTCTCAAAGGGGTGGCCAGCAGGCAGAAAGCTCTGGATCAGCAACAGCCCAGGTGTGTTTGCATCACATGCATAGCCAGAAGCCAGAACAAGTGCATCTGCTGAATTCTGCTCAAAATCCGCTTATGCCATATCTCATGGGGAGATATACTGGCACCGCTGTTGACTTGGAGGGACCACTTCCATACTGGGGAATGGACACTGTGGGTCAGTGGGCCAAGATGCATCCATTTAAAAGGAAGGATATGAAGTGCTGACAGCTTCATATTCCTCTAGATACATCTGTGCAAGCCTCAAAATGGCAGACAGAGCTTTCACTATAAAAGAGTTTATGACGACAGAAAACTGGCAAACAACAGCAGATTCCTGTCCTCAGCAGTCCCTTTACCCGTGTTTAAGACTGGCAGAGGAGCCCATCTCTTGCCTTTTGCTAAATAAGAATTTCCTGAGGGAATTAGCTGAGACATTCACAAGAAGATATTTTTTACCAACCTAGGAAGGAAGCATAGGAGGAAGGAAGAATTGCAAGACATAAACAGAGTGGAAATAGTGCTGGAGGACAGTGTGGTTCCTTGTAGCGAGCTGGCAGAGCTTTGCACATTTCAGCTTTGAGCAGCATCTGACAATGACAAAGCAAAAATGACAAAATACAAATCATTGTCATCACACTGCAGTTTAGGTAGCCAACTAAAAATTTGCCTATTTCATGCTTAACTGCATTTTCATGAGTCCATTGGCTTGCCAGAATTGTCTGGAAACCATACAAGAACAGACGTTGTTGAAATATTCCAGCCTTCCTGACTCCAGCTTGCCTGATTCCAGCTCTGGATGGGAACAAACATGAAATGAGGAAACTCCAGTGCAGCTTTCAGAACTTTTAAGAAGCTATGGTTTATATTTCATTCTAGAAAGGAACAAAATGCAGTTATTCATTCTCACAACATGACTAAGGCAATCAAAGACCAAAAGAAAATACGTAACTTCTTGCCCTCTGACTGCTTTAAGTAAATATGATGGCATTGAATGAATAAGTAAAGGGCGCAACTCATATACAGGAGGTATATGAGGAGGATGCAAGATGTCAGTGGAGGTATAGATCTTGCAAACTCAGCACTGTCTGTAAGATTGTTCTACCAGTAAGTAATCACAAATTATCAACCTTGTGTATGAGCAATAAAAAAAAGATTTTAGGACCTAGAGAAGAACTTCACAGATCAACCAGAGTAACACATATACCTACAAGCCCATCTCAATTAAAAACAAAATAAAAACTAAAGGAGGAAAGATACTAGGCCTATAACATCTAGAGGAGTTCAGGAGAGTCAAGGTAAGAAATGTTTTATTTATGTTAATAGTGGCAGCATACCCTACCCAGGAGAAAAAGAAATACATAGATATATAAATATATAGATATATAGATATATGTAGGTAGTACTCCTGCTTAAACTAAAGGACCTCCCTGTACATGATGTGTGGAACAGTTTCTACCTTGACACAGCAAACATCCCCAAGGATATTTGCTCTGTCTGGAGGAAAAATGTGATCTTCTTCCTGACCACATATATATCTACTTTTGAGAGCCACTAAACACTCAAACACCATCTGTGAGCTGTGCATTCATCTGTAACACACCAATTTAGCTGGCAGGCCACTGGGAAACAAGACTCTGAAGTTGCCAAGTTAAAATGGCAATCCAGTACCAGCCAGAACTCCACCAAGTAAACAGGTGAGGTTTCCAGTGAGCATTGTAGCAGAGAACAATGAAGCTTTTAAAAAAAAGAAAGCCTTGTGGTGTGGGAGGAAAAAAAAAAAGAAAAAAGGCATAGCTTTGATCTTTACCACCCTGGACTTAATTAGCAGCAGCATCACACTGGGAGCATGAGTCTGTACAGCTGGAGTCAAACAGCCATCTTCCTTCAGTGAGAACTGACAGATTTTTGTCTGCTGTAAATAGAGTGGGCAAGACACTTGTTGCATAGGGTGATCCTGCATTTCAGAAAGACCTTTTGCTGACTGGCTGCACAGTGATGAAACTTTATCTTACAGGAACACTGATGAGCCACAAGTCAAAACCCCTTTCCTTCTTCAGTGGTATGTTTTTCACAGCAACAGGCTGAAAGAGCAATTGAATTTCTGCATGCTTGCATTGTTTCCCTTGCCACAATTGTATGAATGTGAAGATGCTGGAGTTAGGATATTGATTGTTAAACTGAATGTACCGTTCACTTCATGTGCAGATTTATAATACTCATGAACCATAGGAATAGGTGAGTGTGGAGATGAAAGAAAAAAGGTAATCTTTTGAGGTAGCTTGTACATAAAAATGCTTCTGAAAGACCATTAATGTTATTCCAATCAAACCTCTATACAAACTGATAAAAATGCACTTTCCTTTCTCATAGCAAATTTTACAAGGACGAATTAAGTAAGCAAGAGAGACAGAGTCAGGGGAAACAATGGGACATGTATTTAGAGTTGTTTTGACATTGGGGATTAATTTTTTTCTTGATATGAATTATCCTCTTTTAGCTAATAGTTATTTTATGTATCAAGATGTCCCTGCACAGAAGAGTTTGACACAGGAAGAGCAATCCATGAAGAGAGTATGATGTGACCTAGGTAAGGCCAATTAGAATGCAGCTGCAAACTTAAACATGGTCAAATAAGACGAAATCTCACAAACAGAAAATTGCCTGAAATATGTAGAGCATTTACAAGTCATACTTTGCTCAACTGTAGCTGTAATGAACCATTTAGGAAGAACTCTTCCTCAAGATTTTTAAGAAAGTAAACAATCTCAGGTCTGATCAGATGACTGATGCATTTTAATGATGACACTGCATTTAAAAAAAATAGTTTTGCTTTAATAAAACCTGTTTTCTGAAAGAAAAATCATCTCTGTTAACCAGTATAATTAAACCTTTAAGAGCCTTAGGGTAAAAAAAAAAAAGAAGAGAAGGAAAGGATGTAAAATTTTATGCATATGCAGACTACTCAAGGATACTATTATATTTAAAATATCATTAAGCAGTTATCAAGATGAAAAAATTTAGATACTTTACAAATGTTTTAAATTTATGGAAAAATTTATGTTTATATTATGGAAAAACAAAGCTATAGGAAATATTAAACTGAAATCTTTTAAAAATATATATATAAACACCACTGAAATTATAGGGGAAATTATCCATACAATTTAGTCAAACAAAATGCATCACAATAACAGTATTAACTTTTTCTTTTCAGTTTAATGCCGTGTTATTATATTTAGATATCTGTTTTAGAAAGTAATTTGTGTTGATGGCTCTGGAGAAAAACCAAACATTAAAGAACTAATTTAATTCCTTCTGAGCTATGTTTGATTCAAAAATATTTCTTTCCAAATGTCCCAGTACTGCAGAATCTGACTAGAAATCCACCTTGAGCTATGTACACTTTGACTAACACTCTCCCCAAGGCAAAATGATCTTGCATTCAGCAGGGTTTTATCCCAGTCTTCTAAAGGACTTACATAGAATGTACCTGATATAACTGGACCAGAATGTCAACCATGATAGAAATTATGATCAAGACATGGAGGATACATAATGAGAACCTTATCTATTTTACAGTGGACTGCTATTGGTAGAGGAGTACCTTTAGGGGGTTGTTTAGAGAAATCAGGTCTTCCGTCTTTAAAAAAAAATAAAGAGAGAGAGAGGAAGAGAGAGAGGAAGAGAGAGAGGAAGAGAGAGAGGGAGAGAGAGAGAGAGAGAGAGAGAAAGGAAGGAAGGAAGGAAGGAAGGAAGGAAGGAAGGAAGGAAGGAAGGAAGGACGGACTATGTACGTTCTCATACAGTGCTCTCCTTCTTCCTTGTTGTAATATATGACATAATGGATACTAGCTGTGTTTAAAGTAGTGTTATAATAGGCTGTCTGGCTACCTCTGGAAATAAATTTCACAAATTTTCTTCCAACATGAAGACATGGCTTTATTCCTTTGGTTCCATAGTATAAAACAGAAAATAAAAAATTGCTGCAGCTTGTTTCTCAAAAATCAATATGTGATTGCTTGCTGCACTGGGAGTTTCAGGGATATCCCCTTATCAGAGACAATCTCTAGATAACATACTTTCCTCTGTTGCCCATAGCTGCATGTAAGACACGGCAAGACAAATGCAGGCTTCCCTTTCTGTTGGTGTCATCTATCGATCCAGTGAAATGTTCTTCATCTGAAATTTCCTTCCCAAAGGGGACATTTGCTATGAGAAGCAAACCTTTCTCCCTGATGCTAAGAAATCCTGAAACTTCCTGCTAATTAATACACAGAATTATGGTAATAAATAGCACTGTCAGTCTGAAAAAGAAAAAGCTAAAATGAGACAGGAGGCATCCTTTTCCTGGTATAAATGCTGCTTATGATACTAAAACTCTATAATTAAAAAGTGCAATATAATAAACTCATTGGTCGTTTTCTTTGCATGCTAGATAAAAATGTGCTGTGTGTGTTTCTCTTTACGGGAATTTCCTCTCAAACACACTCAAAAATGTTGTCCTAGGTGTGACTCAGTGACATCCAGTATGAGCCAAAATACTAAATAACCTCACCATGACAAATACCAATATCAAGGAATACTAAAAAGCAGAGGAGTAGGAATGTTGAGGTACAAAAAGGAGACTATGCCTACAAAAAAGTCTATGCAAAACCCAAATTCATTTGTGCATCTAGAAGTGTAGGAGAGAGGGATATTATAGTGTACTGGCCTAAGACACCAGTACCCTAAGAGAAAATTTACTAAGAGAGCAGAAAGTGAGAATGTAGAAAAAAAGCAATTTCTTTAAAAATAAAAATTGACTTTTAAAAGACATAGCAAATCAATATCCATATGAATCTCTGCAGTTTTGAAGAGCTTTTGATTTGGCTCCTAGGTAAATGCAATTTCATCAAACTGAACAAAGAGAAACATTTATATTTTTTTAAAAAAATCAAATATTTCAGTAGCAGTAGAAGATCTCAAACTTGACATCCCCAGCCAAAAGAGAGTTTTGCTCAAGAGTAATGAAGGGCTGCATACTTTTTAAAGATGGCAATAAACTTATTCATTCAGTTCAAACATAGAAGAGTATGATATTACTTGTCTGCCACACGCATGATTTCTAAGAAGTGACTTTCTAAAAGAAAATTGCTGTGAGACTTCACCCATACAAGAAGAACTCCCAGGAACAGGAGAACTGCCTTTGGGCTGGTATTTCCCTCTGAGGAGGCAATAACTGAGGTCCTTCCTCTCTACTCCAACCCCTTACTAAAATTGGCCAAGAGGTTCAGAAGTTACTAGATGTAGAATGACAGGCAGCTTTACCTTTCTTTCCTAAAAATACTGGAAAAGAAATAGCCGCCCATGTTCAGAAACCATTAGACCAAAATTTCTGATGCAGAAGAATAATGCACTAGGGCAGAACAAAAGCCTTGTTATTTTTCTGTCCCTGACAAGCAGTCGTTGGCAGGTATTAAACCCACCATGCAAATAACTTCTCTGTTTTCTTTTTCCTGTGTATATTTCTGGGCAATCATATTTATAAACAATGGAGTTTATTAAATAATTTCTTTAGAAGCTCACAGAAAATATTTTTTACTGCCAGTTTTACAAAAATACAATTGTGCATTTTCTTGGAAGGTTTAGATTTTTCATCAAAGGACACTAAATACCTGAAAGACAACTGCAGTTTTTCAACAAGACTGGGTAGCCCAGACAATAAAGGTAAGAAACAGTTAAATAATCTTCAAAAGTCACCACAGACATCATTCTGAATTTAAGAGTTAGGGTTCCCTAACTCTACTGAAAGACTGGATTATTGGAGTGTGTGGGTGTCAGTTTGCCAGTGAGCCTTAAATCTTAATTTCCTACATTTCTATCTATAATAAAGACATTCACACAATCCAAGAGGACAAAACCGCATTATCTTAGATCCACAAAGTTTTCCACTACTAGTCTGAATTCAGATAAGGGTTCATTGACTTGCAGTAGACTGCACCCCTTTGACTCAGCAGAACTGATAACTCATTCAAATAGAAGCATCTGCAAAGTAGTCACACCTTCCCCATCTTGACAAACCATCCCTTGTCAAATCTCGGTGAGATGGGCTAACACTACTGAGCCTGGTTCTCTTTCTTCTCTAACAGCTCCTATTGCAGTAGGATTCTTATCCATCCTCCCTTCTTTCCTGTCTAGAGATATTTGTTTAATTACAGCACCTAATAATCAGATATGCTTACATAGTATTAATTCTGTTCAGTTAAGTAACCTCCTTACCCTCTCATGCGTTCCCATACATTTGCAAGCAGCGCAGGGGTGCAAAAACAGCAAGTCAGGTAGGGCAGTCAGGGAGAGGTTTCCAAAGATACCAAAGGAATTCAGCTGCTGAAATGCAACTAGAAAGAGCACTCTGGTTACAGGAAACAGACTACTTTGAAAACCTCTGCCTCAGTTCAGACAATAACGCTCTCTCAGGCTCTTGATATTTTATAGCCTCTTTTTCTTGCTTAATATGTAGCTTTAATAATCTTTATTTCCTTAAGGATCAGCCTAAAACTTACATGATCCACAGTGCATCAGAACACTTATGATAAAATTTTAGTTTTCATATCTAGTTTCTTGTTGGTGATATTTTAGTTGTGTAACCTTAAAATTGTGTTAACATTGTGTTATTTTTTATTTTGCTGCTGGTTTAACCTGAAGGCAAATTGTTTCACAGGTCATATTTGATGTTATTCTTTCAGCTTAAAGACTTCAAATCACTATAGAAAAAAAAAGAGAGGAGGTTTTGGATGTTTGGAGTGAGGGGGGAGGACTCTGCTTATTAAATAGTTTTTGCTCTCTGGGCTCAAGGTTTGAAGATAATATTTACAAAGACAATGCCTTTGTCAGGGAACCTTAGGCTGCATTTTTAGAGGCACTCAGCAAATTCCAGCAGGGGATCTCTAGACACACAAGACAAATATAACCACTGCACGATTTAGATTGGCTTTATGTTTGTGGGTCATGAGACTCATTGCTGAGCATGTCAGAAGTTGGCTGTGACATTTAATGAAGGCCATCCAAAACATCATAATTCCCATAGCAAAAGAAAGACTGTGCTCTGGGTTTGGTTTGGAGGTATGGTTTGGGGGTTCTTTTCCCCCCTTACTCTTTTGGGGTTTTGATTAGGGTCTGAGAGTAAAATCAGTGAATAAACTCAGCTACTGAAAAAAAAAAAATTAGAAGTATGGAACAAGCTGGTGTTTCGAAAAATATTGAATTGTGTAGGTTTGTTTTTTCAGAGACAACATTTAACCTTTAAAATAAGTATTAAATTTCCCTTCAGTTCAAAAATTAAGAATCATTCATGAAATTAGGAACAATGATCACACTATATTATACCCTGTCTCATATATGTCTCAGGAGTGCTGTGACTTGTCATAGCATGAAGAAACCTGGAAAAAATGATTGCTTACTACTTCAAAAAGAAGGCATATTGCTAAGATGCTCATTAATGAGGCAAAGTGAAATTAATTGACATGTCTAATAGTTCTTTTAATATAGCTTCTAAGCTTTGGTGTGTCAATTCTCAAATTACCCCCGACTTTCTTTCTTTCTCTTGGTGATCTTGTGCTGTTTTGCTAGGAGAAATAACCTTTCTTCACCCTCTCTCAGTGTACTTTCTAGGCAAGGGTGTTAGACCTCCAGAAAAATGAAATGTATTAGCCCAGTTGCCTTAGCCTCTCTCCAGGTCACGTCTAACCTCCCAGGCTGCAGTATTCCAGCTTTGTGACTGTTGTGTGTTAATGATGCATCTTTCCTGGGGCATATGTTGGTAGAAACACAAGCTTAAAAAGCCTAAATATGTCATCCTTTCTGCATGTCTGCACTTCTCTTAAGCACTTATTTGACTGAGGTCAGAGTTTCTTTCAGCACACCAGGATTTTTTTTACCTCTACTTTCCCAGCAATGGTCTCTCCTCTGGAAGAGGCTGCCTCTTACACCCTGCAAGAGTCTTTCATGCTTTCTCCAACATAGTCAGTGAAAGAGCATTCCTTTTAGAACTTCCATTCTTTTTACATTATTATCACCCAATCCAGACTGGAAAAAAAGCTGTTTCCAATCATTTGCCTGTTAGTCAACTCTTTGCCTGACAGCAAATCCTTGATCAAGATGGTTAGTCTGTGTGTATAGGCTCATCTAAGCTTATTTAATCTCTATAATTGCCCCTGATATTTCACCAGTTGGTATTTCAGTCCTACATGAAATTAGGAAGAAATGAAAACACAGAGAAGGCAGACAGGTTACATATTGTATCTGCAGTTTGTAGTCTGGCTCAAAAGGCCATGGGATTCCCAACATTAAAAAGTATTTGAAAACTTCACATTGGCAGATTTTTAAGCCATATTTCCAGAATTTAAAATAATCCTGTTTGCAATGTGATTTTCTGGGGGATGGGGTTTTTTGTATGTAGATTAGATAATGTGATCTGGAAGTTAGCCCTTTATAGATCATAGTAATAAATCTCCTAATGCTGGAAAAAAAACCAGGTCTTCATAGAGAATGAAAATCAATGCGTACCAATATGTCGGATATTTATGATTAAAAAAAAAAACCTTGTAAAAAAAAAACCCACAAAAACCTTTAAGATAATTTTCATTTTATATTTAATAATTTCGGCCATTCTGCTTTGGGTATTCATATCTCTGGGCTTTCCTGTAAGAAACAGATCTGCATGTGCTGCAGAGTATAAACACACTCAGACCAGTAGTCAAGAAAGTACTGCAGAAATGCTGTCCGTATAGCTGTACATGTTTAGCAAGTCCAAGGCATCTAGAGAGTATTAGATTTCTTACACATTTGAAGATTTATTAGTCTACATTCACTAGATCTAACGTTTCTTAGGCACAGAGAAGACCCTTCTCACGGGCCGTAGAGCAAGTCTGTACAGCCCAGTAGATGCATCTGGATCTGCCACATGGGCTGTCAAAGATCCAGACATCTTGAACATATGCTGAAAGTCTTCAGCTGCTACCCAGGCCCAAAAAGTGAGAAACTGGGAGAATCCAGGTTCCGTGAAGTTGGGTGAGAAACAAATGTGAAATTCATTACATTTCTCTGTGAATGTCTTTCTATTTTCTGATACTTTTTGAAAAGTCTAACCAATCAATACTAAACTATCAGGGAATGTCATAGCTATCATTGCCCAGAATTATATTGATTTTAACAGAAAGTCAGGAAAAGTACAAGGCAATGGGCAGAGAAACGGCAGAGAGCTTATGAGAAAGGATGAAAGCATGTAAAAATCATTCCCAGGAAGCAGAATGAGTATGAAAGTCTGTATTTATGTTTTCCCATGATACACATCATAATAAGGATACAGTAAGGATGCTGAGGCACAGATGGCCAGAATATTGTCCAAGGCAAAGTAAGCCAGTACCAGGGTGGTTACCTAGACTTACTGTCCATTTGCTCTTTCATTCTGAATCTAATTCTGTCTTTCTGAGATGCAGGAGTTACAAAATTACCTGTGTGGGCAAAGAGAACTGGTATTATCTATTTCATGCCAGATGGGACCTCACTTTAATCCATGAAGGTCTCTTAGAAGATTTTATTTGAAAATTGAAGATGGATGAGAAGTCACTTCCCTTTATGTGAAGATTTTCAAAAGACAATTCTGATCTAAAATTCAGATGAAAATATTGGAAATAAAAATGCTCATATACTGATATTTTAGTTAAAAAATGACTTATTTTAATTATTTAAAGTCCTTTGAAATTATTTTGACCTTTAAAATAGAAAATTAACACCTCTGTATACGTTAAAAATGTGGGGGGAAAAGTAATTTAAAAATAAATGCTTCTTCAAAATATCAAGATGGGCTATTTTGATAGTCTCCAAACTTCATCCTTTCCTGGATAGAAGAACTACTAGAAGAAGCATTAAGGCCAGATCTTTCCCACAGTTTCTTCTTTTTAAAATGTTGGGGTTTTTTTTCCAGAGAAAAGAGCTTTGTCAAAAAAAAAAAACCCCAAAAAACCAAACAACAAACCACCATAAATAAAAACCCTCAACTATGGCAGTACTACTGCACATCCTTGATTCTGGTAGTCATATGCACCCTTCGTTTCAGTGGGCAGCTTGAGACAGATTGTAAAATACTAGCATGTCACCAATTCCAGCAAGCATTGTGGCAGCTTATAGAGTACTGAGATTGCGCTCATAGTGAGGAGGAGTGCAAATTGAAAATATATCTTCCATTGTGCAATCCAACCAGTTAGGGGGCTGTCCTTAATGCTGAGACACTATGCTCTGACTTGGTCATAAGGCTGCCGGAGGCAGTGGGAGGACTGGGGAATGCTTGGCCAGTCCTAAGAAAGAAAGAAAGAAAGAAAGAAAGAAGGGGAGAACTCTGCACTGTGCAAGTCATCACCCCCGCAATGCCACCAAAAGGCAAAACCAGGTTTTTACCACACCAATCAACCAACTAAAAGGTTATTGTTGATCCATTAAACCACAGTTAACATTAAAAATACTGAAAACCCTGGACTGTTGTCTGCACTGGACTTCAAAAATATTTTGCCAAAAAATCTTTTCCTCCTTCGTAACAAATAAACTGGATTCAGTTGCACACAAGGGCTTGGTGCAGTCTTGAACAATAAACTGGTTAGATTTATTATGAACAGAGTTGGATGGCACAATGCTGGAAATACATGCAGGCAGCCTATGAGACCAGGCTTGTTTACAAAAGTATCCACCACCAATCTATTTTAATTCAGAAAGCCAAAGATGAGGAATGTTTGCTGTAAGCTAGAGTTACTTGGGCACCCTCAGTGTAAATATGGGCAAATCAGCATACAATCACACATACATTGCTTTTCATGCTTCCTTTCTGTAAACAGAGCATGTTTCCTCTAGTAAAAAGTCCAACTTCAGTTTTTCAGCTGATATAACTGCCTTGCTGAAGCCACTAGCTTTGAAAGCTAATCCACACTGGTGAATTATTTGATCTGGTTTTGGTTTGCTTATTTTCTGGATATACACTCGATGCTTTTTATTCTAATACTATATTTGGCGATTTTAAAATTAATAGTTATCTACCTTTCTAGTGCTGTGTAATTACTAAAGCAATACATTGCTTTTATTTATTGGCATTATCAAAGTTCTATTCTGATAAGTTAGTAGCACGATAGCCAACAAAAGGGCTCTTCCAGGTACAAATCTACTCATTTTCCACTCCTGTGCAAACTTATCCCTGAACAAAAGTCACATCTATTGGGTGAAAACACATTCTCTGTAGTCTGTTCTTGAAAATTTCTAATGAACACAAGAGATGAAGGCATGCTCACAGTCTAAGCCTCTCATACTATCCAGACCAGGAAAATCAGACCCAGCAGGAAAGAAGGCAACACTCAGTAAACCTGGTTCATGTGGAGGCTGCAACTTTATTAAATGTAAACCACATTATGGGCTTATTTAAATTAATGGGCACAGTAGGTGCTCAACACCTCTGAAGGAGTCTGCACTAAGGCTAACCATAAAATTTTCCATTGAGACTGTTGTGTGAAGGGGAACTGAGAGTTCTCACTAGCAGCAGTTGCCAGAAACCTGTTTTTCTGTGGGACCTTTTTCCTTGATAAAATATGATGAAAAAGTAAAATTCTTTTGTTCCAGCAGTCCTTCTAATCTGAATTGGTAACTAGGTCTTCCTTTGCACAGCCCATGTGCTGCGTGAGGCACTCTTGCCAGATCACCTCACTTGTATATACCAGAATCAAACATCTCAAAGGGCAACGAAAAGGCTGAGGGGCCACGCTGCACAGGGGACATGCATGCAACCTGCCTGGGGAGCCTTGGCTTTAGAGGAAAACGGATATGAGGCACTGCCAGACTACCGAGCGAGACCCAGGTGCCATCCCCTCCATCTTCACCCCATCTAGACAAGTTTCAAAGAAACCCAGGAGGACAGGCAGGATCTCTGTCAAGAGAAGAAGATGACAGGGACTATGTAGGATACCACAGGGCCTGCCTATGCCATGGCTGGCAAGCAATCAAATGTTAACAGTGACGTTTTAATTCATCCTGATTGGATGTTTCAGCACAGTTAAAAGCTGTTGTTTTCTGGAGGGAAGAGGGGAGCAGGAAAGTCTTCCCTTAAACTTTGTTAACAAATTAAGGCTGTTAACTTGAGAACAGCAAAAGGGAAAGTAGCTGGTAGTGTTTGAACAGCAGCTCACCATGGTAATGAAGAGTGAAAATCTCTACTAAACACTCAGCTGAAAACCAGAGGAGACTCTTTTCCATTTAAAAGATAGAAGCATTGTAGTGTAATTAGTTCTTGCAAGTAATAGAAATATCTTAACTGAGTGAATTACAATTACTTGCATTATTTTCATAGTTTAAACACAAGTGTTCAATGACTCCTAATAATGAATTCTAGACTTTTAAACATCAAAACCAATAAAGCTACATGGGGAGAATTTTTGTCATTGAAATAAAAATTATCGCAATTATAAACCTGAAGCATCATATTTAAAAATAACAGAAATACTGCTAAATTCATTTTAATAGCAAATAAATTAACTGTAGCAATTAAGAAATTAAAATTAAGAATTACATAAATTGGTGCATTGAACTGTACCAAATGCAAATATATTTCTACATAAACACTTGTAAATAAACATATCTATATTTATACTTTCACATTTTGTATAACCCCCAATCCTGTGGGTGTGAAATAAAAGCATATATTGAGGATGGCCTGCCAAAACTTAAAAATATAGTCCTTTGAGTTGGAGTATTTTATATTCCTATTTCCAGTCATTTGTAATGGCTAGATAATGATTCACAGAATCACTAATAAACAGCAACTGTGTCCTTTTTATATGCTTCCTGACACTCCTGGAAAGCTTTATAGTAAACAATTTAGAAGATAATGAAAGGTAAAACTTCCATCTGAAAAGGTTTGATTCAACAAAATTATTGGGACAATCACTTAGGTTAAGTGTTTAGCCCAGAGGGCAGTGTAAAATTTCATCAAAATTCAAACCATGCATAAATGATCTCAACATGCAGTGTCTATTTATACCACACAACACGTTAGTCACATTTTTCACTGCAGATTGAAAGTAATGATGAAGTAACAGATAAGGATGAAAGACTGAATATGTGCTATGCCACCCATGTATAATTCAGTTGCTGGCAAACATGGATTAGAAAGTATCCTGCAACGGTATGTGTTTTTCAGCTACCTGAGAAAACCTGTGAACCACTAACAAGGAAAAGGGAACAGCAGTGAAACCAGAAATATTTCACATACACAAACCAAGTAATGAAGAGAGAGTTAATAAATCAGCGAGTCTGAAGCAAGGATTCAATGACAATGAGAAATGCAAATATGAATTTAAAAAAAAGAATTTGATAAATTGTTAGGTTAGCTGTATATTTAAAAGTACTGCTGACTTTTTGCAATCCAGAGTAATTTTTATAAAGCCAAAATCTTCAAAATTTGGTGAATTTAAAGAAAACTATTAAATGCAATGCTCAACCTCTCTGAAGAAATAGTCACAGTGGGAAAAAAGTGTATGCTCCTTCTTTTTCCAGTTGAAACTTTTGCTTTAATTATTTTGGAGAGAGGCGTTGAGCAATGAATTAAGAAAGATCTCTGATTTTTATTTTTAATCCTAAGCCAAGACAAAAATTTAGCTGATGACAGCCACTGAAACAAAATAATAACTACAGTGCATTGTGTTATTTCTCAGTTGATCATGGATCACTCCACTGAGTGGCTATTCTCATATGCCTGCTACAGTTTTTGCCTAAACTGTTTAAATAGAAGTAGCTTCTTACGCATATATAACTACTGGAAAGACTGCAGTGACACTGACCTTCAGCTGAAGTTCTGTTGTTGCTAAATAAATGTAAATGATTAGCTGGCATTCCTTTTTTATTATTATTCTAGAAGCATCCAAGATGCTGGATGAATAGCATTGCCAGTTCATGCTTCAGAGAGATCATAATGCAGCATTGAAACTGCATGGCAGAGAATTAAACACAAATGTAAGTTGAAAGCCATGGATGGAGCTCTGTTTTCCTTTGATGTCACACTGCACTCAGCAGTCTGAGGTCATCATCACTCCAAGCAGAGCTTGATGTTAGTGATTCATAGTTGCTTTTTTGCAGAGGATGGGATTAGTGGAAGGACTTCATAGATACCATAAGGAGTTGTCCTCAAGTAAAAAGGATAGTTTGAAGCTGCATGTGAAAACAGTGGCAAGGAGAATGAGAGTTGATACCTTTGGATGTAGAGCAACATCACCACAAGACACACCATTGAAAAGTAGAGAGAGGATAAGTGGTAGAGGACCTTGGTAGTGACTGGAAAACACTATAGTATGACAGATATCTCCAATGATAGATGACTTAAATGCCATTAGGTGCATCATACTTCACATACAGACAGTCTACAGTGTGATGGAAAGTATTACAGTAGGTTAGCATGAAAGTTTATCCTTCAGTCAAAGTAAATTGTTGTCACTCCACTGGAAATGACACTTTAACAACTTACCTCAGCTGAGGATCTGCTCCTTTGTATTACTGAAGCATTTGCTCTCTTTAGCAAAATAGTCAGAGCAGATGCTTAAACTGGTGGAACTTCTAAGTTTCTGCTGAGTCATTGCCCCAGAAGAGATATTAGAAGAAAGTTAATGAATGCTCAAGCATTGAATAGCATTTACAGTTTATTCTGGTTTTTTAAGCGTCCCATTTTTTTTTCAAAAGGAGTGATATTAAATAAAACATTTCCCCCATTAGCATTTTTACATCTTTATACTTAGTGCAGTGCTGCCATTCTTCCAATGAAGTCTAAGAAAATGGCAGAATGAAGCCTGAAATACATTATTTTGTGCTGATTTTCCTGTAAAGTTAGTAAACAGTGTGATGCACAATGTCACTAGTAGCACAAATCTCTCTTGTCTTCCCATTTTATCTGTGAAATAAATGCTACAAGGCATTACTGCTGGCATGACAAATTCCTAGCCAATAAGTCTTGCAGTTGCCAAGATGTAAGCTCTGAAACTTGGCATTTGGCATTCAGAACTAGATAACCTTACTATAGTAACTGCATTCACTGTATCTACAAGGGGGATGAATAAATCAACAATAATTGAACTACTAAAAGTGTCTAATTTTCAGCATAGTGCTTCCAGCAACAACTGAAATTAAAAAACTGTTAAAACACAGCTACATACCCATACAATCTTGTCATGAATGCACTGAAGCAAAGGTTAACAAAAAAGAATGAATATGCATTCTTTGCTAAAAAGTAGTGTTCCTTGATCTACAGTAGTGATGAACTGTATAAATGTCAGGTCTCATCTAAGTCCAATGTAGCGTCACTTTCTCAATAGCAGGATTTTTTTATTGTTCCTGTAACATTACTCAAAGTAGGGAAAAGGCTACTCCTGATGCATGTTGAATACAGGTCCTATTCCTAAGCCTGGCAGTCATTCCAAAGTTAGAAGTGATTTTTCCTGAAAGCTCAGGAAACAGAAAGGCACTATCACAGTGAAGTTGTTGATTCTCATAGATCTCTGAGAAAACTGGGGATTGTTTTCATATGGTTTGTGTATTTCCATATATAACACATGTACAGACAGGGAAGTATTTATCCACATGCCCTGTGTGGGATAGTGTATGCTTTGTCATGTGGTGAACTGGACTGAAGAGACATCTTTCACCCTCTACCATTTTGTAGGTCAGACTGTAAATATGATGCATGTATGTTAAAGACAGGGAGGGAAAGGCGTATACTCAAAGACAAGAGAATCTTTTCTTAGATTTCCTCCCACATCTAAGGCTAAATGGAATACTTGTGGCATGAACATATATCCAACTGTCTTTTACAAGTTGAGGATCATGATGCAATTTTTCAAAATGGAAATTATTCCAACTTTGAAATATTATAACTTACCAAATAACCAAGGATTTTAGAAGGCCCCTGTACATTTAACTGAAATGCAAGACAGATAACGAACAGTTACTCTGCATAAAATAATACACACTATGGTTAACAGTGGTATTGTTTATATAAAGCAAACTTCAAAGGAAATAGTAATTTTTGGATTAACAGACAAACAATGCAGAACAAATTACATTGGTAGTCAGTTAAAAGCTCTGTAAAAGAGCTTGTTCTCTGTTTCTGAGAAATGGGACCAATCAAGGAATGGGAGTGGGTTTTTTTCCATCCCCAGCATTCTTCCCTTGCAATTGTTCATACTGGAGGAGAAACAGTCAGAGAGGGCATCTCTGCACATTTGTGAGAAAAGTGAAGCATTGAGTATAGCTGCAGAAATGACTGAACCAGGAGTGGCATCACTGTGAATCTCATAAAACAAACCACTTAGAATGTTTTCAGTCATTATCTCTCAGCACCTAAAACAAAATCAGATAGATCCAGGTACGAGCCTGAAAGGCTTACAAGGACAAAGTACACCAGACAGCCACCAAGTCTGTTTAAAACTAAGTTCAAGACAGTGATTCACACCTTCATTACATTCAAGCATGACTAACTGCTAATACCCTGTTTGCTGGACTTCCTCTTAAATCAAAAGGCAAGCTGATTATAGCTTATTCAGAATATTGTAACCAGACTCCCAAACCTAGTTTGTTGGGTTGTATTTTTGGATCCAAGGCCAGACAAATGGGAGATTCTTCTGTCCTTTCCTACTCTCATCTCTGCTCTGTCCCATTTTGTTATTGCCAGGGAGAGAGATACTCCATCCCACCTAAAGCAAGGACAAAATACATTGGGTGAAATATTGGTCCTGCCAGGTGATGGACAAGGAGGATTTTGACAGTCATGCACAACTCTATCATCACCTCTGAGATATGAAAAGAGAGCCACCAGTTACAAGGCCCATTTTTTCCCAAACTTCCCTGCTGCTTCTCTTTTCAGCTTACCATCATATCTTCTTATTCTCATCTTTGCAAAGTGTCTCTGTTTATACTGAAAACCTGTAAGGGTAGAGACCATCTTAACTTATCTGGCTGCTTTGTCACACATCAGTGTATATTTGATTATAATTATACCTCAGTAGAGGTACTTTATTCAGATAGACTCAGAACTATCCCACCAGGATCTTCAGCTACTTATTCATTTTGCTACAGGCTACAACAGAAACAGATAAAGAATTTACTGAAATAACAAAGTCATTTTATATACATATGGTCTATGCTTCTGTGTTACAGCAGTGACAGATAAAAAGCAGCAATCTATCATAGTATTCTCTTCACACTGTACTCAATAGGATCCAAAGTGTGGTACCCATTTTGCTACTAATGCACAGGTATAACTCCCACTTATTTATTGTAGTGCCCTGAAGATGTGACAGTTAGCTATATAATGCACTTATTTTTATTAATTTTATTCATTGCATAAACTGTGTATAGTGTACTTATAGCTTTGCTTTTCTCCACTAGTCATCTGTAATGCCATATATTCTTGTTCATGAAAAGATGTGTATTAAATGACAAACAACCACATCTCTATCTGATGCTTCACAGTCAGTTTGCCAAGTCTTCTAACTTCCTATGAGTCTGAATAAACCAAAGAGCAACTCAGCTATGTCAAAAAGTAGTTTTGTGCTGAGCAGAAATCAAGGCTGAATGGTATGAAATGCTCATGAGGGAGAAATGCTGTCAGTACTCTCTCAGAGGCACTTTGGCTGCCCTCCTTGCAAAGGCTTCAACAATTTTGGGAGTCGAGGCCACTCACTGTTTGAAGACTCAATGTTCCCAGTATTTAAAAACTAGTGATTTCTGTCAAAAAGCTGCATGATAGTCATATTCTGTAATCATACATGGCTTTCCCCTAACTATTGCCAAATTTCAACTATCTTATTTCAATTTTACTGAATAGGAATTCTCTAAGAGGGAGAAAGAGAGTGGAGAAAAAAGCAGGATTGCAGGGAATTGTAGACCTGTTCTGATGGAGAGGACTAGGTCAAGCTCTGCATTACTCAAGCATGGGGGAGCGTTTGCCTCATCTTCCAGCTCCATCACACTTAATCATATATCAATCACACAAGTCCCTTGCCAGGATCTCTAGGATAATCAGTTTCCTTCTGGTGTTGCTCAAGGACTAATCTCACTGTTCCTTTCTGCTCAAGAGCGTTAAAACCAGTAGGGAAAAAAAAAAAAAAGAAAAGAAAAAACCAAACCAAACACAACAAAAAAGGCCACTCACACAATGAAATATCTTCCCGACACATTCAGTAAGTCATCACTCACTGACCACTCTCAACTGAGTCATCTGTATCACTGATTTCTCCTCTCCATTGCTCGGCCAGATCTCAGCTAGTAAACTTCTGCAAGTCTTTTACCTACTTGAGGAAGGGCAGCAGCTGCAAATGTTATTCATCCTCTTCAACTTATAAATAAAATTATTGTTGAGCATAATTGAAATGAAGTCCATAGGTACTTGTGTACCTATGTACACAAGTAAGTGTTCCCTATCACCTAAACAATATCAAATTCTTGCAAAATCAAATGTGTGTATAGATATTGAAGGGCTTTGCAAAAGACCCCTGTAAAAGACAGTTCTGGATAAGACTCATGTTTCCTTTGTATGTATTTTCAACCCTTAAATCATCATTTCTTTCTTTTCCTAGCAGGTTAGATAATTTTTTGTCATTCAAGACATGTTAATATTGAGGTGAAACTAAAGCAAATTTAGGCAATACTAAATGTTGCATAATCCATGGAAATGCATGGGCTGAAGGTAGAAATTGTCCCTAATGTCTGTAACTTGCTGAAGGTGAGCACAGCTCAAAACATTTAAGCAGCCTGCTATAGGAGAAAAAAGACAGAATATATGGATTATAAATACAGACACACAGCTTTCTCTTTGGCACTGTTAGAACATGAGGGCAACCATGCTTTTCATTGTCTAATCTGCTAGTCACTTCACAAGATTTACGAACTCCTTCGTAACTCTGAATATTCAAATCTATGTTCTTTTGCTATTTAAATGACATAACCTGAATTTGGACTGAGAGGGAGCAGACTGTGAATGCCTGCAACTTTTTTCTGATTTCAAATTTGATTCCAAACAGTTTGGTCCCCTCAGTCTTCACCTCTGTATCTGAAACATCAGCAGGAGATACACATTATTTCTCATTCATCTTTCCCTTGCACCATTTTACCACAATGTACTGGTCCAGGGAAACAATTCTGCAATTACACAAGACAGCAAACAAATACATTCTCTCTAAATGTCTGCTTGTTGCTGGACTTTTCCCATCTGTGAATTATACCGAATTGAATGAAAAGAAGCAATAGACAGCTTCAGAAAATAGCAAGGAATACAAAAGTTGACATGGATGGATTTAATGATTTGCCCATAGAAGTTTCCAAAAAGTAAACTTTTACTGCCACAGAAAAGTCCTCCACAAAACTAGAACTAAAGCAGAAACTCCCCAGAAATATGTACTTGTCTGCTGTAAAAAACCTCAGTCTGCCAAAATGTGAAGACATGCACCAACATAAACACAAATCTGGCATATGAATGCATTACAAAACCAAAACAACAACAAAAAAAACAACCAAAACCAAACCAAACCATGACCTGTGTCTTGCTGTGACTTGCCTGTAGAACAAAGCTTCCACAGACAGTCCAGAATGAGGATCAACACCAGTGGCAGTGCTTGCTCACATGGCCAAAGCTTAAGAAAATTTTTGGAACGACATGTGAAAGATTTGAAAGTATTAAAAACCCCAAACAAGTAGCGGGACTTCCAGTTTCTCCTGAGAGGTGAAGTTTAGCCTGCCTTTAAATCCTAGTCTTGAAAAACATTAGCTGGATTCCATTTCAAAATGGAATTAGAAATAATGAAAGAGGGTTTGGATGAACTATTTAGATTTACTGAGAAACTGTTTCTTAAAGTAGTTTTTAAATGATTAGCACTTTTTAAAGCAAGCAATAAAGAGCTACCCTTCTTTTCACGAGGTTGAATGCCCATTCTCAATGCAGTATTTTATATGTAGTGCATGAAGTAGACCCTACTAGGACTAGCTATTAAAGAACTGGTAAAACGTGACCTTTGATTTTCGGTAAATGTTACGTATTTGAATAAAAGGTAGCATTCACAAGCAGTCAACAGAATTTTTTTCTATTTTAATGAAATCTGTAGAAGAGCTCAAGGGAGAACCCAAGGAAACTTTATAAACAGGACACACTAATTTTTAACAAATTTTAAACATTCAGACAAGGATTTTCCTCCAACGTATAATTCATCACCCTCCTTATTCAGTGTAAATTCAATCTGTTCTGTTTGTATGACAAACAACAACCAGTTTCAAAGGAATGAGGTAAACCATATGTGAAGGTGTTATAGAAAGCACAACAGGGAATACACCAGGCAAAGAAGCATCTGCATTTATTTCAATGTCAAATCACATGTGTATTATAAAAGGAAATTTTATTGTTTTTATTAAAAACCAACTTTACTGTAGTGTGCTGTTTATGGTTAACTCTTCCTATTCCTCAGTGTCCTCATGGATTGGGAAAAAAAAAAAATCAGCAGGTAAAATCATACAGGCTTCAGGTGCAGAGGCAGGTTTGCAAAGCAGTCTTGAACACCATCCACCCTGCCCAGATGTGTGGGTGACCAACCCTGGCTGGTTACCAGCTGCCTACTAAAGCTGCTCTATCACTCCCCTCCTCAACCTAATGGGGGAAAGAATATGTAACTGAATGCTAATTGCTCAAGGTAAGGACAGGGAGATCACTCATTACGTACAGTCACAAGAAAAACAGGCTCAACTTGGGGAAATTAGTTTAATTTATTTTCAATCAAATCAGAGTAAAGTAATGAGAAATAAGCCCAAATCTTAAAAACACCTTCTCTTTATGCCTCTCCTCTTCCCAGGCTTGACTTATTCTCAATTTTTTCTGCCTCCTCCCCATCAACAGCACAGAGAGATGGGGAACGGGAGTTGTGGTCAGCTCATCACATGCTGTTCCTGCTGCACCTCCTTCCTCAGGGGAAGGACTCGTCACTCTCTTCCCCAGCTGCAGCCTGGGGTCTCTCCCACAGGAGACCATCCTGCATTAATTTCTCCAATGTGAGTCCTTGCCACAGGCTGCAGTTTGTCATGAACTGCTCCAGCATGAGACCCTTCCATGGGGTGCAGCCCTTCAAGAACAGACTGCTCCAGGACTAGTCTCCCATGTAGTCACAAGTCCTAGCAACAAACTTGCTTAACTGTGGGTTCCCCTCTCCACAGGTCCCTGGCTGCTCCACCATGTGCTTCCTATGGGATCACAGCCTCCATTAAGCATCCACCTCCTCTAGTGTGAGGTCCTCCACAGGCTGTGGGTAGATATCTGCTCTGAACCCTGGAGCACAGACTCCCTCTCCTTCTTCACTGGCCTGGGTGTCTGTAGAATTGTTTCTCTCACATATTCTCACTCTTCTTTCCAGACGCAATTCCACTGGTTCCTCCCTGCCTCATCGCTCCTCTTTTTAAGTATGGTATCAGAGGCACTACCACCATTGATGACTGGCTTGACCAGCTGGCATTGGCTCTATCACATGCAGGGAAATATTCTAGCAGCCTCTTACAGAAGCCCCTGATACCAAAACCTTTCCATGGGAACCCAATACATCAGGGTCACACATGCTGCCAAGTGTCTGTTTCTTCGCCCTCCCCTTGCTCCATCGTTCTTGAACTAGGGCTGCATCTGCTCTTGACAACTGAAAGTGAGAAACAAATCTGGGTCACCTACCCTGAATTTCAGAGGTGTGAGCATATAAATCTAAGTAGGATCTATTTCTTACTGGTGCCTGTATACAGTGAGTGGGACACCAACTTGTCTCCTTTCTCAAGATATTGTCTGATCCTGCAGCTGATGCTGCAACATGTGGCACTACTTCATGGGACACTAAGTATTTCCCCACAAAAGGCAGCACCCTACAATAAATTATTTTTACAGAAGCTGGCCAGAGCCAGGTTAATATATTTGGAGTTCAGGAGAAAATATTTCAAAGCAGCATTTAGCTTGGGTACAAGCTACAGGCATGTTGTTAAAAAGTTAACTGCAAGGAGACAAAGAATGATCGTTGCTTTTATGTTAGTATGCAACATTAAATCTTAAGAACTGTGTTTGATGATAAGGTGTTGGTTATTGAAATTGTTAGTTCTTTGCTTACATTTAAACTCAGACCTGAAGATTCCTGGAGTCACAGAAATTGTTTATGTCATTGGGGTTTTTTGCCTTAAGATAGACACAAGTTTTTGAAATTTGTAATCTTTCTCCTATCTCCAATACAACTGCACATAAAAAGCAATGCTAAAGGGCTGAAGTGCTGAAATTATTTCTCAGATCTGTATTTATCATGCACTTCCATGAAATCTGGCTTTATAGTGACAAAATCTATCCTCAAATTTTGCTTCTTTCAGAGAACAGAACAACAGGGCTAAAAAGTTTCTGGCAGTAGATTTCGGACACAAGGGTCAAAATTCACGGAAACATTTTTTCTCCCAAGGTCATAGATTTCACTTTTCTTATTTAGAGAACTGCCACTAAAAATATTCATGTTCTGCTACAGCGTACACAGGATTTTAGCTCCAAAACCAGAAATTTCTGAGAGAAGGGCAATTCAGTGATACCATGACGGGAGACAAGGTCCTAGGCACAGCTCTCCAGGATGGTTTGCAAAGTGCTTAGTGACCATTTAGCAGCTATGGAGCTGTGACCACGGCTGACCACTTCAACAGTGTGTACCTCCCTATGATATGTGACCCAGTTCTTCTGATGTCTTAACCTCCTCTCATCTTACATATTAGACTCATTCCCCTCACGAATTCACTGGAACCAAGCAGAAGCCTGCTGTTTTCAGCAAGGCTGTATGTGAGCACAGTGAAACAGTTACTTGTGCAGACTGCAATATTGAAGCTGAAGGCTGTGGGCTTCTGCAGCCAGAATGATCTTTTTACTACACATGTGTATAATGTCCACTGTAAGGAGGTTTGACTATGGCCTACGGATGTGAGACACTACTGTCAAATTAATATGAATGGAAAAGGACGAGCACGCTACAGCAGTGGAAACAAAAAAATATCACAATTATCACAAAAATATTTGTGATCACAAAAGAATGTTTTGCTCGTACTCGCCAGTCTCCCCTTTGGCAAGACCTACAATGAAAAAGAGGAGAAGAGGAAAGAAAGAAGAAAATACAGGCAGGGGTGGGGAAAGGAAGGAAAATAACAAAGAGAAACCAAGACAGAGTGGATACTTTTAACTTGTCACAGTACAACACTAGCTTTTAATTAATACAGAATATGTACCACTTTGAAGAATGTTGGTTGTGCGGTATTTTATGATAAATACATTTTATGGGATTCTTTTTTAAAGAGGATTTTGTAAAATAACCTAGCCCAATAAATGATTTACCAGCTGCAATAAAAGATCAAGGAAATTGCTCAGATTGCATCTTGGAGCATCTAAAACTCTGAAGTTTATGGAGATCTAAGCTGCCCCCAGAACTACAGTCCTATTAAATTTTTTTTGTAGTAGCTAATTATCTTGCATTGCATTTTTTAAAAGGTAACAATCCTAGTAGAGAGGAAGGTCTGGAAACAGACAAAGAGGAGTTGATGCCCTTTGATGGAGAAAGTAGGAGAGAAGGAAAGGAGACCAGACAGAAGTGAGTAACAGCTGAAATATCATGCTGGTATGGTAACAAATGGAACTAATAATTCATAAGGTATTAGATATTCCTTCAAACATACAGAGAAAATTAATAAACTCTAAGTAAAATAAATAAAAAACATTTAGAACATATTCTCTACCTGGCATGCTAAGTCTAGTATCTGGATTCCTTGACCATGTGTGGAGTAACTTGTTTTCCTATTTTTTTTCTTTCTAAGAAATACAAAGCAAAGACCACAAGTAAAGCAGAAAGCAAAGAAATGCTCTCTGAATTCTGCTTTATTCTAACCTTGTGGGATTTGCGTGTAATAAATAAGTAAATAAAGCAAGTGCTGGTGCCTATTTCAAAGAGGATGACAGACACAGTAAATAGAATGGCATATTGAAATAATAAAATAGTGGCTTCAGCTGTCTTCACAGAAGGATGGGCAGCACAGTCACCATGAAACATGCCTTGTAGCCTTTGTTTCATACCAGGAATATACAGTTCACACACTGCAATTTACTGTGCTCAGACATACCTCTGCCTCCCCAGGAAAACCCGGTAAAGCCAGCATCCCCACAGGCATGAGGCACCAAAGTCAACTGGGCTTCCTACCAAAGGATGAAGAAAGAAAAAGTAAAAGGAAAAAAGAGCCACCATTTTTTGTCAGTCCCAATTGAGACAGAGAGGTGCCAACTCAGTAAAATATTTGTTCCCTTTGCTCCTCTGGTCACCTTGTGCAATCGCAGAGACCACAGGCTTCAAAACCTGGAGTCAAGCTGCTGCAGGGACAGTGACAAGAAACTAGTATGTGTTCCAGAAGTCCTTCAGTGCTGAGGAAGGGTGGACTTGAGCCCCTTTCCCAACACTTTCAACCAGAATAACTTTGAAAAGTGAAGGATTAATGCTGCTAACTTTAAACATTAATTGTGTCACTGTAACTCTGCAAGACACAGAAAAAGAGATGGTGAAGTTCAGTGCCACAGAAAGCAAATACCTTGAGACAGAAAGAGCTGACAATTATTTGGTTAATTTAATTTGAAAATTGAGGTGGGTAAAATAAAACAGTGGGAGCCAGCAAGGATATTTGGATGAACATCGCTACTCTAAAAGCTATTCTTAAATAACAGTCTTAATTGTCCAAAATAACCAGGATTAATTCAGCAGAATTATGGCAGTCTAATTATATGATTGTGTGTTATTTTTCCACTTGATTGCTGCCTCCTGGATTACTCAGGGTTGCACTTTGTCTCTGTAGGTTCTTACCTAACTCTGCCAGATTTTAAATGCAATAAGTGAACGTGGTGAATGATAGCAAGCAACAGGACTAGCAATGCTGAAGACTGCTTAGCTTGATTGATTAGATAATCTTGCTTGCAAATATTTTGATAGATAATTCATTTAAAACTAAATTTTCATAGGCATTCACCCTATTCTTGCGCTCATTTTCTGGATGCTTAATTTGAAGCTCTAGGCGCTGATTTGCAGAACATCATATGTGTCAAAGATGTACATTATAGCTGGGCTTTAAACATTCAAAATGCAATACAAGGTTACGTGAAAACTAACAGATAATTTCATTTAGTGGAGGACTGGGTCTTCATTGTTTTTTACTAAGTGCAAATAACTGTCCAACTTTTGTAATTATCTAGAAGATTAAATCCCAGGAAAAATAATTACAAGTAAATTAAAAGATTTAAATTTGATGTAGTTTTTTTAAATTTATTTTCATTTTAAGTAATTCCCCATTATGCATATTATTATACATATTACATATATGTATTTTATAACAGAGAAAAATAATAATATTTAAAGTAACATTCAAGAAAGGCAGTGTATTATTCTTAAAATGCTAAAAAGATTTTGCTAGAAGTCCTCTTGAATTTCTTCCCCTGCTATGCCTCCTCAAAGCAATGCAGCAATGGCAAAATTGCAATTTCAGAAAAAAATAAATGTTTCCAATTTTTTTGTAATCAACTTCAATTACAAATAATACTTCAGAGTCAAAGAAAATCCAAATCTTTTCTTGCTTAGAAGTTCTAGAAATATCTTACCTTATATTTCTATCTATGTAGGTGAAATAACACCCTTTCACAATAATTTTGTGAATAATTTGTAACTCTTATTTCTAAAGTTCTGTTTGGAAGGAAAGTACAAGGAAATCAGTAATTCTAAATTCCAGGCAGGGTCTGCATTTCTAAATAAGCTAGTGGCCACAGTGACAAAAAAGAAGATAAACAAATTCTTAATATTTACACAAATAAATAGTACACACCAAGAAAACGGGCAAACTGACACTGTTTAGGTGATTTTCTACCTGTGCCTTGGATTTCACAGCCTAATAACATTCATCTGGACATAGGCACCTCTATAATAACAAGAATAACAAGGCATACTTTGGGGCTGTGAAACTATTTGATGCTGAGATTGCTTACCACACAGAAAAAGTATATTTCTCTAACTCTTCCAAGTAAGAATTTCTCTCTGCAGATGCATTCCCTTCTTCTGGGCTTGCATTGTTTCCAGGACCTGTTTTTTCCTTACAATATTGGTCAAGTGGATTATTGCAGCTGATCTTTAAATGAAAAGAAAAAAAAAAACAAGTTAGGCTAGTAAAGTAATTAGCTGGGCACACCTAGCAAAGGAAGTGCTGCAAATATCACCCTGTTCCAAACTTCTAGCACGGTTTTACTCCTCAGTCAATAACAAACCTGGAAAACAGCAGTGACAAAGCTGGCTCAAAATGCTATGGAACAGAACACAACAGGGGACTGTTTTAGTTGGAAGGAACCTACAACGATCATCTAGCCCAACTGCCTGATCAAGTTAACTTGCTCAGGGCTGGTCAAGTTAAAGCATGTTACCAAGAGCATTGTCCAATTGCCTTGTAAACGCTGACTGGCTTGGGACATCAACCACCTCTCTAGGAAGTCTGTTGCACTGTTCAACCACCTTCTTGGTAAATAAATGCTTCCTAATGTTCAGATTAAAACTCCCTTGATGCAGCACTGAACCACTTCTGCACATCCTGTTCACTGTATGCCAGGAAGAAGAGCTCAGTATCTCCATCTCCACTTCCTGTCTCAAGATAGAGAGCAGAGGTCACTCCTGAGCCACCATTTCTCCAAACTAAACAAACCCAAACTCCTTAGTCTCTCCTCTTAGGACATGCCTTCCAGCCCTATCACCAACTTTGTTCCCATCCTCTGGACACGCTCAAGGACCTTCATGTCCCTCTTAAATCACAGGGCCCAGAACTTCACCAAGTATTGTTCAGTGAATTGATTTGTTTCTATAAAGCTTTGGTTTAGTTTGACAAACCCTCTTGAGGAGGCATAAGCTCACTCTGACACAGAAGTAGTCATCCAGCCTTCCTCTACTTGCTTGCTTTTTCCTGTGTTGCACACTGCACTATGTTAGAACACAAAGTTGGACATCTGCATAGTAAAACATACAGAGCAAGCTAATGATGTTTGGCCTCTTTCTTTTCTTTTGTTTTTTTTAACTGGGTTAGTTCTCAGCTGGACCCACTCTGATCCAGGCCATCCTACAGTGATGCCAGTACAAGGGAGAAGGAGGACAGTACTGCATCTTTCAGTGCTGATGCCAGGTTTTGCTGATTTAAACTAGAAAGTACAGAATGATAATCTGTGCTCATCTCTGGAATAACATTTTTGCATGCACAGGGCTCAATCGGAACTGGCATTACCTCTCTCTGGAATGAGCAGCAGGTGCCTCACATGCTTACCGCTATTGCTCCCAGAGTGCCAAACATCACTTCCACTAAGAGAAACAGTGAGATCATAACTTACCAAACAGACATCCACAAGTGACTTCATGAAGATATCTATTAATACCTTCTTAGGCACAATACCAAATTCTTTACAAAGTTTTTAACATTTAGTGACAGAGACATAAAGAGATGGAAGCTAAATCTATTATGTTTGAACTAGAAACTGGATTCCCTTTTTGGTCTTTTAGACAGGGAGATGAAAAATATACTGTTGAGAGGTAACCAAAATTCTCTATCCCTTGAGATCAATCTTACAGAGCAAGTGGTTCACATTTTCTGGCCCTTACTAGGAGCTAATTTAAATGATTTAAGGTCCCTTTTGACTATTGTATTTATGAAATCTGTAACAAACAAAACATCCAAATTTCCTCTGTAGCTTTCAAAAAACCTTCGGTTTCCAGGGAGCACAGCACTGACATTAGATGTAGTCACATCACTCTACATACACTGCTAATTATAAAAAGCACAAAGATTTTCTTTTTTTTTTTAACACAGTAATCTATTTTGCTCTTAAATGAAAATTTGTATTCTGAAGGTTGGATTACATTGGCCTCACCCACATTTTGAATTTTAATTTATGGTTCATGGACATAACAGAATTCATATGCATATCTACATAATGATAAATATGGTTACCAGTAAAAAAAGTTACAATCATATTTTCAGCAGTCACTGGAAAAGCTGCCACAAGCAATGGAACATATTGTTAAAAAGTTACTATATGTAAACATGAATTGTTAAAGCAGGTCAGAAGTGGATAGCATACTCAAAGCTGGTTTTAAATATTAAGACCAAGCAGCTACAGACAACATTGCATTTCACCATTGCATTTCATGTGACTGCCCAACTTAATTCCCTAGGAAAAGTCAAGCTGTCAAAGTAGGTAGTAAATGCAAAGTACCTTGCTTGCACTGAAATTGTCTCACACACACATCATGAAACTACACCTGTGCAAAGTAGACATAAAAACATAGTTTAAGACATAAATCCCAAAGCTGTTAGAGCATTATGAGTGAATTTCTCTGAGATTGTGTTTGATCTTGTCTGAAAGTAGGAAAGCAGAAGCTTGGCCATCTGCATGAAGACGGGATTATAGCCCCAGAATATATTTTACTTCTCTCAGAAGTTGCTGATCAGGGAACACTGTCTCTCTCATAGTCACCGTTCAATATCTTAAATATATGAAATGGTGTGTACACTCATTGCCACAAAAATTGTCACTAATGCCCATCACTCGGAAGACAGACTATTAGCAACTCCTTTGCATAGATGAATTTGAGGGCAGGAGGACAAAGCAATAACACCTTTGGTTTTGCTGATACATCCTACATTCCCGAAAAAAGGTAACATCAGACTCACTGTTTGCTTTTGTTACCAAAATAAAATATAAAAAAAAAACCTGCTTCTGAAAAGAAAAAGGACAGCTGAGGAGAAAAATCCACTACATGAACTTCTGTGTCATGCCATAAGTCTGTTCTTCATGTTAGTTTGTAGTTGTTTCCAATAGAAGATTGCTGGGTGAGAAGATTATTTCAGTTCAAGAGGTACAAGTAGGCCCAAATGACACAATTCAGACCAGGTGTCTAAATCTTGAACATGCTAAAACAAGAATCTCTCTGAATATCAAGGTTGACTCACCCCATTAAAAGAGAGGGGCTCTTACAGCCTTTGAAAGGAGATTTCATATGTTTCCATTTCTTTTGTGTGGAACTATTCTCATAAGAGGCTCATTTCAGAAATCTATTAAAACATGCCAATAACTGTAAGCTTGTGAGTCATTTCACTGAGTCCAAAGGGACTAGACAGTGCTGAATTACCCACAGGCTTACGCACCTTACTGAAACCAGGTCACTTTAATGTGGCTTTGAGAGCCACCCACAAATGAGATTCCTGTAAGAGTGTGGCATTTTGTTCAAAGGCGATGTGCTATTATGGGATTGTAGGAAATGAATTTCACTCTGCCACTCCCATGGACTGGGTTGTTTTGCCCATTATATCCACTCCATCATTCCTTAAATTGGTCTTCCTATAGGTACAAAGCTACACACACATGCACGCGCAAATGCATACGCGCGCGCACGCACACACACACACAGAATCAGTCTGCAGTTGTGTTTATATTTAGCTCAGGTTTCTCCGAGTTATCCTTACCTCTCTAAAGAAACAAATCTTTTGAAATATTAGTCATAGAATTATAGAATCACCAGGTTGGAAGAGACCCACCAGATCATCAAGTTCAACCATTCCCACCAATCTCAGTACCTCAGTAACTTATCAACACATGCCTTAAACACCTCCAGGGAAGGCGAGTCAACCACCTCCCAGGGCAGACCATTCCATTGACTAATGAACCTTTCCGTGAAGAATTTTTTCTTTATATTGAGCCTGAACCTCCCCTGGCAGAGCTTGAGGCCAGTCCCTCTTGTCCTGTCCCCTGTCACTTGGGAGAAGAGGCCAGCTCCCTCCTCTCCACAACCTCCCTTCAGGTAGTTGTAGAGAGCAATAAGGTCTCCCTTCAGCCTCTTCTTCTCCAGGCTAAACAACCCCAGCTCTCTCAGTCGCTCCTCTTAAGACTTGTTCTCCAGCCCCTTCACCAGTGTCTGTGCTCTTCTCTGGACTCCCTCCAGAGCCTCNTTGGACTCTGCCCAGCGGTCCAGTCTGTCCAGATCCCTTTGCAGGGCCTTCCTACCCTCCAGCAGATCGACACTTCCACCCAGCTTAGTGTCATCTGCAAACTTGCTAAGGGTGCACTCAATGCCTTCATCCAGGTCATTGATGAAGACATTGAACAGGGCTGGACCCAGCACTGAGCCCTGGGGGACCCCACTTGTGACTGGTCTCCAGCTGGATTTAACTCCATTTACCACCACTCTCTGGGTCCAGTCATTCAACCAGTTTTCCACCCAGGAGAGTGTGCACTTGTCCAAGCCGGAGGCTGACAGTTTCCATAGCAGAATGCTGTGAGAATCTGTATCAAAGGCTTTACTAAAGTCTAAGACGACTACATCCACAGTCTTTTCCTCATCCAAGAGTCTAGGTACTTGGTCATAGAAGGTGATCAGGTTAGTTTGGCAAGACATGCCTTTCGTGAACCCATGTTGGAATTTAAATGGAGAGAATTTCAAACTAGTTAATCTGGGTTTGCTCACAGATATTTATACATAGATCATCACACTACTAAAGTCAAAGTTATGACAATAATTCCCAGCTGTTGGGTGTTTGTGCCACAGTATATAGTACAGAAGTTATGAGTACTGTGATGACTCTTTTTCCACAGGCAATTAAAAAGCATTATAAGTGTTTCAGTGTACTCCTAGAATAGAGTGAGAAAAATTGCCAGAACAATCAATTTGAGTATTCATATTTGCAGTTAAAATTCACTGTAGTCACGCTGATCTAAGAAGGGAAGAGAGACAACACTTACAAAGAAAAATAGCATCCTTCATTGGAAAATATCAAATTTAGAACATATAATGCAGGTAGAAGTGAACCTCAGCAATACAGTGGTTTTTGTGTCTTAATTCTCAGGATTTACATTAAATTGAAAACTTCCAGTGGTATCTCACCTAGAAAGAGTAGCCATGACAGATATTATTTCATGGTAACTTGTACTGATGACACAATATTTGTTCAGAAATGATGTATATCCTTGACTAAGATACTACAAATAAGGATACTAAAAATATATGATTATTAGGGTTTTTCTGCACAGGGACACAATCTGTCTTGTGTTTAAATATTACTGCGATAATATCATCCTGCAGCACAGTCTTGATCAAGCTACTGTTGACTGATTACTTGAAGGTCTTCCCCACTTCTCTTTTGAAATTCTTTTACTGGAGAGATTAGCTCCCTATAGATCTGTGCAGGAGATAGCAATATTCCTGACCATGTCAAGCCTTATAGTAGCTATAAAACAATTCACAGTGACAGATTAAAGAAACAAAACAATAACAAGGTGAAAGCCCACAAAACTTTCTAAGTTGCACGGGTAGAAGATCCAATGGCTTCACCATGCTCTTTAAGCGAGATGGTTAAGTTCAGACTAAAGTCAGTACCTTGTGATGCTCTCCTTGGCCTTCCTTTGGCTGAAATGAGCTGCAATGTTCTTCTGCACTGCCTCGGCAATCTTGGTAAAAATCACCCTCTGTAAGGGGAAAAAAAAGGTATTTTATTGTCAGTACATAAGACAAAGCTCTGGAAAAGAAAGATCTGAGGTTTGCTTCTTCTCCTACAGAGATCCTCTGTGACACCAGGCAGGTCATTTTTTCCTCTCTATCCTAATCATAAATATGTGGTTAGTTCTCTGCTACCTTCCAGAAGAATTAGGATGATAAAAGCAGTGAAAACTTCAGATATTGTGGTGCTGGACTGTAAGGGGGTATACATACAAAGTGGAGGACAAAAAGTAGAAATAAAAGAAAATAATAGATATGAGAACAATTCAGTGAATGGTACTTTAAACACCTCGGACTGCATTTTTCGAGAAAAGAAAGTAAGTTCGCTTTCTTTAATGGGCATGGTTGTGGATTGAGAATGAGGCACAGGGATCCAAAGTACTCGTGTTTTCTGAGCAATGTTTACTCAAGTAGTGTGTCCCTCAAACTCCTGAAAGCAGTAACCTGTGGAGTGAATAAAAATGTAATCCCACATCATAGGAAACAGTAGTGCAATGGAGACAAAGTTCTATATTACACTTAATGTCCAGCACATGGAAGATAAACCAAAATTATTATTATTATTATTATTATTATTATTATTATTATTATTATTTTATTATATTATTATTTCTTTTTTTGTTCAGTTACTTCCACTTCCCCTCAGTAGAAGATAGTCAAGTGTACTTAAAATCACAGCACAGATAGGATCTGCTCTTAGATGTTACTGTTGTAGATATACAATATATGTACGTGCAACATCTCAGTTTTGAGCTTGTGTGTTTGTGTACATGGATATCTTGTGTTTCTTACTTTTTCTATATATAGACACACATTTAGGCATATATATGCTGAGCATCCATAGTGGATGAGGTATTTGCAGATATTTATGTCATCTAGGATGAAAGAGGAAGTCTACTGAAATCAGTGAAACTGCAAAAAATAGAACTGCTGGGTATGTCATGCATGCTCACCTGCAGCATAAATAGTTCAAATTATGTACCCATATTCCTTATTAGTTTTACATGTATAAACCTATATTAAAATATGAACGTACCTTTGTTAAGATGATTACTATGGTTTTCTTTGCTGTTCAATTATTTTTAAATTTTGCCCCAGTGAAATGTTTTCAAAACAGCTTTGTTGAAATAGTGAAGACTTTAACAATATTTTGGGAGACAAATTAATAAAGCAGTAATTACTTTCTCAAAAAAAATCACAATTAAAAGAATACATCAAACATTGATATTCTACATTTAAGAAATAAGAGGAACTGAAGCTTGTTATTTAATCATTATATGCTATTTTTTTTATTCTGTGTGTAAGGCACTGAATGCTTTGCTCTTTTCTTTGTAAACCAGTGAGCTCATTACTTTAATTCCTTGTGGATTTCTCTGAACAATTTTGGCTAAGTAAAAGCACAATGTAATTTTTCAATAGCTGTAACAGTAAGAAGCTGCGCAAATTAAAGATCAATAAAAAGTACCAAAAAATTCTGTATGAAAATAAATAAATAAAGGAGAAGATGGTAAATGCTTGCAATTAGACAGGATGAAAAATCTGAAAAGAAATTAAATTTAGTTGTAATACATTTCCCATTCTTTTCTTCATGAAAATTACCACTGAAGTGGTTTTTTTTCTGTAATTTAAATGTTAAGCTGCCAGATGTGTGTCTCATGCTTGAAGAGTTGAAGCTTTGCATTATTTAGCATATTAAGATTCACAGAATTTAAAAAAGTGTTCCTTTATTGCCTGGAGGTTCTAATTAAGTAAACCTTAGCCTGGTACATTTAAAACTTGCAATACAAGAGATTTTGCTTCCTTTTTTTTCTCTGCAGCCAAGTCTCATCAATATAATAAATATGGAAAATACTTAAGATGATATAATTTTTCTTTGGCTTGAGGAATTAAACCTATCTATTATTTTAAGAAGTTTTTAATAGAGGCCAGCAATCAGAAAGACATTTAAAGACTCCAATCTACTTTTTAATCATAGGAGTTGCTCTTAGTTAGTGGTGGGAGATGTCTTATAAAACTGAGCTATGTAGAAATTGTTTCTGCCACATGTAAAAAACAAAGCAGTTCTGATAATGAAACAAGAATAACACAGTTCTTTGTTATTAAATTGCATTTTACTCTTTTATAACTTTTCATAATTGACCACAGAACTCTAATAAAGCATTAATTAGCTGTACTATCAGCAATTTGTTCATTGAAGGAGTCGGGATGGCTGCATCAGAAACTGTAATAACACAGAAATTCCTTTGAAATACAATACTCATAAATCATACCTTAAATACAGTTATTTTTGCCATTTTAGAAAATGTCAAAAGTGTCAGCTTTGTCCAGATATAGCACTTAGGAGTGACTATTTTAGTAAATTGACTCACAATACATTTTGTACCTTGACAGGGGAACATAACACCATTCATGATAAAAATTAACAATTTGAAGAGAAGAAAACAGCACCAAGTAAAAATGATCAAAGACACAATTCATCACTATGATAAAGGTACAATAGCAGGTGTAAACTCTCTGTTAACAGGTTTATTTGGAAGTCAACAAACATATGCATAAATGCATGAAAATGTGATTACACCACAGCCTGGAAAATACATTAAAATTCTTGATCCAATGTTATAAAATTGTGATCGGGTATTAATAAGTCCAGCAGAATAGCTTTAATGCTTCACATTTGTGCAAGACAAGTAAGAAAAAAGGTGGTATTATTTCCTGCCATTGTGGAATGGGCATGATAACAATAATACCTAGATTTGGGAAAATGTGGTGAGATTAAGTTTTTTTACAGGATTTGACAATGCTGAGGGCAGTGTTATTTCTTGGTGATATTAAGTCCCAACGAAACAGTTTAGATGCTACAGAGTTCACATTTAATACAAGTTATAACGAAAGTATCACTTATGGCAAGTCCTGTAGTTCAACGGGGACCTACATTTTTTAGACAACATGGAAAGATGTTCAAAAACAAAATATTAGTGCTACTTCACTACTTTTATCAGAATGAGCCTTCTTGGGGCAATAGCTGAGAGTAGTAGCATGGCCTTTAATAACGGAGGGTGTCTTACTGCTTCTTAACCCTTTTAGATTATAATGCAAGTTTTTTTATCCCCCACATTAGGTCTGGAAGTTATGCTCTTCAGCCACACCTTCTCTAATAAGTATTGTGGTACAAAAGGAGTGAATTAAACCAGAAAATCAAAAGACACTACCAAGCACTGAGGACACCAATGTATATTGAAGAGTTTGTGTCAGAGTAGTTCTAAGTCTGGTCCTGGGGATCAATAGCCTTCTAATACTTGTGCACCTAAATCTCATCCCATTCCTTACCTTCACCTTAAAGGAGTCCAGACCTTGTCCTCCAAGATCACCTTGCAATGTGAACCAGAAAGCAGGAACTGATGCAGAGGATTATCTTCAAAAGAACCCTAAAAGCCTTAACACTAATGTAAATATAACCTTTGTGAACTGGTATTAGAAATGTGTGGGAAACAGATTATCCATGATGTGAAACTTTCAGAGGCTGCATATAGAGCTAAAATTGTGAAATTTGGAGGGGGAGATGGGCAGGGGGGAGAAAGAATTCTATTTTCTTTTAATATGGACAAAAAGAAACAGCAGAGCTAGGAAATAATGTTGACTTAGGGGGAAATACTTCTGACTTACACAGAGGCAAAGTAGAGAAAGATGAAGGACACTACCTTTTGATGGCTAAAGCTAGTTTTCCATTAGGAGGAAAGGATTTGAAAGTTGTGCCATCCAAGAGCACATGTTGTGTAAATAGATACAGTTCTGATACATGACTGAGGGAGGCCCTCCCATTGAGTCACAAGGTTAAGGACAGACTCCCTTGCTTTCTAAACTGCTCCTCAGAGGAGAGTCTAGGTTTGGCTAGATCTCACCTTAGTGCCAGACTTGGTCAACAGTTTATGACTAAAGGATTGTGTGATCTTCCCTCCTCTCTCTTTAGGAGAGTTCTAGGTGTGATCTTCCCTACTCCCTCCTCAGGGTTCTAGGTGAATAAATACATATATGATTTATACATGAGTATATACGTGCGCGTATATATGAGTTAGCCACAAGGCTAAGTTTAATGGGCAGCAAAATACAATGAGCTCGCCAAGCACCGTGGCTGGGTGGAGTAGGTAAAATCACAAAAGGCAGTGATGACTGTTGTGTTATGTTAACTAAGAAACTGAGGATTGGGGGCAGGAGATGCAACCTAGCAACATAGTTATGTGGTTGGGCGGTGGCCAATGAAGACTTGTTACTAGGGCAGAAGCAACCAATCAATGTTTACCTCATGTTTGGCGAGCTTGGTCTATAAAGCTTGGGCTTCATCTGAAATCATATTGATTTGTCGTGAGGTTCACTTGCTTCTGCTGCCACGTAAGCAGAGCCCCTTCACTATCTGCCACCTACAGATCTGCTGTCAGAGTCTGTCACAGGGTTTTCACCAACGGAATACTTGCTACCAGAGAGCCAAATGGGCTGTCACTGGCACAGTTAAAACAGTTTCACAAAGCCTGCCAGACCCTCCCAAAGACTCTCACTTAGACAATTTTGCAATGATGAAACAACAGACAATTTATTTAAAGCAACAAACAAGTTTGGAATTGTGGTTGATAATTTCTCTTGCTGTGTTAGCATTAGATGATTGCAATCAGTAAAAAAAGATCACATATATGTATATATGTATATATGTGTATATGTATATATGTATATATGTATATAAGTTGGTTGGATTTGATGGTCTTAGAGATCTTTTCCAACTTTAACAGTTCTATGATTCCACAATGCAAGAACTAAAACTTGAGCTAGTAGTTATTTTCCAAGCGAACATCTGACAAAGCCAGTGGAAGTTACTCTTACCTGAAAGGCAACNTACCAGAGAGCCAAATGGGCTGTCACTGGCACAGTTAAAACAGTTTCACAAAGCCTGCCAGACCCTCCCAAAGACTCTCACTTAGACAATTTTGCAATGATGAAACAACAGACAATTTATTTAAAGCAACAAACAAGTTTGGAATTGCGGTTGATAAATTCTCTTGCTGTGTTAGCATTAGATGATTGCAATCAGTAAAAAAAGATCACATATATGTATATATGTATATATGTGTATATGTATATATGTATATATGTATATAAGTTGGTTGGATTTGATGGTCTTAGAGATCTTTTCCAACTTTAACAGTTCTATGATTCCACAATGCAAGAACTAAAACTTGAGCTAGTAGTTATTTTCCAAGCGAACATCTGACAAAGCCAGTGGAAGTTACTCTTACCTGAAAGGCAACTCTTCTTGGGGGAGGAAGAGAGGTCCAGGTCTGTCAAACTGTCTGTTAAGTAAGGCAACCCTTTGACTCCTACTTCCCGATAAAAGGGTTTTCAGGTGCCAGTTTTATGCTTTTGTGGTGCCTCTTGGCAAGGTGGGACTAAGTCAATTATTATGTGTTAACTGAGTCTTGGCAAGGCCTGTTTTGTTGTCAGAGGTGGGGACTCAAGGGTTTGTCATGCCTTTGGGGTGGGGAGCTCAGCATGTGCTTTTGAGGGTTTTTCTGTTCTTAATGAAACATCAGGCTATGAGGCTTCCACCTCACCATAGGTGTCACTCAGCTGTTTTGAGCATTAGACCACCACCCAATCCACCTGGCTTACAAGATAAAGCTGTTCAAGTCAAAGCACTCCCTTTTGCAAAGTCATTATAACTTTGGTGTTCACCCGCTCTTGGAAGATTTGCCTTGACTGGGCAAGTCCGTTGTCCCACAGTAGCACAGTAGACCAGCTTGGTTAAATCAATTATAGCAGAAAATGAGAAAATAACATAAAAATCCTATCTGGTCTTCCTTCTTAGTAATACCCTGGCCTGTGGGAAATAAAACAGCATGGCAAGAGTCATAAAAAAGAGTTTGCATTATGTGGATTGCACAACTGCAAGTGGGAGCTGAATTTGATCCTTTGATTTGAAGGGAAAAAAAAGAAAAAAAAACAATCCAAACCTTTACATGGTTCTGCTCAGAGAAGCAGGAAGGAAAAGACCAGCACAGAAAGAGAAGGTCCAGTCAACTGAGTTTCTGCCTGTAATAAAAATGAACAGCAAGCAATCTTCATTTTAAAATGCTGCTCTGTTCCCTTTTAAGTGGCACCTATGAGGAACCACCAATGCAAATAGCTTGGGTTTTTTTTGGTTTAGGTAATTATTTTTACATCTGCATACGACTATTATGTAGAAGCAAAGAGCATGTCAGAAATTTTTTCAGAAGTGGCATAAATATAATCCTCACAACATACCGTTTCTCATCTTCACAAGCATGTTTAACAAATGAAAAACTTTCTCTCCAAAGTTAAAAGTTAAATTTAGAATGAAGCTGTCTCTGTGCTTGGTATTTTGATATGGAGGGGACATCATATAATATGTTCTGAATAAATTTCTGAGTGTTATCTGTTAATGTACTAATTCCTCAGTTAGCCTGATGCCATCTTTACTTAAGTGTTATTCCGAAGCTTTGTTCAGAGGTGTTTTCTGATGTCACGAAAGAGTATAATTCACTTCCTAATTTTTTTCCACCGATGTAGAGAGGTTTTGAAGATATTAAATATGATCAGTGTTTATGAATCCTAAGCAATACCATACTAGGCCCTACTTCTGTTTGTATGTGCTTAATGGGAGATAATTAACAAATGTACTACTTATAGCAGATGCATAGTCCTAGATTTCTTGGGCAGCCAACAGAGAAGGTCAGCTCCAAATAAATAACTTCTGAGTTACATTCCATGGGTTTCTGTAAAAGGAAAGCTGGAATGTCAGTTGGCTTCAAATCAGCATCTGAAATTCTACTGCATAATTTTGGGGAGCCTATATACTTGAAGACAACAACAAACTACTGTCTACACACATAAGAGGTATCAATCAGACCTTAGTTAGCTACCTCTTAGGTAATATTTTTCAATTCAATGTCTAAACATGACCTATTATTGCCTCCTGGTACAGAAGGAGAGTTACTCTTTCCCTTCAAAAGGACAGACTTATTTATTTTCCCTTGTACTTTCAGGTCTCTCTACACATCATCCAAGGGAGTGAGAATCACCTGTTACCTGAAATGTAAACTAACCCTTGTCTGGTTTGTGGTGGGTGGGAAAGTCATGAGCAATGGGTACAACTGTAGATCTTTGGTCAGTTCCTAGTGCCTTCTGCTATCTCAGCTGCTTAATTTTTCTATTTATTATAAATGTCTGTAACATGACCAAGAAGACTGGTTGGCACACAGGGCACATACATTTATGTGAACACAAAGGGGAGCACGGGCAGCAGTGGTTCTGTGCCTGCATATTTTCCTGTCATGAGACAGAGGGCACAAATCACTACCAAGGTTATTAAGTGAGCGTGTCTGTTTATAACCTTGGTACTATCAGATCCTTGTCCTGTGGTAAATCTACCTCTGGCTATCATGGTGGCACCTGAGGTTATAGAATAGAACCTAGTGGATAGTTTATTCAGTTCTCAGATATGTATGTTTTACATGAGATTTAAGAAAAAAAACCCAAAATGGAACAAAAACCTCTCCACCAGTGCAACTTGCAAAGCTTTACCTTTGAAAGAAACCCCACATCCCAGAAGCATATGCTGCCTGATGTTAACACAGACAAGCACTCTTGCGTAATTTAGCTCAGCACAATTAACAAAGGATAATGCTATTAACATGCTGAAGGAGGAAAAAATATTTCCCAAGCATTTAACAGCAACACGTTGGGATCCATGCATATAAATGACCAAATAAAATGAAAGGATGTAAAAATGTCACAGAAACACCAGTTGTAATCTAATGTTGTCAGTGCACTCCACACACACCTTGTAATTACTAACACATTTGGCCTACTAATACTTTTTAGACAGAGGAGTTCACCACTTCTGCATCTTTTTTGCCTAAGCTGCTTTTGATCCCCCACAATTAATTTAAACTCTTCCATTGCTTCCTTTGCCTAGTGAAATAATGATGAGATGATATCACAGAATAAGGAGAAAAGGAGATGAAGGTATTTATGTACATGCCAAGCAGACCTATTTGCAAAAGTTCAGTAAATTAAATAACACAATAAAAGTCCTAACCTGCTGGAAGCATTTTAAGCTCTTCTCTTTACCTTCCACCTTCTCCTGACACACACACTTCTCCTCCTTTCACAGCATTAAACTGCTTTTCCACTTCCTTTACAACAGTGGGAATACTTCCCTTATGGGTGTCAGGATCTTTTGTGGAGGTCAGAGGTTGCACTGCAGAGGAAATGACAAGCTGTGAAATGTAAAAGAACAATTCCTTCCACATGTTTCCTTGCTCCAGGAGCAGTAAGGGGTTGTTGGCTAGCATCACGATGGGATGGTCCAGGCCTTTGCCTAGCAGTCCTGTCAAAACTAATTTGCAGTTAAAGACCTGCACAACTGTTTAAAGCTTTACAACTCCAGCAAGTTTCAAGGACTGCTAAAGCCAAGTGGTACAAACCAATCTTATTCTTAACAGCTAGACAGACAGACAGAAGGAAGACAGCTCAAATAAACTGTATACCTGAAAGTGATTCTTCTCTGTATTTGCATAAATATTCTTGTATTTGCATAAAATGCTCATAATTTGGGAACTGAAAAAAATTCAGCTGCTTTAGTTTTCCTTCAGGTTGGTGCATGGGTCACATGTGCCACATGTACTGCTGCTAGACAACAAACCCTTGTAGGGAAAAACAAAATTTATGGGAACAAAATGAGCTATTTGCTTATTGTAAAAATGTATGTGTCCTTAAAAACATACTCAAACAGCTGAATTGCTTTTTTTTCTTTACACTTCTTAAAAACAGTAGAGTGAGAGAAGATGGGGAACCAGAAAACTTTCTAGAAAGAAAATGTTACAGACACATTAAAAAAATCTGCATGTAGGTGTTTAGTCCTAGGATAGATGAGGTAGTGATAGTCTTTCTACATGACAAATCCACATAGCAAAGCAGAACCAACAAACATCTCTGTTAACCTAGATATTGGAAGCAGCATAGCCATGCTTGCACAACAATCTCTGTACCCAGGCTAATATAGCTTGTGTCACAGCTTTACTATAGCAAGATAGTAACTTCAGGACTTCAGGACTTAAAGCTGGCCAATACTAGAGATGCGAGTAAGACATTAGAATAGGAAGGTTTTGCTTTGGTTCTATAAACTATAGAGGTTAAATTCATGCTTTTTTTTTCTACTTGCCTATTTAATTTGATCACCATTTCTGATGAATAAATAGATGTTTGCGAATCAGGTCTGAGCAACAGCATAGATAGAAGAGTAAGCATTTGGAAGAAGATTCCCAACAAGTGTAAAGCAATACTTCTCAAACGAGTCTGAGTTTGACCCAGAAGTGTTTGAACCGGAGAAGATATATATGAATACTGTCCAGTTACTTCTACAAGGATGAAAGGGCTGCCACTTTCTAAATAGACTGACATTTTGCCACGTGAATCCCCTCTTCTATGGACAGTCATGTCAAAGGGCATTTTGCTATGTATTTTACAGTGAGAATGAGTTCTTATGAACAATTTGTATATGTAGCATTTTATATGGAGATTAACATTTCTCAAATTTCCATACATTTAGAAGTCTGGGTTACTTAGATCCAAGCAGGAAGGCAGCATTTCTAGTAGTTGCATCAAATTTTCCTACCTATGCTACTTCTATTAGAGTTGTTACTACCTTGTACAAAACAATAGTTAATAAATTCCATGGAGAAATTGTTATTTATTTACCAACAGGGATTATTGATATATTAATGGGGCAACAGGTCAACAAAAGAGACTTTTCATAAAAAATATCAAGGTTGATGGCCCCTCCCATGGCAGGGGGGTTGGAACTAGATGATCTTTAAGGTCCATTCCAACCTTAACTATCCTATGATTCTATAATTCTATGATGGTCATGAAAGTAGAAGCAGTCTTCTTCCATGAGCCTCCTGGGCAATATCAATTCAAAAGAATGGAGAGAAGAAATGTTTTGGACTAAGAGATACACTAGATTTGATAAAGTGCATCTGTGACCTACAAAGGAGGTAAAATGGGAGGTATTAGTTTGCATTCCCCTGTGCAGCAGGAAAGAGCCATACCCAGGCCACCATAGAGTGGTGGTTTAAAAGAATAATCCAGCCTGAAGTTCATGAGAAAAATATGAAGATTCTGTGTTAAACTTCTAAAACCAAGACAAATTTGAAGTGAAGGTTAAAACACCATCTAACCTGCTCTATTTTGCCTACATGTTGTAACACCACATATGGTATTGATATGTAAGATCAGTCACTATTTAGACTACTGCAGCAGAGTGAGTTACAGAGCATCAGTCTTCATTTAGACTGTTTTTGCTTTCTCTGGTTTGTGTCTCAGCCTTAATGTCACTTTAACAGAGCTTTTGCCCCCTCCCCCCCCACAACTCAGTTGTTTAACAGATATAATATAGTATTTATAGAGCATATCAATGTGCAACAGCTTGCCACAAACCATAAACACATTTTTCTGTTGGAAATGTTGAAGTCGTGATTTTCACCACGTGATCTCCAGTTCCCCAAGGTTTGCTTCTTTAATTGTAAATAGCCAGAAAGTCATCAAGCTAGCATTTAATAAACTTTTAATTTGAAATGGATTACCACATGTTGTGTTTGTTTACCCATTATTAAATCTCTTAGCAACATATCACCAGCAGAAACAGCATACTGTAGTCCTGTGTAGATACATCGAAAAACAAATCCATGGGGGATATTAGCAGCTAATAATATCTTGAAAGAAGGCTCCAAGAAAAATAAATAAATATAAACAATATATAAAATTACTCCAGACCTGTTTGGCATGGAAATTTGAGATCTTCCACAATCGGCTTATCAGCATATTTCAGAGGTCTGCAAGGAAAGTGGGACATACACTAATGCTCTTCGTCAGTTCTTAGAAACAGAACCTTCTGGACTTCCAGAAGTGGCACCTTAGCAGATATGCAGAAGATATATAGCAATAAAAAGGACCTTACTAGTCAGTACAGTGTGTATTTACAACTTTATGCTTCTGGTATCAGGGTGGCTAGATAAAAGTCTTTTGATCACACTGCAGATGCTGCTTAGCCTACTCTGTCACAGGGTAACACTCATTTTCTTTATCTCCTAAACTGAAAAACACTTCTATTGGCCTCTTTTCATGTAATACTTCCAACTTGATCTGCCCATTCACCATGCTAAATTATTATTGCCTATCTGCTCTCTTTCTTTCCTTCCAACATGCTGCTTTTTTTCCTCCCATGCCTTCTGGATTGCATCACTGCTACTATTCTCAAATTCCTGAGGAACCTCTGTCCTGAAGAACTAAATCTCTGTTTCAGATCTGCACATAACAGTAACACAGATACTACAACCTCTGAATCAGCTGCATCCTGCAAACAAAAACAGATATAGAAATGTCTGTTTATGAAAAAAAAAAATCTTATGTTTGTCCATGGAAGTCAGATTCTACATGCTGAAAAAGAAAAACCAAAAGCAGCATCCTGCCATTCTTCATTCCTGGATTTCTAACAGAAGAGAAGCAGTTTGTGAATCCATTGCAAAATGGTCAATTAGATCTTCAGTGTAGCTAGATATGGAGATTCACAGAGGCCAGAGAGGATGGTCAGTCTAAAAGTCACATTCACTGTTTTTTTAAGAAAGCTTCTGGGGAGGACTGTTGCACATAAGCAAATGATAATGTATCTTTCCTATGGGTTACCCCCTTGATTGAATCTTAATGGAATTTCATAGAAATATCATAAGGCATGCCTTCAATGCCAGAACTATCCCTTGCCAAGTTTGAAGTCCTTGTTGTAGCCCAGGGAAGTGCGAGAGTTCTTCCAGAAATGATTAGACAAAAAAAAAAAAAAAGTATATTTTCTTTTTTATTTTCTTCCTGTAAGCTCAGTGTCATCGGCATCTGAAATGTTATTGCTGCAACTTTCCAAGCATTATTCAGCCTGAAGCAGTGGCCAGCATGGAAAGTTTCATCCTCAGCAATGAAGCTGGTTTAAATTGCTCACAACTGAAAACAAATTAAGCAATCTCAATAAAAATAATCACAAGTGTTCCTGCTATAACACATGCTCAACCAATAGCTGAATGATGAAAATCTAGTTTAACAAAAACAGTAACAACTAGTCAACTTTGAAATGAAACAATGGGTTGCTGCAACGAAAGCCTGATTATAAACATGAAAGTTTGGAACCATCACCTAATGCTCCAGACTGTTCAACCTTCTCTGAGGCACCATTCTTTTCAGCAACACTTGAGTACATGAGAAGTTCAGGTGGGAGGTGAAGATGCGTATCACCCTTATTTTGCTTATTTGAATCTTGTGGTAGTTTAATCATCTATTAAGAAAAAGAACACACATGAGTATAAGCAGTTCAGTATTCCTCAAAGCAAGAATATATTTGTTTGTAGACTATTTTTGAATCCTAGAAGTCCAAAATTATTCTATAAGGATTTTAGGAAGTTCTTGTTTCTCTGTACTCCATTTACTATGGTTTTCTCTCACATCAGTATCCCATGCATGTCTTCCCCATGCTTACAAACTAAAACCCAGTAAATGGGGGTCTCTCAGAATCAAAATAAAGAATCATTGGGGAAAATCAGATACCTTGAATCATTAAATTATGAAATACTAGTTATGCAGCTTTGTGGTCTTTCCCTCTCTTCAATCATTTTGTTATTTCTGACATTCTTTTTCCTAGCATGAATTTGGCATATTTTTTGTATAAATTCTTGTTTCTTTACATGATTCTGAAGATAATTTTACCCTTTGTATACCCAAAAAGGAAGACTGCCTGAAAATCATAATTACTAGGAAATTAATAACTACACTTTCTATTAAGTAATCACACACATTATAATTAAGATGATGTCAAAATTCATCTGTTTAGGTAAGTGGGTTTTGCCTGAGTCAGAAATGACTATAAAAGAGGTATAATTTTGAGGTGTTCTTAAGATTCTGAACAAGGGAATGTATCTCACTTATAATAAAAACCCTTAATTTTCCAATCTAGAAACACTGAGGAGGAATTCTTAATTCAGGCCCATTTTCACCCAAGACATACAAAAAATTATGTCCAAAAATTACTTGAAAGTAAGGTTCCAATCACAGCAGAGACTTGTTCACTAGCTTGGGATTCCAGAGACACAAATGCAGCAATATAATAAACAGCATTATTTTACTTTGTAACATGTAAAGTCACCCCTGAGACTCATTAAAACTGAGGAGAAAATCAACATGTACTAGTGTAAGGCTTAAACTCAAAATCTCAACTTTCGATCCATTTTTTTTATTCAATTATTCAGCACTCCAAACAATATTTTGATATTTTAAATAGTACAAAAAATGGCAGGGGGAAAAACACTAATTTCATGTAAAATTTGGAGATACATGGGATTTTCATTTTTTGATATGCTTACTGGATACAGTGAGAAACCACCTTTTTGAAGGAGTATAGATTTTAAGGCTGACAAATGGAAATTGAAATCTGTTCTGAGGAACAGTGACTACACCAACAGGCCTAAGTTTTTTAAATACAAACCTGAAAGTAGAGATTGCATAACCAATGATCCAGGTCTTGAGAAATAAAATTTTCAATTTTTTTGAATCGGTCAACTTTGGAGTCATAATGGCCTCTCAGGAAAGGACATTTAAATTTTCCCTCCAGAGTATTAAAATTGTTATCACACAAAGGAAAAGCTCCCCATCCTACTTCTCGATCAACCAAAGTACAGGTCCCACGAAGAAGGAAGAGTTCAAAGAGGAGGACCGTGCCTGGTTTCACAGCTTTTCTAGGGGGTAGAAGCTAACAAAGAAAGAAAAGAGAAGATGTATTAGTTATAAAAATGTAACAATGGAATCAGCTTTTATCTTTCTTATAAAACTTTACAAACTTCATATTTTTCAACCAATTTTGTGTGCTAAAACAGTTACAATTCTCTTTCCACCAAAGCATATATTTGAACAATTTCTCACTCCAACAGAAAATACTATGCTTTTTTTCTATGCTAATTTTGTGATTTCTTTTTCTCTTTTGTCTTTCTGAAAGTATTCATTTTCTGTCTTTATTTACCAGTGGAGGAAAACATTGCAACTAGAAAACTTTAGGACAGAGTCAACAAGCCAGCTTGGGAATGTACAATAACCCTGTGAGTGCTTCCTGAGGTTCACCATTAGGTTCTTCTTGCAGCAACTTTGGAGAGAACACTTGCAGGGTGAAAAATGATTTTGAGGTAGTAAACTCTAAGCACACCAAAGATGGATGAATACTGTTTGCACTTTTCAGAAGATACCTAGCAATAATCTGAATAGCTTGGAGATGTGGAAGAGGGTTGCCAATGCCTTAGGGCCCTGAAGCAATTAAGTTCCCATGACAAAGACTTGAAAATAAGGGGTGAAAAAACATCCTGGAGCACTGATTTCACATAAATCCCCCTGTGAGGTTTGTTATGTGAAGAAATGCAAGGTCACAGAGAAGCGAGTAGAGGAGGAAGCAGAGCAAAGACAAACTCCCATCCAATGCCACAGTTTTACTTGCTTTCTTTAATTAATATGGGGGTTGACCCATGTCCTGTTGAATGATTCTATAACATTCAAAAGGACAAGTAAAACAAAAGCCATACAAAAGCTAGAACATAGAAGGCAATAACCACCATACCCTGCCTAAGATCTCTATAGGGTAGTCATATTGGGACAAGAAGAGAAAATATGTCAGCTACACATTTCACATACCAACGCATCTGCTTCACCACTCCTCGTACAGATTCTCCTGGAATATAGAGAACTGGCACTGCCTAATTTCTTAAATAATTTATCTTGGGTACTTCTCCAATAGAGACATCTGAATGTTTTCCATCTTTTACTGTTCCCGCTTCAGTCCTCAATGTTGATAGCAGCAAACACCTTGGTACACTTACCTTGCATCCAGCTAGGGCAGAGAAAGAGGAGTCTTTTCTCCTTTTATCCACCCTGTGAACTGGCATTTACTTGTAGAAGGCCAAAATATTCAACGGTATCTTCTGATTTACAGTGTCCTGTAGTATGCTCAGTAGTTTTTGAAACAGAATAAGACCTTCAAATAGAAGACACCTATTCAAACTGATCACCTACTATGAAAAGTCTATGCCAAAGTCTTCTTAACTTAGCAAGGATTTCCTCAATCAGACATTCTGCAGCTGATAACCAGACACAAATCTCTACTTCTTTGAGTATTTCTTCACATAAGTATACACCTCAACATAGCTCTTTCTTGATCAATACTTTAAAATGCAAGAACTGGGTTTTTACGCTCCTTATTGAAGAGCAAGCAAGATAATAAGCACAACTCAGGTATAGACAATCTTTTCTTTCTCTTTTTCTGAAGCAGATAAGGAATTTACCCATACCAATGACTGCTATGTTAGGAGATGATACATGTTCATAATTGTATTCAATTCTATAATATTTTTGAAGAGGTGAATATAAATTACTATTTCTAATAACATGTCTTCCAGTTTCATGTTATATATTGTGATTAGATAATGGCAAGAGAGAGAAAGTCATTTAAGGAACTCTTTTAAAACTATAAATATTGTCATTATTATGGAGGTATACTTTATATTAATTATGTAAATATATTCTAAGTCTTAGTGTAGGCTTAAAATGAAACAGAAGCATCTGTTGAAAAAAGCCATAACCCTGTGGCAGCTGTTATTAAACCATTAACAGTATCAGGTTTCATTTAAACCAGATTTACCATTTTCTATAACAGCCCGTGGGAAAGCTAAAAACATTAGGCACAAATTACTGACAAAAGAGATCCTTAATCAAGCCATACATTTCATTTGGCTAGCTGGGTGCTAGATAGTAACCTCTGTGCTACAATTTAAAGGCACTGGTTACAAGGCTATGATCAAAGACAATTACCTGCATTACTGAACAGTCCCAAAGCATACACACAGCTGAAATCATTGCCACATCACAACATCCCTTTAAGCTTTTCTTGTTTCCCAGACTAACTCTTTTCTTAAGTATAACTCAACAGCATATGCTCTTCTGCCACCCTGCCTATAAACAGACAGTGGTCAAGTAGTCAGTATAAGAGTAATAATTGTGACCATTAAAAAATTATTTCTTTGTTTCCTGCTCACAATTATTTTTCATTTTCTCTATGCTTTCATCCTGGGCCTAGATTGCAAACTAACTCTTTGGGACTGTAAGCACCCCTCTGCATAAAGTTGCAGGATCAGTATGTTTAAGCCATGATCAAAATGCATGATGGCAAAATGAAAATAAGAGTTTTGTCACACATCTGTTTGCTACGAAGTCTGAGGTTGTAAGGACTATCATTCTAGGAGTCCTTATACACAAACACTGGGTGTCTGACCCAGGTAGGACAGTATCATACATCTCAGCTCACATAGTCAAATAAAACACATCTACCAATTAAGAAATTTTTTAGTGTTAAATCCATAAAAAATCCTGGCCAAGTCTTTACCTGTTTCTCTATGCTGATGGGCCAAGTATTCACGCACAGAATGTTTAGGAAGGGACAGCCAGGCTGATGCAGAAGAGTTTCAAAAAGGTCCCCTCAACAGCCACATACTAAACCTACCCCCATTGCAATGGTGAACACATATCACCACCACAACTTGCTGTCCTACAGCCACAGGGTCAGACAGTCCTGGGATGGAGCTTGGTGTTGTGCCACCTGCCTTCCACTAGCCTACTCACAGGTAGCAAGCCTGAGAGCAGGGATTTGGGGCACAGCCAGCACAACCCATAGGCACAGGTAAACAAAGGCTTTTTGGCATGTAATTCCAGTCGACATTCACAGTCCCTGAGTGCCTGCCTGCCTGCCTCTGTGGATTTGGGCTACCATGCTCAGCTGCAGGGCAGGGAACAGCTCAGGAGAGCAGTAATTGTTCTATCTCATAAAGGAGTCTAGGCAATACCTGGGATCGGCAAGGAACAGGCAGCTCAGACCGAGCAGTTTGTATCAAGGTACCATTTTGTTTCTGAAGGGAAAAATAAAAAACAAAACCCAATCAGTAGGTATATTTTCTCTGCTGGCGGCAACCCTTTCTGACGCTGGTATGTTAGTCCACAGGCCTACACCAACACTGTTGATGTTCAAAGAGAGCACATTATGTAAATACAGCTTCTAAGTTTTTAATGGGTCTACTCACTAACATCTTACTTTACTGTTTCTCCTTGCTCAGGTAAAATTTCCATTGAGGTCTGTGAGATACATAGGCTTTTACTGTGCAATGAAAGCATACAACACCCACTTTCTGCTGGTGTAATTTCTTCCACAAAGAGAGATGCAGCAGAGAATAAATAATGCTTGTGTGTGCCTGCACAGGCACAAGTAATCTTTCTTAGTCTGCAGTTAACAGTGTTGCATTTAATTGAATTAAATCATAGTGAACTAAAATTATCTCTTGCCACTATTTCTAAATTCAACCATTTTATATCAGTTTTATTGTAATATATCTTACTTCTCCATATGCCACCATAATTTCAGCAAAGAAATCGTTTACTCTAGAGAGACAATGAATTCAATTTGAATATTTCAATAAACAGATACAATGAGAGGATTTTGGAGTTTTTGTCTAACTTACTCTTGGGTTTTAACCTTGTCAGAGAAGAAAGAACCTTTTGCTTCTCTGCCTTGCATCATCAAATGTTTTCAATTTAGAAGAAAAGGACAAAAATTACATTACTTAATTCACAAAACACAAAAATTTGACCATTAAACATATACAACCCAAATGGATTAAAGTGAATTATAATATACAAAGTCAATTCAATGTTTACTTATAATACAGAAGAATATTACAAACCACCATATAAATAAATGACTCATGGTTTCTGATATGAAAACTGCAGTAAATGAATCTCATTGGTGTAAAGCTTAGGTAGAAACCCTTTTAAATAGGAAGCATTTCCCATCATAACTATTTAATTAACAAATAAAAATTTCTTCACTATGTAAAATGAATAGTGCTGGAGATGAGGCTGTTATTGCCAAAATAAGGTCAAGCTTTCACAATTCAATTTCAAGATCTCCTTCCTTATGTGCAAGGCAGAATACAGGCAGAGAGAACAGCATTTTGGGGAAGTGTTTACGTAACTTTGAAATTTATAAAAGGCCAGAAGGGAGAGAATAGAAACACAGACTGAGGTAAAAATAAAATATCATGTTATTAAGGTTTTCCAAAAGTCCTATCTATCATCAGAATGTCCTGGAGTAGCTGGAAACTTACTTCCCCGGTTTCCATCACTGCCTGTCTTTGAACAGGTATTCAAATACAAATCAAAGGAGGACCTTGCAGTGCACTATCATTCTTTTACCCATTTATATATTTTTCTATGTTCTGAAAAAGAGAAAAGATCTTTCAAATCTGACATAGGTCAAACAACTCCCTCACTCTACTCCGTGCAGCTTGCACATCTCCTTAAATCATCATGCAGTGCTACCATCTTTCATGTGCCTCAGTATCCCAACCTTCCTCATTGTGAGGGAGTATAGACCAGAAGTGGTTGCAGCACAGTACGCAAGCTCAGGATCGTGGATGAGCACACACATTGCAGGGCAGCACTATCCCTAAGCAGATAATATATTCATTGCCCTCAGTCCTGCAGTGGTGGCAGTAAGGATTTTTCCTGACACACTGTGCCAAAACACCCTATGACCTTCCTAGAGCCATACCAACTACTCCAATGGAAACATCTTCTGCCTTTTCACATGCTACCAGAGCAGCAATGATTCCCCACTACCTCCCTTTCCTTTAGGAGAGATAACTCAGGGAATAGTTAACTCCAGCAGCATCACATGCAGCACGACTACCTTACACCAGAGGACCAGAGTCTGGTCTTTTATCTTCCCAAATACAGGGGAATAATGTTTGCGTTCTGTGAGCTTTAGCCTCTGCATCTGTTGCTAATTGTCCTAGCACATCTGCTGCTAATTCTTCTCTGTTCTTTGACCAGCAGGGAGTAGTAATGTATGGTACAGTCAGCTCTAGACTCCCCAAGCATTTCTGGTGATATACCACTGGCCTGTGAAGATTCTGACCTCTTCTTGCAAGGGGAGAAATTGTCTTTGTAAGAGGAAGGCAGGAACTTTGGTTCCTTCTTCTGCCATTCCCATCTCATTTATTTATTCCCAAGATTGATTCCAGCACAGTCAGAGCATGAGTTTCCCAGGATAAGGTAGGCCACGGACACAAAACAGCAGAGCATGTTTCTTTTGTGTCAAGAGGACACATAATTTGCTCAGAAACCACTCAGAAACTAGGAGCCTCATGGAGATGTGGCTTGTTCAGCACACAGAGCTGATTCACACAGCAGTGCCACTCTGCCTGCCATGGGTTTTGGTGCAGGAGCAGGCAGCTTTCCTCTCCTTTTTGCTCTACCAGCTTCTCCATCTCAGGTCTCTTTCCTGATACTGTTCTGAATTCCCTATCATATGTTGTGTAGCACAGCATCCCCTTCCTCCTTAAGCTTCAGTCAAACCTGAGATGCAGCAATGCTCCTTTCACCAGGGAAGCTGTGCCAATGCAGAGTTCACACTCCTGCAGTATTTCCTGGATGGTCCAAACCTCATCGGGCTTTGCTGTCTTTCCAGGGTCTCAGCTAACACCCCTCCAGCAAAGAAACAGAATTCAGAAATAGCTAGCTTCTCATAAGAAATCCTCTTTTCCTTGTGTGCTCTGCTTACAAATTTTATGTTGAAACAAATTAAGGGTTTTTTTCTTTTGTGGCATGAAGTACTCTTCTCACTTCTGTAGCACAGCTTTTCAACTAACCTACACATCCTGAACTCTCAGATAATTATTGAAAACATGAAAATCTTCAAAACCAGATATTGTAAGGAAAAAAATAAGTGTCTTCTCTGGGTGTTTTGCTGGCTTCTATGACTTGCAGATATGGACCAAAACACAGCTTTTCAGAGTACCAGGCTGTCAGCTCTGGTGAGTCATGGAATTGCTCCATTTTTTCCATTCACAGCATTTAATGTTGGGGCAGGAATTTATATTGTTCTTGGTGTCCTCTGTTCTGTGAAGTTTACTTGGAGTTAAGGATACAGGCAGGGGATGCTGCCTTCTGCCTTTCTGCTGATCTACCCCAGCTAGTATATGTCTTCTGTTCTATGGCATCCTATGGCTCATGTAAAGCTCTCTTACAGATGTAATAGGTAGGAAATACTACAATATTAAAATAAAAGCTTGTCCCTAGACACTCCTGATTTTAACATATGCCTGCTAGATTTTCCAATGCAGACCACATACCTTACCCTAGTTAAATATGATGTATTAGAATGTAGGCCACAGTTCTGAGGTCTTCAGGCAGCATGTGTTACTCTAAGCTGAAGGAGGACAGTCCACACAATGTTTCCAAGAACTCATCCACATGAGAAAAGTCACCACAATAACTACCAGAAACAAAATCTGCTATAAGTAGTAATATCTTCCATATATAAATCAATTGCACTATGCAATTCAGTAGTTGCAATAGATTCTAACATACAATGGCTTTGTTATATCAGCACACCTGACTTAATTAATCCTTTCAGGCTTTCACACAGTGCTGGAAATGGAGTTTTCCACTATGGGAAAGTCCATTTGTGGGCAGCAAAGATCTCCAGAGAAACCACCTGACAGCAGCTCAGGGATGGAACAGGACCCGAGTACTGTTGGTCCTTGTGACATTTTCTGCTGGACCCACAAAGACTCATGGCCACTTGGGGAGAATAGCACTATCAAAAGGCTAGCAGTCAACTCAAGCAGCGTGCGGTGCTCAGTTTTATGGTGTAAGCAGCACCCTCACCAAGGGCTGCTCACAGAGGTCTGTCCCCAGGATGGCACAGGGCTGTGACAGAGCTGAAAGAGAGATGTTCTGAAAACATGTGTATTGAGGAGCTGTTGCTAAAAGACATTTAACGAACAGCAAGCAAAGACTGAACCCCTAGACAAACAAAGTAAAAGTAGCTGTAAGTATGTATTCCTGCTGTGTGAAAAGCACTTCAAACCTTCAGTCTTCAAATATGTACAAGCATTCATGTAAGACTATTTCTTGCATTTACCAAAAAGTTCACATAGCTCCTTATCATCCCAACTACAAATAATTACATCCAGGGAAAACTTAAGTGGCTCTCATTTTGAAAGTCCTCTGGCACTGCCAAGCATTATTACTTACTATCTTTTTTTCACAGTGTATCAAACTCTTAGGTTATGTCCTATAGAGTATCCTAGAGCTAAATGTTCTTCATCCATGCCAGAGTTTCGCTAAAGAATAAAATAAGGGGAAGGGAGGAGGGAAGAAAATAAATTTATGCTGTACTTTGCCTAATGATACCTTGTTTTGTAATTACTAAAAGCATTATAGTCCTTAGACAGCTGCTGACATACAGAAAATAAGGTCCTTGAAACTTTTTGTTTCATCATATTTTGAGAATTAGTACCTTAGGTCATGTTAATCAGTTTCTGATATATGTAATTTTCAAAATGCACTTCAGGGAAGAAAATGCTGGAAATGACTAATAACAACAAAGATATGAACTTTATGCACTATATATCCAACTCCAAATGTGAACATTACGGAAGTACTTTTGCCATTTTAAGTATTTAGGAAGCCTTAAATAAAAAAGTAATTCCACCTCATTCAGTGAAATAGAATGTCCTCTTTCTCCAAGCAAAAGAGTTCAAATTTATTAATTTTGTAGCTATATTTTAAAATGAGTGTCAGTCTCTGCTAGATGACTGCTTGATAAGTGTCCTGAAACTTCAGGAAAAGGCATTAAATTTTTCACAGCATTTGTGTTTCATTTTCAGTGTAGTAAAAATATGGTGCCCTTTTAATAATGAATAATAGATCTCCTGGTTTGATATACATGCGTGGATTAAATGTCATGTTTGAAAAGTTGCTGGTTTATTCATATTAAATTTCCCTCAAGTAAAACAAAAAGGTACCCAGCTGCTGTTATAATATTGCTAGTACCTTGCCACTGATACATAAATATTAACTGGTTGATATACTCAAAATCTACAGATCTATGAACTATTCTGTCAGCAACAGTGGCTTTATATGCATATGAACTGATTTAGTGCTGTCCTGAGTTCCAGGTACATTGAGAAAAATGTATAGCACCAGGCTAATGTACTTCTGGAGCTCACATTTTTTTTGCTGAAGTTCTGATTTTAGCAGTATAGCACAGAATAAGGACCAATGCCCAACAGTTGTAGAAGGACTGAGATTAAAAAGCAGTCTGGGGAACCCAACGCTGACACAATTGTTCCTGCTTCTTCTCACTAGTGCAACAGACATCCCAGGTGACTGGGAGGCTTGAGGAATACTTTTTAAATGTCACTTGCAGGCAGCCTCATTGGCTTATAATGCTTATCACAATAACTGAAAATTTTCTATCTGGATGTCCCCTTCTGAACAAAAACTCACTTCCTAACAGGTAATATTTTTCTGGAAAATTGTTCCAGCAACATTTATTATTTATTGTGACTACCTGGAACAGGAAAAATGTTGCAATGTAAAACAAAATTTTGGTCCTGGTAATTGAAACTACAGCTGAAAACCTTTTTTTTTCTTTTTTAAAGAAAAGAAGTGTTTTAGCCACGCTCTAGTTTTTATTCCCTTGACACCAATGAATATTTTGACTCCGAAAAGTGAGGAGTTATTGTTGTAGTTGTATTATACAACTGTTTTAATGTTTATTGAACTAACTTTAGAAAAGCTGACAAAATAAAATAAAACCCCACAAATTTTCTTTTTCTGAGCAAAATTAAAATTTTGCATACCCCAATTCATTCATGCTCCAAAAAATGTAATCTGGACTTGCTAACACCAGGATATGGATCCCATGGAGTAGTAAGACACTACTTATAATACATTGTGAACAAGAAATGTTTACTGACTACTTAGGCCTTATCTGTACTAGGATCTTAGCCAACATTAGACAGCAATAAGGAAATTACAGTAGTAAAAATCTTGTTGTAGTGTAAAGATGATGCAGTCACATCTGTGCAAGTGTTGCCAAGGACACTCCAAGTGCGTAACTGCCTTACTTGACACACAGTAAACACCTCATCTCCTTTCGTGTCCTCTCCTTACTCAGTTTTCAATCTAGACCTGAGAAAAATCAAGCAGTACAAGACCATATTGAAAGTTTAAGAACAAAGCCTCTTTAGTGTCAGAGTTAACCTACTGTATTTTGTGAACCTCAGCTTCAATTCACTTTCAATTTGTGCTATAAAGTCAGTGAAGTTTCAAAATAGCTCTTGCTTCACCCAAAGCAGAGAGTATTGACCCATCTAAGTCTCAAGTTTCCTTGCATAAACTAAATATATGAAAACATACATGAAATGCTGTGTCTAAAACAAGACCCCTTCTGAACATGCAGTTAGTTGCTGTTCCTGAAATTTTAAAGAGTTATTTGAAACAGCAGTTGTATTTTATCACAATCCAAAGCATTCATGCATATTTTGTCCAGCATAATTTAAGGGAAAATATTACTCGTGTGACTGGCCTAGCTTAAAACCAAACAAAACTCAACTGGAGCTATTAGGAGGCAGTGCCTAATATGTAGTCAGAGGTTATTGGGGGAGGTAGGCTGACAAACTAAAAGGGAGGACAGTGAAGGAGGGGAAAGAAGGCAAGCTGGCAAGCTAGAGAAAAGAACATTGATTAATGAACAAAAAAAAATTTTGAAGGATCTGGTGTGCAAGTCAGACTAACCCTGAGGCAGATCTAACTTATATGACGAGCACTTTCTGTACGCAGCAGGTAACCCATGCTGACACCAAATTTGTCGACATGACAGAGCTATTATTTTTGGAAGGATGTAGTGTTCTGGAACAATTTCTTTAATATATTAGTTAAAACTAAGCCTTCCTTCAATATCAAGCATGCATGTCATCATTTTCACTGAACTCCTATCATTATTCCACCCAATAGAAAAAAAAAGTTTATTCTTCATTTGTGAGCAATTGTTATGTCCCCTCTGTAATATATCCCAGAACAGCAGTGCTTTATGTAACATTGTGCTTAAACCCATATGCTCATCTAGAGCTGGCCAGTAAGACTTCTGCACTTACACTAAGTTTTGCAGTAGATGTCAACCATCTGAAGCGTAAAATTTGCCTCATCTCAGCACTAAGGGTTTCTTTTGAAACATACCTTAAGTTTATCAACCAATACCTATGTGGAAGAACAGAAAGGTAGAATCATTCTGAGTACAAAACCTATATCTTAAAAATTAGTGGATGAAGAAAGTTCTCAAAATGATAATATTAAGATTTTGCTGTCTGTTATATAGTAATGAAGACAGAGAATCATCAGAAGGTAATTTAATCCAATTTCTCCTCCAAGTCCTGAATTTTAAGTGCACTTGCCTGAGATACATATCTTGGTTCACTAGACTGATCATGAAGTTTGGTGAAAATGCTGATTAAATGTCCTCTATGAGACTTGAACAGAACTTTAAAGCAAATTCTGGAAAAGTGATAAGTTTAAACAGTTACTGAGATGTCCACACAACCCAATAGAAACTGACAAAAAGACAAGTATGTGGACTTTGCATATACTCTTTACAAATCCATGTCTGGAGTTCCTTTGCCTTGAAGAGCAGCTGGGCAGACGACAGGTCATAGAATCATAGAATCATAGAATAACCAGGTTGCAAGAGACCCACAGGATCATCGAGTCCAAACGTTCCTATCAAACACTAAACCATGCCCCTTAGCACCTCGTCCACCTGTGCCTTAAACACTCCAGGGAAGGTGAATCAACCACCTCCCTGGGTAGCCTGTTTCAGTGTCAAATGACCCTTTCTGTGAATTCTTTTTTCCTAACGTCCAGCCTAAATCTTCCCAATCAATCAAAGGTCAGTCAATCAATCAATCAATCAAAGGTCAATCCAAAGCAGCTCTTGCTTAGTACTGAAAACAGATAGCCAGTTTTGAACAGGGGACATGAGGTAAGAGCAAAAGCAGCAGGTAAGACACAAGAGAAACACGATGCTGGAAGCACAAGGTAGGGCAAGCCCAAGTCATTCAGTCATTCTGCCTGTATTCTCCTTTCAGTGAAGACTGAGGAGAAAATACTATGTCTTCGAGGCAGTAAGCAGGAGTCTCCATGAGACTCATCCCAGTTCAGTGATTTCTCCGACAGATACACAGGGTTTTTTTAACATCATGTGACATTCACATTCACAATTTCCATCTCTATATATGTGATTCTTTTCATACCAACAGCTGCATTTACAGACACTGTTCATTATTCATGACAGATGATAAAAAATTAAAAAGCAAAAAATATGACTTGGCAGCATTATATATCACAAACACATCAGTTAAAATGACCTGTCCACAAGTATCTTAAAGCATCAGTGCTACACATAAGTTGTTTTATCTGAAAGCTCTTTGTGTTAGGGACTGTCTGTCTGTTCTATATCTACACAACAACTCCCACAACAGAAGAGATGGAAGAAGAAATCTACTATTCAGGCCATACTGTAAAATAAATAATTGGAACCTGAAAAGAACTTTCTTCACCTTCTACCAATGCCTCATAATATATTTAAAAAAGATAAACACACAAAACCATGAAGAAAGATGGGGATTGTTTTTCAAACTGTAAAGAAGCTTTCACATGCCAGAGAGTTTATCTGAGACCAACATTTCACTAGCGCTAGGCATTAGCTACAACAGTAAGCAACTGACACCCAACAATCCTGCCATGCACAGCATGCTTGGGCAGGAAAATATGTGTGCCTCAGTCATTAAAAGACAGAATAGAGCCTCAAGTGTTTGGTCTCCTTCCAAAATAATCCAAATGCTGTTTTTTTGGCAAATGGAGGTCAATGGAGCTAAAAACTCACAGAAGGATTTGGGCATTCACGTGTTTATATACACCCACTCATTCATTTATTATTCTAAAGCTACTTTACAGAAATCAAATGATGTAGCTGACAAGCTGCATAGATAAGAGAGAATAAAAGTAAAATTTAAAATTAGCTGACAACACTACATGATGTAGTGTATATTTAGCACTTTTAGAGTGAGTGATGAGGGTTAACCTAGGGGAAAAAAATGGTACCCTCCTAAATTGCACCTTAAATTATTAAATAAATTATGAACGAGATGGAATGCATTAAATATATAAGCCTGAAGGAGAAAGAGTGGATGTGTTTTAACTTTCAAAGCAAAGATAGCATTAAGAATTGTTGCTTACGGTCTGGATACTTTGTCCAAAGTAGATTTCAATGTTGTAGTAGTTTCCATCGTGACTAACAGGCAGTGTTGTCCAGGCCTGAGGCTGCTCCACTTTGGGCCACTCCAGCAAGTCACCACCTAAACGGCTGAGAACAGAAACTTGTAGAATGTAGTGGCCTTTAGGGACCTTATCTTTGACTCCCCTCAGACATTTGACGTGAATTTCTATCAGCTGCAGTGTCTTGGAGCAGTCAACCTAGGGAGATTGTTCTGAGTTACTGACCTGAATTGAGCTGATTTTAACAACACAATTAACAAGAATAAGTTTCTTAAAGAAAATAACTACCAAAAAGCAGACAACATGTGTTGTTCAATCTGCAATTACCTATTGCTGACCAAGGATCTGCAAATAGGAAGGTCAAAAGTCATAGAGGTAACAGATTAAAAAATAATAAAAATGCTACTAATAAAATGTTCAGCATCCTGGGGGGAAGAAGGTGGAGCTGTTGAAGTATGACACCCAAAGCCATTAGTCTGCAACAATAAGGCAGAATTAGCTGGAAAACAACACCTTTAAAAACATAACATACTTTCCGAGACAGGCACAATACATAGTGTGATGAGCAGTGTGCAGACACAAAGTGAAATACAGGGCAGACTATGTTTTTCTGTAATTATTAGACTTGTCAGAGCTATTAGTGCTGCGTAGTATGCAGACTATGCTTTCACCTTCTGATTATCACATAATCAGATTCTCTAAAAAATAGTAATCAAAGTGCAACACGTGGAGAGTTTGATAGCAACTCCCTACAGGCACCTTTATTCCAAGTCCAGACAAAAGGAAACATCTGCTTCTTGCTGTTGACAAGATGGTGTCTGAGTTACAGAATGTGGAGTATGGAATAATTGTTGTGCTGTGTATCAAAAATGCCTTTTTGGTGTTTTCCTTGTATGCTCAGCTCATACTGTGGAGGTTGGCAGAGAGGAACAGACAGCATTATGATCCATGCAAGTCTTTCCTGGTAAAGGTGTGGCATCTGTCCCACTGCACCAGCAGACACTTCAGTGCTGCCCAAATCAATCTACAGGGTCAGGCACATAACAGGGAGTCCTAGTCTGGCTCCGGTGTTGACTTCAATGGACAAAGTTGCTTCTGCAATAACTAATTATTCAGTACTTCAAATCAGCAATATTTTTTTCCTGCAAGGAATCAATATTATCCATTATTTTCAGAAAACACTAGTGCTAGGTCTTCTTCTATTTATTTAATGGAGTACAAGAATCCTTGCTATACGTCAGAATCAAATGGCTACCTTGACTACTAGGTTTAGTAGTCTCACAGTTTAAGCCCACAGTAGCTCATAATCTCTTCTTTAATGCTGTCTTGGATTTATTTTGGAAGAGATACTATATTTCCATATAGATAGAAAGCTTCTGGAATTAAATTAAGCAGTTAAATAAACAGCTGAATTTGTTAAACTTCTTTTGTTTCTCAACACAAACCATACTTAACAACTAATCTGAATGACAATTATTTTCAGCTTAATTAGAAAATCTTAATTAACAAAAAAGATTTAACCTTAATATTTTTGGTTTCTGAATCATATATAAAAAAATTAACATTATGTGAATAAATAAGACAATCTTTTTAAACCTCAAGGCAGGATTACTGATGCAGGCAGGCTTCGTTATTAAACACATTCTAAATTAAACGCCTCTATGAATTTTATACTGAAATATATTGTGATAGTTTTGCATGCCAAATGTGACATTTTGTATTTTAGATTCATCTTCTGTAGTAATTTTGGAAATGTCATACAAACAAAGATTTTGTCATTTACCAATGGAATTACTATGCATGGCCGGTTAGCCATCTCTTTTCTGGCTCTTCTGGTTGTTTCAAGTCAGCAAGCCATAAAAAATCTTTATCTCTCTGAAACACAGCAATTTGGAAGATAATCGAATAGTGACTGGGGGGCAGAAACGCCAGTCTGAGGAATTATACCACAATCTCTCTTGCATTTACAACCTTCCTCAAAGCGAGTGTCAGTCGAGTAGGAAAAGGAGATAGAAGATTCATCATATTTCAAGCCTGTCTCATTTGCATGGTGGCATAGCTGTCTCATCTCCTGCTGAAAGACTTAGCTTGGCCAGTGCTGACAAACTGTTTTGAAGAACTCTTGCCATGCCCAAATTATTCATCATTGATAGCTTTAGACATTCCATTTAAACGTGCAGTTATTCTCGCTGAAAAGCATATTTTGAAACCTGCTAAATTCTATCCTCTTAAAATATAAAAACAATAATAATAATAATAAATAATAATCATGCAAAGCAAAGCCATTGATCTAGGCATTTAGTAGTTTGCATCAGGGAAAGTACCACTCATGAAGAACCTCACCTTCTGACAAGGTCCTGCTGCCCTAGTTAATCCAGCATTCACACCTGCAAGGTTACCAGAGGTGGCCACCATTTCTCCTTCTTCAAATCCATTCTCTTCTGCTTTCAGTGGCTGACTTCCCATTCTGCAGCAGTTAGAAAGGGAAGAAGAACTGAAAATAAATTAACTATAGAGCAGACACAGAAAGCTCTTGCCATTGAAAATGCATCACAGCTTGATATTTTCCTTGACTTTATCATAAGCCTTGCAGGTCACCCTGGAGAAACAACACTGTGCTAAAGCAGAGAAATGGCTGGGCTTCAAAAAGCAGCATACAAAAAATGCAGTTGCAGCCCCAGTTATACAATCAATATTTGTCAGTCTGGAACACAGATAGACATAAGGAACCTAAAGTTTCACTGCACACATATAATCAACTCTCTCTGGCATCGGAGCTCAGGTTCTAGGTTAAGAATATTAAATTAGGAAACCATTGCCTCTGTTGACACTTTCAGGACCAACCGACAGCTTCAATAAGCTGTAATGGGTTTTTTGAAACAATTGCTTCCTTGAGGACAACTTTGTTTTAAACCACTGAAAAAAAAATCTTATTATATATATAAATATTATATATTTATTTTTCAAACAATACTATAAATTTATATAGAAGTATCTTATATTATTTATAAATCTTCTAAAAGATCTTATTTTACATATACTAAAATACTATATATGTAATTATATGCCATATATACACACACAAATGCACAGACACAAATTTTCATCTGTAAATGAAACATTCAACCTTCCTTGGTATTCAGATGTTAAGTTCTTCTGTAGTTAAAGTAATTTCAAGATTAATTATATCAACACAAAGAATTCCCTGTACCAACACAGAACTCTAGCAAAAAGCAGAACAGAACTACCCTGGATATCAAGCAGCACACACAAGAGGCATGGTACCCCATGGAGAAAGTCTTGTTCCTGGAACACAGGAGGAGCAAATGCAAAACTAAGTCATTTATAACAGGTACTAAAACCTGTATGCTTTGGCAATCTCATCCCATCTTTCAACAGACATGGAACCATAAGCAATTCTTCTGTCCTCAGCACCAGTATCAAAATAGAAATGGCCCTGAGTAACAAGATCCATAGTCATTCTGCTGGCTTCAAAATAGTTCAGCCTGTTTCCACAACCCACTTTAAAAAGCTGGGTCAGTCAGCTGTGCCAGCACTGGCAGTGCTCCAGCCACACTTGCAGGTAGCAGAGCACAGAGTAAGATAGAGTGGCTCTCAGAAGCTGGAGGCTAAGAAAATTGTTCATGGTTGAGGGTCAGTCACATGCCACCATAGAGGTCAAGGGAGCTGCCTACTATGTACTGAGGGGAGTCAAATGGGTCAAGGAGAAATCACTGCATTGAGTACAGCTGCAATTCGGAACTAGCTTGGGGATCTACGGCACAGGCAATCAAAGGACAGGCTCTCTTAGGCTGCCAAGTTATGTATTTGGTTATTAGCCACAAAAGAAAATGGAAAATAAAATATAAAATAAAATTTAAAAAATTCCTTGGACTGCGTTTCTGAAACATTCCTTCAGTATGCTCTGACCTACTTTTGGAAAATTCAGCTCCAGTGTCTTCATTTGTATTTCCTCCTTTGCATTCTAGGTGACAATCTGAGAAGCCTGCACATTTGTACACTCAGCATGGTTCTTTATAGAGAAAACTATTTACAGACGCTGCAAGTTATGCAGACTCAGTCCATTTTCTATTTCCTAGCACACTGCTACAAATCAGGTTCTACTCAGACCTTCCCTATAGCTAACCTGTTTTCCAGATTTCCCTACCAGTAAAATTGCATCATGTAAATGCCAAGGCAACAGCTAAATCTGTTTGAAGGTTTGTATAGATGGCAATTTTGCCCAAGCCAAGACTAATAAGAATGAAGGACAAAATTTTAGTACTAAAGACTGAATATAAGAAGCACAGACTCAATCACCTTCAGGTTTTATCCTTGAGCTACAGTCAGGTCAATTTGGGTCCAGTTGTCCTAAATGGAAGTAAAAGAAGATGCTTCTTGAATATCTTTAGCTAATTTGTAATCTGAAAAGTTAACTTCTCTCCTCAAAAAGAATGGTCTATTTGGAACTTTGTACTTACTTAGTTTCTCATGATGGAAATTATTTCACTTAATTTGGTTGGAGCTGCATTGACACACAGGTTCATTAGGACACCCATTTGCTTGCAATTCAATTTAAAATTAAATACACTTTGTTGTTGATTTTATTACTTTTAAACTACTGTATCCATTGCCTTTATTAGCTGCTAATACACAATTATGAAGGTAAACAGTTTTCATTACTGAACATCAAACATTTAAATAACTGCATTTGATCTCTTTTTGGGTTGAATCATTTTTCTCCTTTCCCTCCTTTTAGTGGGTATTGAATTCAAGAGCATAATTTATTCAGTGAAGTTAGGCCTCCTTTGCATTCACTAGTATGCTCATCATCCGTTACAGCAGAATATAGCTTCCTTGGCTGTATCCATGAGAGTTATTAATTTATTCCATTAATTTCTTTAATCATCCAATGCATTTGTTTATCTGAAGGTCCAATACAGCCTGATCACAAAAAAACATTGCTCCAATTGATATTTCCCTCACTCTCTAAGGGTAATTCAGAGACAGGGAAGAAGGGCACTGGGAGAAGCCATTTGATTGTCTTTTGAAGTTCACTGTGAGTCGCAGTTAAAAATTACAGCCTAGTCTGAGTATCTGAAAATTGAGGTATCCAAAACAGAGGTCTCTTTCAAAAGCACAGGCTTACTTTTTCTAGGCCTGAGGTCCTTTGTCTGGGAGAAGTTCCATTCATTAATATCTGTAAAGCACTGAAAGACCTTTGGAAGGAAAGCACATTAGATAGAAGTACAAAGTAGCCCTTTTCTGACATACCTCTGAAAGAGTTCATGAATCTTGGCTTGTAACTTTTGTTTTTTGTGGTGAGAAACTTTCTTGTGGTGAGAAACTTCCTTGTGGTGCTTTGGGTCCCACATGTCAAGAAGAAAAAAAAAAAGAAAAAAAACAGGAAAAACTAGATTTTATTTCCAAATGTGAAGAAAGAACATTGAAATAAAAGCTATAAATTTGCAATTTTTGAAAGATGTACCTTATGTCTTCTGATTGAAGTTTTTCAGAAGAAATTAGGAATTTCAGACAGCATTATTTTTTCCATTATTTTTCCATAACTTTTTTCCATACTATTTGTCCATATGTTTACTCCATTATTTCCAAGCAAAACTAAACTCTAATCTTGTTTGAAAAGCTTTATTGTTACAATGCATATTTGCACATAGCAATGTCCTACACTCCTTTTTTTAACTACACCTTGCCCAGACATACATATGCATATACATGTATAAGTGTGAGTGTACATGTAAAACAAAACATAACATGCAAAATAGTTAGACTACCAGAAAGCCCTCAGCTTGCCCCACTTTAAATCTACTCCAGATCTTGAGGCCTTGTACCATCACATCTGTTTTTAAATGTTTAGTAAGAAGTACTGATATTTTCGGATGTTACAATGCATAGGAGGCTAACTCAGCCCTTTCCTCACATGGTCATGCAGATCTCCAGCTCAAAGCTGGAGAGTCTCGAGTTATTTTACTCTTGAACAGCAAGCTGAAAGAGTCAGTCCAACAAGAAGCCAGCACCCACATCTTTTTGGACTATATTCTCTATGCAAAACCTGGAAAACATAACTCTGCTGAAGGCTGTAGACTCAGGAAAACAAAATCCTTCTCCTTGGCCTGCACTTTTCAAAGATCTCACTAGGCATTCAAGGGCATGTCTTATGCTTCCTACTGATGACCCTGAAAACATCATAAAACACGCATACAATGCTACCAATATATAAAAAGGCTTCCTACTGCATACAATATAGTGCCATTTAAAAAGGGCAACAGCCAAAAAACCATATTGGTGGTGAAACAATGCAATAGCCAAGGGAGAAAAATTCCACATCAAGGCTCCACATCTGGATATTGAAGCCTCTCCTTTCTCCCAAATCTCTATTTTTTTATTTCTTTATACAAATATCTTGCTGTTTTCAAGGAAGCTTCAGAAACTTTGTTGAAGGCATTGGGAAAATTATTTATAAAGTGTCCTGCTATTTCCAAACTGAAAATCATAATAGTATAAAAACAGACTACAAAAACACATCACAAAAGCCTGTGTGAGTAGCTTTTAATAAAATTTGTTTAAACCCTGTAAAGTTAAAGCAGAGTTGCCTACAACAGTTGCCTTAAATCACAGTATGATTTGTTGGTAATCCCAGTATAGAGACTCAGATGAATGCAATAAATCCTTCAGGTCCTGCCCAAGCATCACTCATACACAGTTACAAAAGTGACATGACAAAACTAGGTTAAAGAGAGACCTTCTGTCTCCCTGCATGGCAGCAACTTCACTTGCAATGTTCCTCTACCACTGCTTCTCAACTAGTGAAGACAAAACCATCCTGCTCCTGAACAGCTTTGGGTTGGTGTTCACTAGAATTCCCAGAGAAGAGACCGGGACTCATTTTTCTTCCACTCCCACAAATGCTGGCACTGATTTGCTTTCTCCAGCTGGGTGAATCATGACATACACAACTTCCTTAGGAAGGACTGGGAGCTGGCTCCAATCCTGGTTCAGCTCCAGCAGAGCTGGCAGTTGTCTGGTTAAGGTGATCAGACCCCACTTGTGCCCTTTCCTGCAGTCCAGTGGAGACTGCAGCCACTAGGGAATATTTCAAGATGCAGGGCAGACTGTTCCTCCCCATGTGGACATGCTCTCTCACAGATGTAAAGGACACATCCCAGCAACATCAAGGACCAAGCAGTGATGTTCGTGACCCCTGTAAGGCACAGAAACCAGTCTGCCATGGCTGGGGTGTTTGACCAGGGAGAGAGTTCAAAGACTCTTAAGGAAGTTTAATGAGAACAGCTACCAACCACCAGTTATCAGGCATTTCCAGAGCTTGGTGGCTGTTGGGAAGGGGTTTAACATTGGGCTGAAGCAGATGAAGTTAAAGTTCAGGAGTAGGGTTTGCTTTACGATTTGTCTCCTGGATCCAGCTCTTGGTAATGCTTGTGATAGCAATTTCTTTGAGGTGGGCACTCAGATTAAGAAATAACATGAAATAGAAAACTCATTCATGTAAAATATAAAGTAGTCATAATATTACGACAACATTCAGACATTAGCAGTCCAGTCATATGCTAAGCCAGAAGTAGGGAATTTTTTTCTTTTTTTTAGAAAAATTGATTATATTACCAGACTCCCACAGCTATCCAATCCCCTTGTTTATCTTCCTAATCTTAATTAAATAATGAATATTCAAAAGAAAATATGAATTGGGGTTCTCTATATAAACTGCACTGTTTTCCATCTCTCTGCCTCTGAAGTGGCAATGGGAATACTATTTCTTCTGGATCCTAGTAAAATACTTGTCACAGTGTGTCATGATGATTTTTAAAAAGCTCTATCATCTACCTAATAAATTTGTTAAGTTTATTCAAATCTCATTGAACAGGAAAAGCGCAATGAGTCATGGCTAATATTTCTTTACCTACACTAAGACATAAAATATATAAAAATTCAATGCTTAGGGTCCTATTCAGAAAACCTCTATGAGTCTGTAATACATCTTTTACATGACTAAAAACAGGAAACTTGCTTTAAAATGAATTATTCACCACCTTGAATAAATTTCCATTTTTCTTATTTGCAAAACCCCAAAGTCAGTTATGTAAATTTTAACCTACACTAATTACCTCAGGGGTGAGCAAGCTAAAGGAAAGTAGATGCAGTTGAAAAAACTCTCAGATATTTCCATCACCAGAAAGAAGTTTAATAGAGGAAAAAATGCATAAGTTTTCAAAAACAGAGCAGCTCATGTAATTTATTTTAAACGTGGAATAATCATTGATGCAATATCCCTTGAATCAGAGACTTACTGGAACAAATCCAAGCTCTGTTTCTCAATGGCACATACCATTGCACACATAGCTAAACTCTTCTTTCTCATCGTGACACTAGAATTGCCTAGACTGTAAAAATAACCCATTGATGACAATACACATTCCAAACTAGAAGGTATAAAATGCAGCTTAGCTTCAAGTTGGTAGAGATATTGAGGGTTACTTCAGTAAAAAAAAAAGAGAAAAAAAAAAAAAGAGACACACCCTTCAGACCTTGTCTGGGATGTACCGGAGAAAATAGGGCATTGTTTGAAGGCAGAGGGGCTCAACCATAGCATGACTTTTCCCTGTTCCCCATTCTGATAACCAGGTACTACTCGAGATCTGAGCCAGCTCCTTCACATATTTTTCTCAGTATCTTCATCAGCTATCTAGAGGTCTAACTATACAAATGACCCATCTACTGATTTCAGGGAGCATGATCAAGACCAGTGTTTGAGAAAGGTCTTTCAGTCTGAGCTCAGCCTAGAGACACACAATGGTAAGCATTGTTTCTACTGCAGGTAAAACCAAGAACCTGACTCAATACTATTAATAAGTGCTGACTGGATATTTTCAGAAACAATAGGACTTGATTCCTATAGCAATTTTCTGTTTGGAAAGAAAGAAAGTAAAACCCTGCCCAAATATATCCCTTAGGAGAGAACACGAAATTCAGCAGAGCTTTGAAGCAAAATGAAATTGGTTGTCTATCATTTAGTAAAAATGGAACTTTTAGGGAAAATCCTCCCCTTTTTGATCAGTCCTAGCACTGGTATTACAACCTTTTGTCAAGGTACCCAGAACGGTTTGATCCAGCCAGTTGAGCCTTGGAAAAATTGTGTTCACTGAGAAGAGTGCTGTGGGTGTTCCCCTTCCCACACATCCTCCTCATCAGGCCAGGGCACAGCAAAGGCAGCATAGAGGCACCACCAGGAGGGTCTCCAGCAGCCTTCAACCACCCACAGGGATCCTGGTACTTCCCCTTCATTTTGCTCCCTGAGAAATCATATTGGTACATGGTAGCGCCATCTTCACAGCTATAAATAAATGCCCAGATAAAAGCTTTTACCTAGAATTTCCACCTAGAATTGCATCCCAAAATGTTTTGTAGGGATAGAAATCCTGTCCATTCCATTGGACCAAGATACCAGTGAGAAGTGACATGCCCAAGCTCACAGAGAGAAGTTTCAGCAGGATAAGAAACAAAATCCATGTCTCTAGTCCCACATAGTCCCCCTCCTCACTCTAACTGCTGTACGGAAATTCACACCCAGTGATTTCCAACATCTATATCATACTGTACACCACAAAACAAGTAAAAAATGTAGAAGCACTCAAGATGAAGAAAAAAAATATTGGTAGAAAAGTTAACATTCTTTTTGGGCAAAGTGAGATTTTAAGATGCTCATCCTCATCCTGTTAGCTACAGAGATCACAGGGAAGTGAGGCAGTGAGGGGTAGGTGGGATGAGTGCCCTTCATTCACAGTAAAGAGTCTGGTAGCTGGATAAATCCTGTTCTGCAAATTGCACTGCTCTTTGCATGCTAAAATTTGGGCTACTTTGAGATGGCCACAAACCAGGATGTAAAGTTCTGTCAAAATTCTGGACACGTGGTGCATGGTACACCCTGCCCAAAGGGTGCCCCAAACTCTCAGATATGTTTTTAAAAGGGAAAGAGGAAAAAACAACAAAGTAACAGCCTGTGACTTCTTCCGAATAGAAAATTAGACCAATCTATTGTCCACGTACATAAAATTTAAAACTTAGACTATTGAGCCAAAGAACTCATGCTGTCTTTTAAAACTGATACTGTAGAATACAAAGTGAGATTTACTTTAGGCACGTTGCCACCTAATTACATGGAGTATTATAGTTACATTTAATGACAACATTATAGACTGATCATTTCAATGAATTTGTAAAGCATTGTATTATCTCTACTATGCAGTGAAGACTGAGCTACCAACGCAGGACAGCAGTTATCCTGCTATCAATGTGGACACTTCTGTTAGACATATAATTTTGAACATATATGAAAACTAGATCTGGCTGTAAAGTACGTGTGACAAACAAGGATCTGAACTTCCCCAAAACTCAGAGACATTTTCATTCATGAGTTTGATCCAAGATGACAGTACTAACAAATTAAAGAACTTGAATCACTTTTCTTAAGAGGCACTGAGGAAACTCTGGAGGGATGTCTGTTGCAGAGCTGTCGAGCTTCTGCATAACAAAGATTTTTGACTCTCCAGTGAGACAACCCTCCCTTCTCATTTCTGTCTCAGTGTTCACAGAAGGACCACTTGTAGTTTCTCTAGAACCACCAAGTACTATTTTAGATGCTTCTTATTTCATAGTTGAGAAGATGTAACTTCATAAAGCTCTGATGTACTCATCAAAATCTACAGACAGTTTTAAGTGTATGCAAGGCCAGTTATTAGTGTCTGACAACCATAGCTGCACACTGAAAACGCACAGCACTAAATTCTTTTCCATTGATGAGGAGGTTTTAAGCCAAAATTCGCTAGTCTGTCAAAGCTCCAGAAGTTCAGATGTCTCCAGTTTATCCTAAAGATCACCAGCTCCTACAAAAACTTCAGATAATTTAAGCCTAAATAATATGATATAAGGGAAGATGCTAACAAGTTATAATGGAAGGTGCTAGCCACATTTTATTAGGGAACACATTCCCTCTAGTTGAAACTCACATGGCAGTAGCAGTGCCAACAGAAGCCAAGTGAACTCTGCCAACTTATGGATCTAAAATGAATAGATTACATTAAAAGAATTTTTTAAAATCATAAGCTATGTAACAAACATCAGGATTTTACAATCTTTCCTACTTTATGGATGCTGACAGCAAATCACGGCACAAACAACTGAAGTAAAACTGAAAGGAAATACTAATTGGAAACACTGAGACTTTTTTTGTGGTTTTTTCCTCATTCTTCCTCAATTTCAGAATGTTTGTTAATTTTAGCACAGAATGTTTGTATTATTTCTATAGCCTTTTCAAAGTCTCTCATGAAACTTTACTCCTTTAATCCTCTTACTGTTCCCTGAAGCAGGTATATAATTTTGGGTCTGTTTTTTAGATGGGGAATACTGAGTCATAATAACTAATTTGCTTGTTACAGCCCCATAAAAAACTATTGTATAGGTCTGAGGTTACAGTCTATCCCATCTTTCCAAGTCCCTATTCTTTTTTCTGACTGTCAATAAAGCATTGTCTCATAAATTTGTTTCTGTAATTGTAATCTAAAAGCACAGGCTTTGGCTTTATCCAGTAACTTCCATTTGTACTGGCTTTCACATCATCTTCTGTTTCAAGTGTACAGACGTGCACTTCAACACTTTATAATTAAAAGAGACATTCGCTTACTATTAGTATATGAAAATTACAGAGAGAGAAACAATGCTTTAAGTACAGTTTACTATATGATTGTCTTAAATACAACACTGGAAATGACAAGTTGCCACGCCTAATGATTTTTCCCTGTAGAGAACAATCTCCTCCTGCAAGCTCACATCCTGCTCTGTTTCTCTGCTTAAAGTTGTAGATGGAAGTTTTTCATATTTACAGCTGAAATGTAAACCTTCCTCAGATCTGAATGTTGGCTTGAGCAACGGTATCATAACACCATACAACGTTGACACATCTTTGAGTAAACATATGTACTTTAGTGTATGTTCACACTGTAACCACCAAGCTGCCCCTTGTCTAGAGGTCTAGAACATTAGTTAAGGAAATCAACTGTGCTAATAGATTGCCAGCAAGTTGAGCAACAGTGATGATTTCCCACGTTTGTATTATACTAAGGAAGCATATAATGTATATAATGCAACTGTACTATCTTTCCTAGTATTTCTACACCTCTCAACTATACAGATGATCTCGTTGTGTTTCACACTAACTAACTGGTGTAAACAATTCCAAAGCCCTTAAAAACCCAGATTACACGTGGAAAACCCAATATACCTCAAAGTTGGCCCTGCTTTGGGCAAGAGGTTGGACTAGACAGCCTCCAGAGGTCCAGTCTTTCCCCATATGAAGTAGAGGTCAAAAGTACCATCCCGCACAGGTTCCACTCAATAAATCCATCTCTATTCTAAGACTACAGAATCAAAAATGTTACAACATTTAGAGCAATTCATTTATCTGCAGGTCATAAAATCTACATAGTCCATTAATGCTGCTAAGGAGTCTCCTGTCATAAAAGCTAGCCAACAGTAGACTTAGACTTAGACAAAGTATTAAAAGTACAAATAACACCTCGCTGAGGGGGAAAAAAGGTTATTCCTGAGAACACATGAGCAAATAAGATATTTTTCATTGTATTTATTTTTGCATGGTCATGCCTCTATACATCAGTAATACTTACTCTTTCCTTACAATCCTGAGTTCTGAATCTTTTAACAGGTGGTCAGTACCTGAAGTCACTTAAACTGATATAAGCTATATATAGCTGATGAGCTATAACTGATAAACCGCAACAATACCCATGGTGTTTCAACAGCTCAGTCACAGGCCCTTTACAAACATATAAAACATCTTCTTCACAGCTCTGCTTATGTGGACATTCACCTCCATACTCCACTTCCATCATCTCTATTTTCTTAAAAAACAAAGGTTGTGTATATCTAAGTGTCCAGAAGCAATGTGGGAGAAATCTTTGAAATTTGGAGGGGTCCTGGGCTTTGCTCTGGGGAAGCAGGATCAAGTCTGGTAGAATAAAGACATTTAGAAGCCTCAGCTTTCCAGCCTGTGGGGTAGAGAACCCCCTAACTACACATACTTGCACCTTGGTCAGGGTTTGGATGTGCTGGATGCACAGTTAAGAGACAAAGATATTCAATATGCAGGACATCAGAAGTCCAAGGGCCAGAAGCCCAGTATCCTAAGATTTGGGAAGTTCAGCTTGTTTTTTTCACCCTTAAACACACCTTCCAGTGAAGTGCTTTTTCACCAGTTCAAGAGTAGTCTGCCTGACAGGACAATAATGAATTCACAGAGCTTGGCCTAATGAGAGATTTCAAAAGTAAAGTAGCTGTTGAGTACTTCTGATGGGTGTATATTTCAGACTCTCTGTGCCTTTGTTCTTCCTCTGTAAAATGGAGGAGAAACTCCATAAGTCCTACTACATCAAGTAGATGAAGTTGAAGCCATTATGCTAACTGTAAAGATGCTTTGACACTTAGATAATGTGTGTAGCACATAGGTAGCTTACCTAAGATGGAGTCACCCACTTTTAAGATACCATGTAAATGAAACATTGCCAACTTTTGTATTCTTGACATGCAATTCTCAGTAATTAAAAAAAAAATTTACTCATTTGAACATGGAAGTCATTTAAAATCTTGACAAATATCACAAAGTAGCCACTAGGTTTCAGCTGAGGAAAAGTCACCTTCAATTCTGCATTACTCTTAGGTTCACACGAGTATTATATTCATGAAGAAGATCACAAAGGATTGTACGATGCTTAATAGGTTATGGCTTGGATAAGGGGATGTCTGCAGGTACCCTCAAGATTTAAACAGTATTATCCAAAAGGGCAGAACATGCAACTAAATGTGCATTGATGTTCCATATGAACAAGGCCTACCCTACTGATTAAAGTCCTGATTGGGTAGATTTGTCATCATCTTACATTGTACTAAATGTTACCCACATGTTATCCACTATCAGGCGAAGGAAAACTGAACACTCCATCATCACATAAATTGATCTCACTGTGACTTGGCAAGGAGTCAGGGCAGTGACAATATTAACCCTGTAAGAATATTGGGTCTAATCCCCAGAGGCATTAACCTTTGTTTAACCAAAAGGTAAATGTCTTGATGAAAGATGATATTTTATTACTATCCAACAAATACCTCATTTCTTACTACTATAACTCAACTGCTGCTACTTAAGAGCAAAACTTGCACTTTAATTTCAGAGGCTCTTGAGTAATTCACATTGAGGTCATGGATCAAAACTGATTATACATTTGTAGTGATCAAGTCCTACAAGGTGTTTTGCTCAGCACAGAGGGCTAAATGTAGCAGCTGAATCCTGTAAGAGAGACAGAGGTTGTAAACAAATTACCTTTATCTAAGAATACCAACCAAGTTGCAGGAATAGGGGGGCCAAGAAGGAAAGATGTCCTTGACTTCTGAGGCAGTATTGATCCTTTCAATTTTCCAATTATATTTCTTTTCTAAGAGAACCTATGTACAACTGAGCAGTCACTTCTATTGTCTCAGTTGGACACTGCTGAAAATCATAGAGCTGATATTTTTCCATGGCATTTGATTTAATGACTGGTGAGATTATGTTGCCAAGGGCTCATCATATGTAATCTTATCCCAATCACCAGTGTTCACTTCATCCTTAGCAGTATCTCATGTTTTGAGAGCGTCTTGCTATTAATCAAACACAGGTGTTTCCTTGAATGTTTTTCTGCTCTACAAGATCAAGTTCTGCCCATACGTATGTGCCCATGCATTGTCTCATGAGATGTTTTTCTGCAGTACTCTGCACACCCAGCCTTGGTTGTACCTGTGCAGCTTCTACCAAAAGAAACAGTCTCAAAGCTGTTATTTTCTCTCAGTAAAGTTTATTTTCTTTATTAAAAGCAAATGTCATGGGGCTTTTGGAATCTGTAGGCCTACATGGTTGGCCACAGGAAACAATACTGCTTTCTAGGTTTATTATTCTTTAATGTGTTTGTTAACAGAATATTGACATCTGCTTAATGCTTTCTTTACAGGACTCTATCAGATCTCCCCTTATGTACTTCATGCCAACCTCAACTATCAGCTTTTGCATTTACAAGGTGGAACATGAAGTAACAAAGCAGCTTAAAATTCCAGAGCTCAAATCTTGCATAAACCTGTGGGGGTTTTTTATTTGAAAAGTGCATCTGCTCTTTAAAAAACTTTTAATCATCATGATCTCATGCACTGAGTTGCTGTTTGTAAAACACAAACCACTTATTTATGGTAAAGCCATAAAGAAGAGAAGAAAAATTGGTGAACTAAGGAACAGATAGTTAATACATAGCTGTCCTCTTTGTGCCAATGCTGCCAGGAAAGTTCTAGTGCAAAGCAGTTGCTTCATTGGATGGAATCTTTGGCGGCCTAAGAAGAAACAGCAGCAACTCAAGTGAGTTTCTGAACCTTTCTTATAAAAACAGTCTCATATACTGTAAACCCTCACCTGCTATTTTTAACCCTTGGCCTCCCATGTTTTTTTTCATTTTGTCAAAGCAAAGGAATGTGAGAGAATTGTCTATTAGACTCCTTCATTCAGCCCAAGGGTTAATTATTCAGTTCAGTAGATCTTTGAAAATATTATTTTACTTCTCATGGCAAAATTGATAGAAGCTTTTTTCAGGATCACTTTACGTCATTATAGCAGATTAAATTAACCAATCGTAAATTACACTGGCTAAAGTACATCTGCTACACAAAAAAATTGCAGAAGGAAGGGAAGGGGCTATTTTTCTGAATAAGAAGTAAATGTCACGCAACAAATTATAGACTTTTTCAAACCAACATACATACATTCAAGTAACAGAAGCTGGAAGCATCCCAAAGATGGCAGCAACAGATTCTGAAGACCATGGTAGAGGTCTACCATTGAACCTGTAGATGCTGTGAAAACAAATAAACACTGCAATGCGGTAGGGGTATATCCATAGATCAAAGAGTAAACACAGCCCATTAAAGAATAAAGAAGGAAAATGAAAGAATAATAAGCATGTTCTTGTTATTGTTGGATGTCTTTGAATACCAATAGAACATACGAGGTGCATGTTTGCAGCCTTTGCTTCCAGTGCCACCTTCCATTTTCTTTTTGTGGCTGAATACACCACTCCTATGAGCTCCCAAGGCAAGGGTGGATGTACGAATCACTGATCTAGAAGATGATAAAGATTTTACAGTGATGCTCTTGTTATCTTCCACATTGCAGGATGCAGATGTGACAGCTGTTACCATGTCAGTATGACTGAATTCCTAAATAGGGCATGGACAAGATGAGTTAGAGATGTGTTGGAGAGATGGATAGAAAACACAGGCATTCAAAACCTTTATGTGCAGTATAAAGTACCGAGACCCTAATACTAAGCTAATTGTAGGTCAACTCAACCGCATTAAGTAAGGACTTTCCTTCCTTTGGAAGAAAATATGGAAAAAAGCAGTATTATATTGTATCACAAATGGATTCACATGTGCAGTTGTCAGTTAAAAAGCAGAACATTGCTTTGGGATGACCAGATGGCTTATTCCTGTCTAGAAAACCAGTTTTGCCTAACACCTCCATAAGGACTTCAAGTAAGATAACCGGCCTCCCAGTGATCACGTTTAGAGGGAAAGTGAAAAAAAGGGTTGACAAATCTATTGTTTTCTTTCAGGTGTCATGAAGCTTTGTAGGCATCCAAACAGCCCAAACCTAATTACAATGTGAATTCACAATGTGTATCTGTATTATAAAGTGTTCTGGAAAGTTGCAACACTCTCCATTCACCTGTTCCTAGGTTCCTACTCCATCAGTCCCTTGCATCTTAGTACCATATCAATTCTTTTTCCTCATGTTTCCCTCTCCATTTCATGTTCTCTGAGCAATATTTCCCAAACTATCTTCTATGCATGATGTATGAAGCTACAAAAAAGTCAGAAGGAATGATATACAGCTACACAAGGATTTAGAGAACAGCAACGAGGAAGGGAACTGAGTCCCTCCCAATATACAGAAGGCAATGATGAGGTTTAGTCCAGCAATGAAAGAATTCTGAAAACTTCCTCTGAAAATATAAGAAATCTTAGATCACCATCAGTCACTGGATAACCTATTTTAAGCCCATCAGAGCCAGTGTGCTGTTCTCATGTTGCTAATTAAAAATGATAGATTCATCAATTAATCTCTCTTCTTGTCCCCTAGTCTTGGTATGATATTTTTCAAAGGGACAAATGGTAGTGAGGTGCCTACAAGTATCATTCCAGTATGGAAAACCCATGCCTTTGTCAACATGAACCCAACTTTGCCTCTTTACATTATGAAATGACAAAAAGAAAAGCATAAGAAGCTTTGCTGCCCTGAAAAACTCAACATATTTATAATTTGGGAATAATCTTATCCTCTGTACAATGAATATTGCTTGCTACATAAATCCTTCTTGGACTCCAATCTGAACTTCCACATTGATAGATGAATAAACCTCTATTAAATCTGGCACAGAGAGATGCCCTAAGCTTAGGCTCTTGATTGAAATTCAATTGCAATACTTACTATGAAGCAGTCAGAAACACTCTGCTTTTTAGGAAAGAAGCAATGAAGGCAAGATATTTTTATTCACATTGAAATAGAGACAAAGATAAAGGTCCTGCTGTTAGCTTAGCAAAGTGCCAGTCACATAAAGCAAGCCAAGAAAATGGGTTATCTTTTCCCCTTTCAATATATGTAATGCAGGGCAGTGAAATAGAATTGGGGTGTACAAGGTTAACAAGCCAGCATCGTGTTATGAAGCAAGCGATAAAATTGTCTTACAGTTTTTAACTCTGACCTGTTCCAGTGAATAGCTGCCAAGCAGAATTATGTCATCCTGAACATCTCTCTCAAACTGTTCAATATATGAAGGAATCACTTCATCTTCAAGCTCCCTGTGAAGGTCACATGCCTTACTGGAGCTGACAGGCATCATGGAGTCTGGAAAATCTTCACTGGCGACACAGGCTGCATGAAACAAATGTGGCAGATTATCTCTTAGCAAATGGGAATTCATTCACCAGTTAGCACCTTCTCAGTTAACATGTTTAGCCCACTGACATTTTAAGGCAAAAAATTCATTCCATAAATTGAACAGTAATAAATAACAGCAGTAGAACAACTAGTGGGTTCAAAGTCCCACTACCAGGAAAACTCTCCTCAAGAGCAACATCTGCATACAGGTACAAATTTAGTACATGCAGCTTGTTCTTTAGATGATTTTTAAAAGGGATATTCTGCATATCCACGGTCACTTTGCTTCCCTGTAAATCCTAAAGGAACTGGAATTTGAAATGACTTTGTCTTTGGTTCCTGAACAACAGAAGACATAATTGCAATTGAAAAGGTATCTTAGATGGACCCACATTGAGCATTTCATCTTCCTCCCACTCACTCTGGGCGACTGGATCCCACCCCTAGGTGTGTGCACTCAGCTCCTGCCTAATAAACTGGGTCCATTTCTGCCCTCACCCACATTATTCCCCTCATTTCACTGTGGTGATGTATGCAGAACCAAAAAGTACATGCTAGACATAAATAAAAATAATTCCATTCACAAAGTCAAAGAGAAGCTGTGGGGTTTTTTCAGTTTAATTCATCATGCTACTTAAAAAAAAAAAAAAGTAGATCTTCTCATTGCTATCTGTACAGTACTAATACCATCTTGGGTCATCAATAACAAAGACAAATATTTTTGTTCACTTCTCTGCATTAGGTTCACTAAAAAATGACAGATATCACGTTGTTCATGTCTGAGTTTACCTTTCCTGCCTCATATTTCTGTATGTAAGTTTTTATAGCTCTCTGTGCCTTTCTCTGCAAGAAACTGCCATGCCCAGTTATGTGTTTTTCCTTGTCCATCCTAAGACATGAAAGCAGTTAAAAGACTTTTTTTTTCTTGCTCTTTGAAGTTCCTCATTCTCTAATGAAGACCAGAAAAGGAAAGCTAAGACTAAAGCTATTAACTTCTTCAGTTTTGCTCACTACTCATTGCTTAATGACTTTAATTGTTGAGCCTCCCGAGTACTTAAATCACCTCAGTGCCACCAACACACAGGAAGTAGGGTGTTTTGGTTTTTTTAATTACAACAGGATACAATTCAAAATGGTGTTGGGGGAATTGTACAGTAGATACAAACAGCCCAAACCATTACCTTAGGGTACACCCTCTCTTCATGTAACATCTTACAAGCCTAATGAAAAGTGATTTGACCTACAACTATTAACTGTAAAACCAAAACAATATTTACATTTAAATTTACAGTAACATTAATGGTTTGACTAGAGATACAAAATCCAGGAAGAACTGGAAAAAGAAACACTGCTAACAACAGAAGACACAGCATCACTTTTTCCCTTGATGCTGTGTACACAGTGGGCCATAAGCTCAGCTGGTATAAATCAGCTCTTTTGCTGCTTTCAGAAGAGCAGTGCAAGTTTACATCCTGGGAATATTGTACATTCCTATCTCAGGATCCTCTGGACATAGAGAAATAGTCCTTGCACATCAAAAAAGGAATAAAAGCATTTGGTTCACAAAGGCAACCATGCACTGATTCATCAAAATGTCTTTTTTCTTTTTCATGCTTACTGCTTTTGAGAGGAATTGTATCAAGCAAATTCAGTTTTGGTAGAAGACACTATGGTCACTAGTACATGTTTTGTGGAAAAGGAGCAAAAAAGAACACTCTCAAAAGCCTTTGAGGGAAGTAGCTGCTAAAAATATAGCTATAAATTATGACTGAGTTTTGAAAAATTTGATTAAAAGATACATATGCTCATTTAGGCACAGTTTGGTAATTGTTCATTTGCTTGAGCTGGAAAGAGGGAGAGAATAGGGTTGTTCAGCTGGTCTATTCCATCCACACTGGCTTTACAAAGGAACTCTGAAACTCTGTCATCAAGTTGCTCCTTGTCTGAACTGACCCACAGGTTAGAAGCTTGAGCTGCCACAGCAGAGCAACACTTAATGAAAAGAGAGCCTACAACTCCTTCCTGTACAAAAGTATCTACCATGTTAAAAGTGTTACTACTTTGTACATATGGAACAAAATAGTTGAAAATGTATGAAGAATTTCACAAATAGATTGATAATCTAATTTAAAACTGGCATGTTAGCATCTGTGTCAAATTTTTCATTGCCTTTACTGTGCTTAACACTGCGAGTCATACTTTCCACATAGTTTAAATAGCCACTTCTCCTTATTATAGGCTGTATTTGTAGATGCTGTGGTGTAATTAAAACTGTCTAGCCTGTATTAGATTGGCTGATTGTAACTTCACTTATTCCTGCATTTGTCCATTAGACAGCAGTAGTTTATACAATGAGATCAGAATGTAAAGGGTAGGTTCACCAGGAAACTACCACTCAGCATGGATTTGAATATATATAGAACAACCACAAACTCCACATGGAAAATTCATTTTGGCTGCCTGGTGTTAGAACAAAAGTAAACAACTAAAATCCTGCAAGACATTACATATCAATTTTTGAGGTGTTGTCAAAGAATAACATAATAGAATATAGTTTTATGGTATACACCCGGCATCATTTCAGATGTGCTTGGATTATGATCTTGCATTGTTTAAGAGTTTTTATCCATAGGTAAAAAATATACAGTCTACATCTTCCTTGTAAAAGCAAACAACCAATGTTGCCTTTAAGTTGCTTTATAATGTGATCTAGTACATACCAAGAATGACCAACAGGTTACTCACTGACAAAATGCTTTAAATATACAATTATATAAATTCTCAGCCATGTTCTTTCCTCTCCTTTGGGGATCATCTATTAATTAGAACTGTATGACTACGTGATTTTTAATCTCAGTGGTCAAATGAAGAAAAGAAGCAGTTCTGTAAGACTGGAATCAAATGAATCCTAGTTTTCTATGGTTTTTCCCATGTCTAATAAGGGTCAAACTCCTATAAGTTTTTCCCTCAGTGGAAACATTAATAGTACTTGTCTGCTCTACTCAGCTGCCCACATCCACAAAACAGGTAGGGAAGTCAGGCCTGTGAGACCTGTTAAAAAAATGAGTTTGGAAGTGGACTACTTCAAAAATTGGGAGAGACAAATAGAGACAGGCAGAAATAACTACAGTCCAATATAAACATACAGAGACTGAGGGTGCATTAGTATCATTTCCTCAGGAAAATCCTGCTCTTTTCTGTTTTTTATTCACCCAGACCAGTAATAACTTTGGTAAAAAATTCAGCTAGGACAGGCCACGACATTCACCTGCATGACTAGTTCTGACACCCATTACAGTGCTTTTAAGAAATAAAAGCTCTGGGGTACTGCTCAAGATAAGACAGAAGTGGGCTGCAATGTTTCCACACTCAGCTGCCTTCATGCCTACATGAGAGTTGTGACGTGTTCCTGGAAGGTGATGCATTTACTTGACCTTGAGGTGGTAGCTCAGCAACCTCTGCAATCTCAGTGCAAGTTCACCAACCACAGAGCATGCTGCTTACTTTCAAATGGCTTTGGATGGATCAAATGTGAAACTGTTTCACACTCCACATAGTCAAACAGTAGTAAGAGCATTCTGCTTCTCTTGGTGATTTGATAAAACTAGTTGGAGAAGACAACATTTTCAGTTCAAACATACTTTTTATGTTTAGTTTATAAACATTTGAGGAAATTCAGTGAAACCTTATTTCTCTCTATGTATGCCATTTTCTATTATCCTCTCTAAAATATCTGTTTATCTTAGCAATATTCATTAATGTTATTTTTAAAACAACACAAGAATTTATGTCACCTAGTTGAAGCAGAGAGTAACCACTGATGGATGGGGAATGCTTCCTCTTCAGATCCCGGTTCTCTTGCTTAAAAGTGGACAAGTACAGTGGCATTCAGGTCACTTACCTTTAGTCATGCAAAAAGCAATGGCCAAGTCTGTCAGCTGTCCAAGACCCTTCTAGAGCCAAAGGAAAGAGAACTGTTTCCAGGATATGACTTGTCTAACTACCTAGGAGGTGTCTGTGTAAGGTGGGCTGATCCACTGCCCAGAGGTGCTTCCCTCTACCTCTTCCACCACTCTGGGAGAGGCCCAGAAGCTAACTTTCAGAAAACTAGTGGAAAGGGTACTAGACCTCACCTGTTCTATGTCATCAGGTCATTTTCCTTAAACTTTCAGGGTTATTTTGATGAATATGAAATGCTATAAGTATTGGTAGATGGAGACTACTTTAGTATCATGGAAAGACAACACATGTCAACATTTCCTATAGAAAAAATATTGACTTCACAACCAAACATGTTTTTATTTTAATCTATGTTGCTGCAGGATAGAAGCAACAATCAACCTGCAGCACTGCTAGAATCTTTCTCAGCAATGTGGAGATCTATATTAACATGTAACAATAGAGGGCTTGCTTCCTAATAATCTGTTAAATTTTTTTTGCTGAAACTCTATGCGTGAACTTAGCTGTGATGGTTGTACTGTATTTTGACTGCATTTAAAATGAGACAAAATGTGTTTCAAACATGTTACTGAAATGACCAGTGCCAGTTCAAGGGATTTTAGAACCCTAGGCAAATGAAATGCTTGACTTTTCTACAACAAAGTCAATCACAAACAAAATAGGTGTAAAACATGTTGCTCCTGGAACTCCAGCATCACAGGGAACCACCTGCTCTGTCTCTCAGGCAGAGAAGGTCCTGTGTGTAACTAAACTGTAATAGGAAACCTCATACTGAAACAAAGAACAGAAAACACTTTTGCACAAAAGACCTCTCCTGAAAATGGAAGGGGGACTATCCAAGTATACGAGGGCAGCCCTGAGCCAGGGCTTGTTTGTACGTCACCTCTCCTAAGATGAAGCAGAGGAGAGAAGCAGATGTGCATCTTGTGTAAAGGCTATTGTGGTGGTAATAGCGTTATGAATCAACTGTATGTTAAATAATACCTGTAAAAATAAGTGAAGCCAAAGTGAGGTTGTTGACTTTAAGTGAAGAAATCTCTTTTCCAACACTTTGGGTTTTTTACTATAGATGGAACATCAGTTTGTATTTTATAACAAAGCCACCAAAAACATTTTCTTACTGACTTGTTAGTGTAAATCTTTATGTAGACAGCCTCAAAGAGTGTGACATGACCTGTGCATTTGACAAACAGCCCACCCATTTATAAGCTTAAATAAGGATCTAGATTTCTAGCTTTGAGCACATAAACAATGATATTTCCAGTCTTCTTACATAAAGATAGAATTCAGCATGAAATGAAGCAGCCTAGAGAAATCATGTCACTTAAGTTATGCTTAAAGCTACATAAATATGACTCAAAACAAAAGCATTTGGGGATAAAGATCTTACAGGCTCACATTAAAATCAACATCTCTTGCTTCTCAGTTCAAGGGGATGGACTATCCATGCTCCTCCTCGCATCATACTTAGAAGTATTTTATTTTTCTATATGCAAATTATTGCCATTTACCTTCAAAGTCCAACATCTTGTCTTCTTCATCTAAAAGCTTCATCAGTTCACCATACAGGACATCTTCATCAATTTGCACTGGATCTTAAAAAAAACAACAGTGAAACACCTATTGTTTATTTTAGTAGTATTTCAGGAAACACTATTTTAAACTACAAAGAAATATATAAAAATATGAAAGTTAAGGAACCATGTAAAAATAGTTTTCATAGTGCTAGTTTCATAGCAAAGGGGACTTCCATTTTCTTCAGTGTTATGAAAGTCAGTTTCAAATAAAACTTGTATAATCGTATACTTTTAAATGGTGAGCGTGTTATATTATGATCTAGACTGAAACTGGTTTACCAGTTCTGCTAATAGACTAGTTGAAATCATTATTTATGTTCAAGAATGATTCAATTCTAGTTGACTTTTAATAAAAATCAATGTACCTAATATTTTTTCAATGATATTTTGGGTAATGTTAAAATTAGTTGCTCAGGATCATGTCTAGACATATTTTTAAAATCTCCAAGGTAGAAGGTTAGCTCTTGGCAGAGATGTTGGTAAAAAAGTGTCTTATAACTGCCCTGCAGATGTCAACATAACCAGTCTGAGGCCAGTATCATTGCTAACAGACCTTTAATAAACAAAGGTTATCCTAGACTTTGAGAGACAATTTTGCTGGTCAGAAAAAAGGAGGAATACCATAGGACAGCTCTTCACACATGGATGGACTTTCTCATAGCTTTCATCTTTTGCAAGTTAAAAATTAAAAAAAAACCCCAATATTAAAAAAAAAAAAATTCAGATTAAGTATCACTTTGATACCTCAATACAGGCAAGAGAACATTTTCTCCAAATTAAATCTCCTCATATCCCTTATGTCACCACTCTATTCATACATGCTTTTAGGCACACACATACAATTACAGAAATCTAATCCGCTTTTCATTTTCTGGTTATGAAGCAGATCATGACTCATGAAGCCTATTCATAACATGAACCAGAGAACTACAAGCAGGAAAAAAATCTTTGATTTAAAAACTATGAGGCAAAAGTGGATGGACTATCTAATATTGACAAGGTGGTTGTCCTATAAAATTAATGGGGAAATTAAAGGTGTTAGATGTAATTCATCCTTGATAAACCTTTCTTTTTTTCACCAGTACACAGAAATTGATACTGCTTATGTGCTTTAGAGCCTGCTTTTCTTAATCACACAATTTTTTTCCTCAAAAGTCTAAATCTCTGTATCTTCTCATAGTAAAAGTTTCTCATGAATTTTTTTATTTGAATACAGCTGTGTATCTAGAGTCTTGGCAGCACAAATAAACACAAGATTTAAAAAAAAATGAAAGACTAGGAAGATAAGATGGGAGAACTAGGTCTTGCATGCTATCAGGTTGTTAGTGCTTAGCAACAGGATCTGGGCCAAAGCATTCCGTGTGAAGCTAAGAACTTCATTACCATGATGGTGTTCTTACTTAAGTCCATGCAAATTCAGGAAGGTCTGTTGCCACCCTTTTTATCTAAAATCCATGACAGCAAAGGAGAATTTCCTCTGCTAGACAATACCACCTGGTTAATCTCTCTCATACCTATGCATAATTTCTGTTTTCCCAGCTCTACGGAATCACACCCTCCTACTCCTCACTATCGCCCACAGATAGCAAAGAGAAATTTCTCAGCTAAACTGGCAAAAATAACACCAAAAAAGTCTCTTCATGTGCTGGGAACTTTCACAGACCCTGAGCTTTTCTTCTGTTAGACAAACACATGTTTAGCTCAGTAATAAAACTGATCTCCAAGAAGGACTCTGGAGGCATGGTTGCAAAAAAGCTACACCTTGGTAGTCAGTTCTGGAGTAACTTTATTAATTCAAGAGAATATGATGTAAACAATGGTGTCAGAACATGTTTCAGTTTGCTATGATAACAGAGCCAGCACAGCACAGTCTCACTTTTACCTGTCCATTAACTCACTGTCCTTGATCAAAGACTATGTGTACTGCCGATCATACTCAGAGTGGTTAAGGCTTCTAATTTAAATTGTAAACCACAATATTTAAATAGAACTGCATATGTGATCTTTGTCACCTCATTTTCATGAATGGAAGAGAATATTCTGACACCCAAATTACATACTTAATTCTATCTCACCTTCTTCACTGACCTCCATCCCACACTGCCTTGGGTTTATTTCCTCATCCATCAACGGGTCAAAGTAATTTCTGCTGTATTCATTTCCTGTGGAAAGCACATGAAGTAAGGGTCAGTGATTATTAGAAGCACATGAACCAAAATGTTAATTTTGAAATCGACACCAACGAGCAAAGGGACATTTTTTGCTACTTTATAAGCTTAATTTTTTTAACAAGTCTTCTAAGCCTACAGTACTGCAATTATCATCTTGTGAAAGGTCAGAAAAGGTAATTCTGGAAACAAGTGCACTTTATGTTACTTTTGCTCAGGAACTAATGAGAAAAAAATCTCAAATTTAGATGATGGAAAGAAAATTTTTTAAAATCCAGCATCTTCAATACAAGCCAAATTATTCTTGAAACACATTTTACAAGTGAATTACCTATCCTGCAGAGGAATTTGTGCTTCACAGCTGACCCCTCCAATTTCAACAGTTTTAAATTTCACCACTGTGTTTTCAGCATCTGCTACATCTTTAATACTGTACTCAACCAGAAAAGTGTTTAATTACAGAGGAGACACTAGAATACTGCCTCATTAATCCCAACATCAACTATATTCACTTGGGCTAGGTAACTAATTCAAGATTTTGATGAGATAAAACCACTCATTTTAGCACTTTCCATTTCAACAGATAGTTTTATCTGCTCTTTCAAAACTAATCAAGTTTACAAAACCAAGTAATTTGTTAGACTTACCAAGGAATAATGCAGCATCTAGCTGCCTAGAGGAACTCCTACTAAAAGTCAGAAGACTTTTTTACACAAGGAGGAAGAGTGTGGTTTTTTCCTCAAAATATGTCCTTCCTTCAGCAGAAGTGCTATCCTGCTAAAACCATGCTCACAGCCACTGGGTTTGCAAACACGGTAAATTATTACAAACAGAGAAAAAATAAAATAACTAAATCCATAACAAATGTTAAAATTACTTGAACAGCTATAGATGAATATCCTACAAAAATATGTAAAACTCAAATTTACTACAGGGTTAATTCATCCAAGATACATCACAGCAGTCTACGTTGTATTTGGTTTAGGTTCAAAAATAATCCAAACATCAGCTGCTTTTCAGAGCCTGAATGAAACTTTGATATGAAGCTAGGTTTAATTTATATTTCTGGACTGGCACATTTTCACTGCCAGTCTCTGTTCCTCCAATGTAGTAAGTACAAGATTTGAAAATTTGCTTTACCTTGAGGTCTCAATAAAGAAAAAATAAATGAGTTTCATTTTTGTTACTTTATCTGTCAACAACTACTAGGCTGGTATGAATCTCGGCAGTATGTAATCGAAGTCTTATGTACTGCAATAACAGAGTCATTCTACCTTATTCACTGTAATTGTTTTTCCCTAGCACAAAGCAGCACGATGTTATATGTACAGCCCTTCATAAGTTGGTAGAATAATTCGAGCTTTAAACTAGAT
>WAAB01020702.1:0-10578 GCA_013389865.1 Piaya cayana | reverse complement strand
GATCCACTGTGTCACTAAATTAAAGCAATGATAACTAAAACCAACTTTTGAGATAAAAGAAAGTACAAAGCTCTATGACACATCAGGTTGGCTAATTAATTGGAGAAAACAGATCTCCAAACCACCTATGGTACCTGGCGTGAATACCAACTCGCTTTCTTTTATGCAATTGAGACATAGCTTTAGAGTTATAAAGTCTATCTACTATTCACCAGAGGGACTTAGATAATTATTAGAAACATTCAAGCTAGTAATACTAATTAATCTAAATCTGCCTGGCACTGTAATTGCCCCAAGCTACTTGACAACATGCTACACATGTTTTCTGAATTGCTGGAGGAACCCATTTCTTCATATTCTCAATGTAATGAAGAGATGAGGCTTTTCTTATTGATCTTTGGAAAAAGAATTTTTAATGAAAACAAAACACTTCTTCCATCCTCTCGTAGCCTGAATATACTTCCCTCTGCAGCAGAGAGAAAATGCTGAATTGATTCAGAAAGGAAGACATTTTTATAGGGAGTGAGACACTTTTACCTATCCTTTAGTACCAATTATTCATATCCAGCTGATTGTTATAGCTTTGGTTTCAAGAGGATGGATTATTACTAAAAGATTTATAGAGAAGCACATGTAAAAATGGATACTTACTCTAAATTAAATTGAACAAGAAGGATAGGCCTTTATCTTAGCACCATAGGGGATCTGAGATCCCTTCCCCACTCTCCCACATGCTGGTCTGTGCAAGATATTAAATTGTTCTGTATCTCACACCACTGCAGTACAGGAAGGGAAACAAGCTTTTTCCCAACTAGTTTATCTTCTTACCCAAGAACTATAAATGCTTTGGGATGGTGATATACATAACCAGTTTCTAGAAGAGATGGCCCCAGCTTTGGAAAAAATCTTTGCCGTCACAATATAAGAAGAAATAACATCATACAACAAAGCTAAATACCCTTGGAGAGAACAAGTACAGTAGTACCAGAAAGAAGCTTAAACAGTTGTACAACAATGAAATTCATAGAATCATAGAATGGTTTGGGTTTGGTTGGAAGGGACCTTAAAGATCATCCAGTTCCAATCCTCTGCGATGGGCAGGTTCATCTCCCACTGGATCAGGCTGCCTTCACATCCTGAGTAAAACCCAAATGCCATTACAATGTGTAGTACCAAAGTAGGAAAGACTCAAAATCACATTTGCATTTCTCTGTAGCTTTATATGTAGTTTTATCAGCTAACTGGACCCACTATGATTGTTCTGACATTTATAAAACTACGAAGTATGTGATATGCCTTGTTTCTACTTCCACGTGAGTTTGTGGATTACGTGCAATTGCTTACTACCTTAAAGCCGCTTTCTATGCAGTAGAAACTCAAAGCATACAATGTTTTGCTCTTCTTGAGAAGACTGGGCCCCACGCGGGAGACAAGATGATCCCATTGTCATCACCTTAACCAGAACAAGTTGAGGGCTTGTGTGCAATTACAATGGCCAGTGACTTCTGCAGGGACACGACGCTGTATATGGATCAAGTTTGAAATTCTCAGTCGGTTTCATGGGAAAATGGTTGAAAAAAACCCCACCAAAAATGGCAGGAGAGAAATTACAGTCACTGTCTACAGTTGCCAGTCTGATACAAGCTGGAGTCTAGACAAGCAGGAGCTTGTTACTAAACGACAGGCAGTAGCATTAACTGTACTTTTCAGATGAATGGGGTAAGACAAGTTTAATGTTTATCTGAAAATTTGGAAGAAAATAGCATCATTTGTTTCCTTCACTCGGTCTGTCCTGTTATGATATTTGCATTTCTCATGTTTTCCTGCATTTTGTTTTCTCCAAGAAGATATAAAATCTGCTGCAAATGTTAAAGAAATGAAAGGCTGAGAAAAGATAATATTGGAAAGAAGAGTATCTTACCATCTGTCCATGGTGGGCTTTTTCCTGTAAATTATGCAGAAGTAGAGGCCAGTTTCAGAGTTCAGATACTCTGATTGAAAGGGTCAGATTTCTAATGCAAAGCTATCTTTGCCTATTAAAAAAATAGCAGACGCTCTGCTAAGTTATAGGAGGATCCTGGAGAATATATTCAACACAGGAGCAATAGAGATAGTTTAACTACGACATCACTCTGTACTGAGATGGCAGCCAAACCAACCTAGTTTTCAATTACCACAATTTAAATCAACACAGACTCAACCACTATGGGTTCTGTTGTCCAGGAAATATTGGATTCGTTTTCTTCCTCATGTCACATATGCTCTTTCCTTTTTTCTATAAAAAATGACACTCCCAGATTACTATTTTATGCTGCTGCCTGGCACTACTATGGAAAAACCCATTCAGAGTAGGTTTAATATGGCCAATCATTTTGTCAAGTCTTGCTTTTCTTAAAAATCTGCTCTTCGTTATCCTCTTTTTCTCCAGCAAAGTCAACTGCTCTGATTTTTCTAAAACATGGAAACAGAGTGTCCATTACGCTGGAAATTATGACGCTTCTACTATGAATGTTATGTTATTATTATAATTGCCTGCCCACTATTAGCGAACTCTTTCATTTGGATTGTGAAAGTCTGTAGGAAAGAGCCCTCCAAACAAAGAAAGAATGCCTTCATCCTAATTACACACTACACCCTGGTGTGCACGATAAATGAGGAGTAATGTTCACCAGCCAGCCCACACTGTATTCTCTTCAGCCTTCCAATTTCAGTCAAGTTCTAAATGTAAGATCACACAAGATGAGGAAGATCTATAGTTGCTAAAATAGCGTAGACTTAATTTCAGTCCTTCTCATGCCAGTTTTCTAAAGCAGCTCAAGAGACAACGTTGGCCTTAATTTAAGAGGTCTATTAAATATTCTGGGATGAGTGAGAGAGATCCTATTGCTTTTGTAGCACCTTGATTGTGTGAGATATACTGGTACCAGCCCAGCAAAGCATTTCAGCTTATACTTATTTTTAAGTTCTGTGTAGATGTAAAGTGAGTCTCTTCCATGAGGATGGAGAAGAGGATAGGGAAAAAAAGGAGGGGGTGAAAAAAAAAAAAAAGAGACACCTACTCCTCTATATGAGCAATTGATCTGTTAGGTCAAGGTGTGCCTATGTAGTAAGTAGATCTAAGTGACAGAAAAGAGGACAATAAAGAGACAGAGAAATGCTGGTGTTACCATAGCAACAGCAATAACAAATTACAATTGTGTGAAATACCGTAGAAAGTTAGGGGGAAAAAAAAAGGTATTACTTATTTTTATTTTCACCTGTTTTCTCATATCCTATGGTATAATTTCTTCAGCTCCAGATGTTACACACAGCTTCTGAATCTTTCCCTTTGCCCTATTAATTTAATGACAGAAGTCATCTAACGTTTAGTCTCTTCAACCACACAGAGGGATGAAAAAGGAGAGGAAAGGAAAACAAATGGGTTGAGGGAATAGGAGAAAAGAGGGGAGACAAGAGGGACAAGAACAAAGAGGGGAAATACCTGGGAGAGGTCCTGGAAGAAGAGAATTTACTGCTTTTCCACCTGAAGCCACTTGAACACAGATGGTTGTGTTATTCATACACAGCTACTTTTCTCAGTTTGTCTCACAGACAGACCTTTTTTTCAAAGTCTCTGGTCTAGTCTAAGGGGTTTCAAAATTCCCTTTTGTCCACAAAGAGAATCCTTTGTGGAGTTCAGTTGGAGGACACTACTGATCCTACCTATGTGCTATTTTCTAAGATAACTGAGAGTCTAACTCAAGGCTGGACATTATCTGTTTCAGCTTCCCGATACATCTTTATCTTCTTCTTCTCTGTTGCTTTTTCACAGCACTGGGATGAGGAAGAAACCTCAGAAATCTCGTTTCATACTGCTAAATGACTTAAGCAAAGTGGTGCTGGGGTCCTTGAGTGTGAGCACAGTCATCTATAAAAAACAGTTTTGTTACAGTCCCTTAGACAGAGAAACAGACAGAAAAGCAGGGTGAATAGACAAGATTTCAATGGATGAATAGAAAGAATTTTGAGGACAGTCTGCAAGACAGGGAATAGCTCATCCAGCAGGATCAGAAAGATGACAATATGTTTCTTGCTTTGAGTAGTCCCAGTTCCTCAGTACCTTCTTTCAAACATTGGAGTACGAGTAAAAACTAGCAAATCATAGCAAGAATTGAGGCAGAGGAACACTGAGGAGATCCTGGGCTTAATCTTCTTGCAATACAATGGAAGTATGGTGGAAAAATCTCCTGAAATTAAGAGTAATCCCCGGTTATTATCAACCAGTGCCAGGACTGCACTGTCTTCTGCAGGGATTAGTACCTAAACAAGGAAAAATACAGCTGTCAAAATAAATAATTAAAAAAAAGAAAAGAAGAAATAAAAAAGAAAAAAGGAAGAAATAAGAAAGAAAAAANGATAGTAAATGATGAGTTGCAGTGACACATGTTTCTGTTAGGGTATAGAACACAGTTTATGCTCATAAACATTACAGCACCATGCCCAAAAATGCATGGATAGGAATGACAAGCATACACTTTGTTTTATCTGGTGCTTTATCTCATGTTGGCATTGGTATTAACCTATTCTTGAAGAGAGCCCATATATTATTGATTATCAAGAACTTTTTTTCTGGGTGCACGTACAAAGAAAATCGGGTGCTATTGTGTGACTTTTCAAAGCCTTTTTGTGTATGGGTGAAAATCAATATATTCCCTATCCCATGGAGACCCTTTTGGTGGAGCTGCTTCCATGGCTTGATCTTCTCACTGCCATGTACGCAGAGACATTTCATACTCTGCACAGTAGACACTTGAACTCATGCCAGACCTAGGGGAAGGCCATTTAATTGTGACAAAATGAATTCATAGAATCATAGAATAGTTTGGGTTGGAAGGGATCTTAAAGCCCATCCAGTTCTACCCTCTGCAGGGACACCTCACACTGGATCAGGCTGCCCAAGCCCCATGCAACCTGGCCTTGAACCCCTCCAGGGATGGGGCAGCCACAGCTTCCCTGGGCAGCCTGGGCCAGGGCCTTGTCACCCTCATGGTGAAGAAATTCCTCCTTATGTCTAGTCTAAATCTGCCCCTCTCCAGTTTACACCTGTTGCTCCAGTCGATTATTCTGAACAGCAGTAAAAACAATGCACTTCACTGAATCACACGGATAGCTGGATAGAGCACCTGGATGCCAAAATGTAACCCCCTATTATTCCTCTCCTGAACAATATTTTATGTCATTATGGTAGTTTTGACAGAACAAGGACATGGAGACTTGAGATCCGCGTTAACAGGCTGCATTGTACCCCCATGCTCACAAGCATCCCTCTAGAAAAAAAATTGGAGTGTGATGGTTAAATATTATCTTATTGTATTGACATTAGGGGGCAAGTTATGGCCGCATATGCCACCAATGACTTAAAATTGTTGAGGATGACAGCTTTCTCTAGTAAAGTCAAGTGGATTTATGCTGGAATAAAATAGCTATGAAAGAATCTAATAAAGTGATTTTTGAAATAGCAAATGCCTCATCTTAGCTCCAACTCTTATATAACTGGAAAGAACCTTTTATAGCTAGGTAGATTCTAACACATCATCAAAATTGCTGATAACTGCTAGTTTGAGCATGAAAAACGATCTCTGCTATAATTCCATAAATCCATATATCCTGTTGTACTAGGGCAGGATTGCAATCATTATTAATAGAACTAGAGGAATGGCACTTTCTGGGTGGAAGTAGAATTGGGAGGGAAATACCCTAACCAGCAACATCTCCAAACAGCACTGTACAGAGAGAGGGGGGAAAGAAAAGCTATTTTATTGTCCTGCTGGATTAATTTTTGTCCCTCCACCAACTATTCAGCATGTTGACCTACATCTATCTGTCTTTCCTGGTTAAAAAAAAAATACTTCCAAGCCTTTGAACAACAACATATGAAGTCTGCATTCACTTCAAGTGGAAAATATTACAAATCTTAACCTGTTTAAAGCATTCAAACCATTATAATCCACTTCCATAATTCTTTCCATATTCTGTTCTATTTTTCTTGCCAAAACAAAACCTGCTATATAAGTTTTTATGCCTCACTTTGCACATCCCTTCAAATACATTTCTATTGTTTTCCCTCTGCCTTCTAAATTTAGCCAATGCCACTTCGGTTTTTTAGCCCAAATCTATTTTGCAGCCTGCTGTTTTCCTGTTTTTAAATTAGTTCCTATTTGACATTTCCAGATCATCCGTTTGGTTAGCAATAATATGCATTTTTTTTAAACAAAACAAGGAAAATAGCCTCTCCTTAGGGAGCAGTGAGGGACAGAGAAGGAAATGCTGCAGCATTTGCAATGCCCAGGCAGCAGGTTCTACGCAGCTGCAGCCAGGCTCTGTCTCCTCAGATATCCTTCCAAGTCAGTACCCATCACACAATATTACCAGCTCTTTCCAATTGCAATGCTTGTTTTCAGCCCTTTGGGGTGAACACTGACTGCTCTAAAAAGAACCCCAAGATGATTAACTATAAGTCTGGGTAGAGACTGCTGAGGAGAAAGGAAAGAGTCAGGGATATGCTTATAAATATTTAGAGTTCAGGTTGATGTGATTTGAAAGAAGACATAAGGAAGAATTTCTTCACAATGAGGGTGGTGAGGCCCTGGCACGGGTTTCCCAGAAAAGTTGTGGCTGCCCCATCCCTGGAGGTGTTCAAGGCCAGTTTGGATGGGCTTTGGGCAGCCTGATCCAGTGGGAGGTGCCCCTGAAGAGGGTAGAACTGGATGATCTTTAAGGTCTCTTCCAACCCAAACTATTCTATGATTCTAAGTCTTGAGAAATCTCCTAGAAAACATACCTTGTGCTTACACTGTCAACACATTCTTTCTCAAATACTCATCCCATTTCTCTGAGGCAGAAGGTCAGACAGGTGCCTACAAAGAATGTAAAATATTTTGTACCTACCTCTTTGCAAGGGGGCTTGAGACTGTACTGCTAACAAATAAATGACCTACGACAAATCCTCCAGCTTTGGGAGTAACCCAAGTACCTTTTTTCCCTACCACAATAAGAATGGGAAGAAAAGACATGAAGTCTTTGAATGTTTTCACATCTTCATAGTGCAAAGTCTGATACTATAAATAGTTAATGGAGGCAGGCCATCCTGAGTCAGCTTAAATCCTGATCTGGGAGCTGTATTTTCAGCAGAGTCCACCCTCATGCAAAGACAATATTAAAGTCACTGAAGTATTGACATGGACAGCATGAAGGTCTTGCCCTGGCCAGTTGTGTATTGGTGAGCAGCTACGTAGCAATAATGCACACGTCAACATGTCCTTTCTGCTTCCTTCATTTATTTGATTTTATATATTGCTGTGCTTCATGGAGAAGAGCAACATGTTTTAGGCAATAGTTATTTTCCTACTCTGTTATAGGAAATGCAGATATATCATAGAATCACTAGGTTGGAAAAGACCCACCTGATCATTGAGTCCAACCATTTCTTCATAAGGGGGAAGACACAAGTCACTGCCTGGACCCGACAGATTAATTTTGCCTTCTCATGAGACTGGGCAGGCTGCTGTTCCTAGTGAAGTTAAGATTTGAGGTAGCTTCTTCCAGGTTAATCCAGGCTTAAAGTACCGTTCAAGACAGATAAGCAGATTTGTTTTTAAATGGGAAAGATTTGGGCATTGAGAGTTGAATACAAACCTACACTAACACTGTAGTTAAGGTATCCTGTAACTGCTTTGCTGAACCATGGTCTCAGCAAAAGATTGTCCTTTTTGCTTTCTTTGCTAATCATAGTTAAATCTTCTCAAATGGATTGGTGATCAGACCCAAGGCATTACTAAAATGTACTGCCTTTGTTTATGAATCAGTAGATGCTTCTACTGGGTTTAACCATCTGTCTATTCATGATTATTCAAAATATTAATTGTCATCTTTGCTTAGAAGTTTTCTTTTTTACAGTCCCTACTGATTTCAGCATTTACCATACCCCCTGATACAGGTGAGAACTGAGAGAAATAAAAATGCAGTAGACTAGGAAACATTTAGAGGCTTAATTTTTTATGTCATCAGATTTCTGATAACTTTTAAAAATGAAATCACACCCCTTGGCAGCACATCACTGACTCTCAGGGCTAGATAACAAGCATGGAATGAGGTGGTTAGATGATGGAAGGGTTAAAACAAGGTTAGACAAGATTGCTCTGCTGTAGGGATGATGCTGCCTGTGACAATCAGACACTGCAGAGGCTTCATTCTGTGATCACAGCAAGTTTTTCCGAACTTGCCAGACCTCCTCAAAATGCAAGATCAGCATCTTTCTCAGCGTGAAATCGGAGCTGATCCTGTTGTTTCTCTGTATCAGTTATCACTGCAGCACATCCTCTGCCTCTTTTTTATCCAAGGACATATATTTCCTCTTGCTGGGAATTCACATTAATGAACCCCTTGGCTTTGCTGAGTCACTCCCTTTACATTTCCCTGGGGTGGCAAGGAAATGCCATCCAAGTGAGTTGTGTTCTCTCTTTGCAGGGAAGCACATGCTCTGCTGTCAAGGTCTCCGTGCTACTGAGAGAAAGACACAGAGTTTACTGCTATTACTCCTCTGCCTTTTCAAGCCTTTTATTCCCAAGATATTCCATACGTAGTGACTTACTCTCACATTCATATGAAGCAAGATCTCATAAAAGACCAAGAAGAGAAGGCTTTTTACTGTTTTGTAGAAAAACACTCTCTGCAGAGATGGTAGCAGTGCTCTCACTATGTAACCCTACTTCATCAAACTCCCAATAGTTACTAAACTTCCTGACTTACTGACACATGTAGTTAATTTTTTTTAGCATCTTTCATCTTTGTACTATCATTTTTTGTCATCTTCTCTATTCTCAAGTACCATTCTCTAGATAATCCTTTCCTTCGCTGTTCTTGGTTTGGGATCTTGTCACTTGTTAGGCAGCAAAATCACCAATATATACAATTTTTTTTGTTCTTTTAAATGAAAGTACACTATGAGAAATTTCAGATCCTCTTTGAATACCTTGGTTCATCAAACCCAGCCTAATTATTCTGTGAGATTCAAAAATCTTTGTAGTTCCTAAACCATCCAGTAAAAGTTTGCCTCCTTAACCAGCTATAAAACCAACCTGCAATTTCTATACATACCTCTTACAACATCGTAGTGAGAAAGAACATGTGATTGGACTTAAGGAAGTTCTTTATCTCTGACAATGTAACATAATAGCAAATAATACTAACCCAACAATGAGCGATTAATAAATATCTGCAAAGTATGAGACATTTATCTGAGGAACATAGTTCTTTATCATGGAGAAGAAAATCAGCAGAAAAAAAATCAAGTTATACATCACAAAAAAAATTCCTAAAATCAAGACCTGTTACTCTAAGAAATCAGGACTCCAATCTGGTGTATGATGTTTTTCAAAGAGGGATCTCAAAGCAGTTAAGTAAGGATGTTAGTTGTCTCTCCTTAAGAAGTAGCACCTGCAGCCCAGAGGAGCAAAGTGACTTGCCCTAAAATTGAGGCTAGATTGGCTTCTCATCTTACTATACCAAAATGTATGCATTTTAAAAATAAAATGAGACCACAAGAGAAACTTGAGCACCATAAAGGTTACTTATGGAGGCCATGACCCATGGATAATGCTTCATTTCATTTTTTATTTGTAAGATATGGAAACAATATTAATTCAGTTAAACCTGACCTGGATGAGTAAATCAGAGTCACAGAATGGTTTGTGTTGGATGGGACGTTAAAGCCCATCTAATTCCAACTCCACTGCCAGGGGCAGGGGCATTGGATCAGGTTGCTAAAGTGTCATCCAATCTGGCCTTGAACACCTCCAGGGTGGGGCAGCCACAATTTATCTGGGCCAGTGCCTCACAGGAAAGAATTTGTGGTATCTAACTTAATCTCTCCTCTTTCTGCCTTAAACTGTTACCTCTCATCCTGATAAAGAGCCCCTTATCATCTTTGCTGTAGGCATCCTTTAAGTACTGAAAGGCTGCTGTAAAGTCTCCCCAGAGCCTTCTTTAGGCTTCTTCTCTATGAACAATAGGATCTTTATTTTAACAGATCCATAAGCATAATGTTCTATAGTCTCCTGATGCAGAAGGCATTTTACTTGAGATCCATAGCTGCCCAGCATTTGCAGCTCTTCATGAGCTGTAATGTAACATCTGCCTGGAGCTGCAGATATTAATGTTATGTACAGTCAAGATTTAAGGACAGAAACTCTTTGTTCTATCAAAGACAACCAGCAGATTCCTTATGGCATAAGAAATCAGATCATTTTGTATAGCACCAAAACAACCTTGAACAGAACAGTAAATCGGCTGAAATTTCAGAGCTCATTTCAGATCTGCTGAGTAGGTGGTCAGCAAGCGCATCCACACTCACAGGCTGTAGGGAGAGGAGAAGAGTCAAGAATCACACAGAATCACCGAGTTGGAAGAGACCCATCGGATCATTGAGTCCAACCACTCCCACCAAACACTAAACCATGTCCCTCAGGACCTCGGAAAAAAGAAAAGCAGAATCAGCATAGTTGTAACAGAAATACATTTCTATATAACTCAGAACTATAA
>WAAB01020700.1:59323-69696 GCA_013389865.1 Piaya cayana | reverse complement strand
TGGGTTAGTGATTGATGGGAACGGTTGGACTCGATGATCCAGTGGATCTTTTCCAACCTGGTGATTCTGTGATTCTCTGTGTCCGAGCTAACGACGAGCCTCTTGCCTCCCTGTGCCTGCAGATCGTGTACGAGGGCCCTGAGCTGAACCACGCCTTCGGGCTCTGCCACTACAGCAACTTTCTCTTCTGGACCGAGTACCGCAGCGGCAGCATCTACCGGCTGGACCAGAGCTCCAAGGTGGTGAGCCTGCTGCGGAACGAGCGCCCGCCCATCTTCGAGATCCGAATGTACGACGCGCAGCAGCAGCAAGGTGCTGTGGCCACTTCTGCTGGGCCCCACGGGGACCCGCTGCACACCAGGGAAGGGCTGGGGGTTAAGGAAGCGCCCTGCCTGAGCATCTCCACCTCTTCTTGCTTCATTTTAGCCACTGTCCATCCCTACATGCCCTAACTTTCAGTTCTTAAACTGCCATCGCTCATTCCCTGCCCTTCTGGCCTTTCCTCTTTCTGCCCTCCCTGCCCACCAGGCTTCCTGGCTCGTTCAGCCCGGCTTTGTGTCCCCCGAGGGGTCCCCGCTGTCTTGCATGACCTAGTGGGCTGAGGTCTCATCTGCGGAGCCTGGAGAGTGACTCCCTGTGGGTCAGCAGCGTCCCTTGAGCACCGAAGCTCCCCTCTCCTCACGCTGTCCTCTCTCCGCAGTTGGCTCCAACAAATGCCGCGTGAACAACGGCGGCTGCAGCAGCTTGTGCCTGGCCACCCCGCGGGGCCGGCAGTGCGCCTGTGCCGAGGACCAGATCCTGGGGACGGACACCGTCACCTGCCAGGGTAAGATGCTGCGGGGCCCGTCCCCTCGTGGGGACAAACCTTTCTAAAGGGTTGGGGGGCAACACGGTGTCTGTTGCTCTGCTCTGGCACATCAGTAGAATCATGGAATCACCAGGTTGGAAGAGACCCACTGGATCATGGAGTCCAACCATCCCCATCAGTCACTAACCCATGTCCCTCAGCACCTCGGCCACCTGGACCTTAAACCCCTCCAGGGAAGGGGACTCAGCCCCCTCCCTGGGCAGCCTCTGACACTGACCAAACACCCTTTCTTCGCTGGCTTAAATGAGACGGGTGAAGCTCTGGTGGTGCAGCCCTACCTGCAATCTGAGCCGAGGTCTCTCCCTGATGGTTGTGGAGACGCCTTCTTGTTTCATGCTCAGGAGCTGCCAACTATCCGTGTGAATATCTGCGTGACCAGGGCTGCTGGGCAGCCGCGCTGACCTCCTGCCAGCCTGGGGGCACAGGACTGTCCTCACTGCTGTCCTGCGCTCGGCCACTCGGTTCAAATCCTCCTTTCTCTGCTTTCCCCCCGGGCAGCCAACCCGTCCTACATCCCCCCTCCGCAGTGCCAGCCGGGGGAGTTCGCCTGCAAGAACAACCGCTGCATCCAGGAGCGCTGGAAGTGCGACGGGGATAACGACTGCCTGGACAACAGCGACGAGGCCCCCGAGCTCTGCCGTGCGTAAACGCCTCCCACGCGGCAGGATGACGCTTTACACGCTCCTGGGGAAGCGGGATTCGGGCTCAGCCTCCCCAAGACGTGGGATCAGTGGCTGGGATGCGGTCAGGCTTCCCTCCCAGCTCTGGGAGGGCTGTGGGTTCAAGCAGTTGAGGGGGCAAATGGTGGTTGGGATGCTGGATCCCCAGTTTGCTGGAGGCTCCCTGCCCTGTTCTCTCTCATTTTCTTTTGTGGGATGGGGAAGGGCAGGTCCTGAGCGTCTTGTCTCCCCTGCAGACCAGCACACCTGCCCCTCAGACCGCTTCAAGTGCAAGAACAACCGCTGCATCCCCAACCGCTGGCTCTGCGATGGGGACAACGACTGCGGGAACAACGAGGACGAGTCCAATTCCACCTGCTCAGGTGGGGGCACCTGCCTCGTCCCCGGGGAACAGCGAGAGCTCGCGCTGTCGTGCTGAACCGCAGCCTTGGCTGTTGCCTGTGCGCTGCGGGGTGGAGGCTGAGGTTTCAGGGCCTCACGCATCCCTGATGCCCCCACGCAGCTTCGTGGTTGCCCCGAGGGGTTCTTCCCCGCCTTTGGCGCGGCAAAGCAGGGCACTGCCGGCCACTAAAGCTCTGTCTGTCTCTCCCTGGGTCAGCTCGGACCTGCTCCCCCAACCAGTTCTCCTGTGCCAGCGGTCGCTGCATCCCCATCTCCTGGACGTGTGACCTGGACGATGACTGCGGGGACCGCTCGGATGAGTCGGCCTCGTGCGGTGAGCTGGGGCGGGCGGTGCCGGGAGCACCGGGGGGGGGCAGAGGCACTCGTGGGGCACAGGGGGGTCTCCCCGACGCTGATTGTCCCTCTGCCCCCCCCGCAGCCTACCCGACCTGCTTCCCCTTGACTCAGTTCACCTGCAACAACGGGCGCTGCATAAACATCAACTGGCGCTGTGACAACGGTAAGAGCCGCGTCCCCGCAGCTGCCCAGGGTTTGCAGCTGGGGATGGCGAGATCAGAGGCAGCGATGCCAGCCTGGGGGGGCCTCAAGGTCCATTTTTCAGCCTTGGGCTGAAGCAGGGAGGCGTTAGCTCGAGCCGTAAGCGTGTCCTGCAACACCAAGACCCACATTTTCCTTGGCTGCCCTTGGAGGAGCATGTGCTGCGGGAGCTGCCTGGCAGGGATTGTTTCAGCAGACCTTGGTGTTTTTTTCAAGTTGGCCAAGACTCTGCTGTCGTTCTCGAGGCGAGTGTGGAGTGACCCGTGCTGCTGCTGGGGCCGAGTTTGGTCCGTAGCCCCAGGGGAGGCTGGAGAGGCCTCCCAGCAAGCACCAGTCTGGCCTTGGATCCGTTTCCAGGGCCAGGCCTGGGAAGAGAGGGTTTGCCCCAAGGCTGCTTTCCCTTCCCACAGGTTTATTTCAGTCTTCCTAGCGGCTCTGCAGCGTTAGGTTGAATCGGTGGCTTCAGAGCGAGCGTGGCAGGTTCAGAGCTGCAGAGCACATGCCAGCGCAGGGCCTAGCGGGGAGCAGGCCCAGGTGTCTCCCTGGTGTCTACCTGAACAGGTGGCCTCTTCCTCCTGGGACAGCTCTGAGCCTTCCCTGCTGAGGAAAGGTCTCTTCTCCCAAGGATCCTGCAGGGCTGGTAGCCAGGTGCTCACCAACAGCCTTGGCACAGAGCACGTTAGTGCAGCCGAGAGCCTCACCAGGCACCTACATGCTGGGAGCTGCAGTGACGAGGGTCTCCCAGCCCGGCTGCCCCCCCAGCACCCTCTGCTGCCTCTGGTCTCGCCTCCCCGGCCGCTCGCTGTGCCTGCGCAGCCTCTCTATGTCTCCATGTGGATGTTTGCGTCCCGGCGTCAGCGTGTGGTGTTTTTTGTTTGTTTTTTTTTTTTTTTTGTGCGCTGCTCTCTGTGCCGTGTTGTGTTGTTTTTTTTGTTTGTCATTGTGCCCACTCTCCTGTCTGGTTGGTTCTGTGTTTCAGAAAAAGATTGTGGGGATGGCTCTGACGAAAAGAACTGTCCAAAGCCTACCGGTTAGTGCATAGATCAACATGCACCAGACCCCAACCTGCCCCACACAGACCCTGACCTGCCCCTTCCAGAGGGCTCTCGGGCCGCTCCTCCAGGCCCTGGTGATGCCCCGGGCAGTGCCCTCCCGCTCTCTGATCGTGCCCCCACGCTCTGGTGATTCCCCTGCGCTCCTCGCTGGGTGCTGGAGAGCGAAGCAACCGTCCCTCCTGGCTCACCAAGTGTTGTTGCTCGGGGAGCTCCTTTCCGTGGGAGCCTGGAGAGCTCGGGGTTGGCGCCTGCCGGGGAAGCTGTGCAGAAGCCGTCGGCGCCGTCGTCCCCGTGCCTGCCCTGAGCTCCCCTGGGCGCGAGGAGACAGAGGCAGGGGAGGCAAAGGCCGTTTACCAGGCTCAGATGGGGCTCCTGCAGCAAAGCAGAGTCCTGGAGAGATCCCAGCAAGCAGAAGCAGCCCCGTGCCCCGTGCTGGCGTTGGCAGGAGCAGGGGCTGCGTCGCCAGCACCCTCAGATTGAAGCTGCCCCGGCCCATCAGCGGGCGATGGGGTTTTCTCCAGGCGAGCTGGCACCCCCTCCCCCCCAATTGGCCGTCCCAGCCCATCTCCCCGTGGATTTGCCCCCTAAAGGAGCTCAGCGTCCCCCCCAGCTCCGCTCCCCTCGGTGCGGGGCGTCCTCCCAGCCTCCCCAGGTACATGGCTGATCTATGCAGTTTCTGTGTTTCATTTTTCTTCGTGCGCTGCTGGTGCTGTGGCCGCGCCTGGCAGAGTGTCGGGGTGGGAGGGCCGGAGGGGGGGTTCCACATCCAGCGGGGATGGTGCTGCCGGCGCTGAGGGGCTGCTCGCTGCCCCGTGTCCTGTCTTGCTGGCGTGATCGACTGATCCCCGTTGTTCCCTGCTTCCCCAGCCGCCTCCTCTGGCCGGGGCTCTCTGCTCTCCTCCTTCCTTCTGTGGCTCCACCAGCCCTCCTGAGCCAGCCGGGCAGCTCTCTGAGCCCCTTCCCCACTCCCTTTTCCCCTGGCAGACAACGACTGCGGCGACAACAGCGACGAGGCGGGTTGCAGCCACTCGTGCTCCAGCAACCAGTTCAAGTGCAACAGCGGGCGCTGCATCCCCGTGCACTGGACGTGCGACGGGGACAACGACTGCGGCGACTACAGCGACGAGACTCACGCCAACTGCACCAACCAGGGTGAGTCCCCGGGGCGCGGCGGGGCCGGGCTGTCCCCGCGCTCCGCTCTGTGCCCTCCCCAGCGAGGGAGCGAGTGGGCGATGGGGAGGTGAACGCAGCAGACGGACCCTGCAGGGCGTCAGCTCCGCTGGTGTCTTCCCTGGGGAGCCCACAACCCCCTCCAAGCAGAGCCCCTGCCTTCCAGGCGGGGAATCCTGCGGTGTCCTCGGCCCACCCTGGGTGCTCAGATGCCATCTCCTGCACCCCTGGGTGCCCCTGGCTCGTTCCCTGCCAGGCCAAGTGCCCGGTCCCCCTTGCACCCCCTGAACCTCCCTTAGTTCCCGGCTCTGGGGGGGCAAAAGCAGTGAGCAAGCGCTTCCACCAGCCACGCGCCCGCCCGGGGGCTGCCACACGGACGAGTTCCAGTGCCAGCTGGACGGACTCTGCATCCCCATGCGCTGGCGCTGCGATGGCGACACCGACTGCATGGACTCCAGCGACGAGAAGAACTGCGAGGGCGTCACCCACGTCTGCGACCCCAACGTCAAGTTTGGCTGCAAGGACTCAGGTGAGAGCAGGGAGGGGAAAACCCTGGGAAGGGGTCGGGACCCCCCTCAGCTGGATGGGGATGGGGACAGTGGTGGGGGGGGGACGGCAGCTCTGGGGCAGCCAGGACCCCGAGTGCCTGCAATAACATCTCTCCGCGCTTCTCCTCGGCAGCGCGTTGCATCAGCAAGGCCTGGGTCTGCGATGGGGACAGCGACTGCGAGGACAACTCGGACGAGGAGAACTGCGAGTCGCTGGTGTGCAAACCCCCCTCCCACACCTGTGCCAACAACACCTCCATCTGCCTCCCCCCCGAGAAGCTCTGCGACGGCTCCGACGACTGCGGGGACGGCTCTGACGAGGGCGAGCTCTGCGGTGAGCGCGGGGCCGGGTGCCAGGACGCGGGGTCGCCTTTAGGTGGGAGCGGGACGAGGGCCTGAGCAGCGTGTCCTCTGCCCACAGACCAGTGCTCCCTCAACAACGGCGGCTGCAGCCACAACTGCACCGTGGCCCCCGGCGAGGGCATCGTCTGCTCCTGCCCCCTGGGGATGGAGCTGGGGGCGGACAACAAGACCTGCCAGATCCAGAGCTACTGTGCCAAGCACCTCAAGTGCAGCCAGAAGTGCGAGCAGGACAAGTACAACGTCAAGTGCTCCTGCTACGAGGGCTGGATGCTGGAGCCCGACGGCGAGAGCTGCCGCAGCCTGGGTGCGTGCGGGGCGGCTGCAGGGGCGGCCGCAGGGGCTGGCAGCGTCACTCCGGCTCCCTGGGAATGGGGATTGTCCTCCCACTGCTCTCAGAAGCAGCAGCAGCAGAGCTGAGAGCAGTGCTGATGGGCACAGTGGGGTCCTGGGGGTCCCTTGCTGTCCCAGCCTGGCACAAGCTGCAGGGGTGGGGATGGTCTCTTGTATCTGGGGCTGGAACAAGGACCCAGGACCGCTTTTTCCCTGCTTTGTCCGTGCATTTCTTCTGACCCTGCCCTGCTTTCCCCAGACCCTTTCAAGCCGTTCATCATCTTCTCCAACCGCCACGAGATCCGCCGCATCGACCTGCACCGGGGGGACTACAGCGTCCTGGTCCCCGGGCTGCGCAACACCATCGCCCTGGACTTCCACCTCAACCAGAGCTCGCTGTACTGGACCGACGTGGTGGAGGACAAAATCTACAGGGGAAAACTGCTGGAGAATGGGGGTGCGTAGCCTGGGGGCGGGGAGCGAGCTGGTGGAGGCCGGTGGTGTGAAAAAAAAATTCACAGAAAGAGTCACTGGGCAGTGTCAGAGGCTGCCCAGAGAGGGGGTTGAGTCCCCTTCCCTGGAGGGGCTCGAGGGCCGGGTGGATGAGGTGCTGAGGGACATGGGTTAGTGATTGATGGGAATGGTTGGACTCCATGATCCGGTGGGTCTCTTCCAACCTGGTTGTTCTCTGATTCTCTGATTCTCCTGGTGTTGTGCCCTGCAGCTCTGACCAGCTTCGAGGTGGTGATCCAGTACGGTTTGGCCACCCCCGAGGGACTGGCTGTGGACTGGATCGCCGGCAACATCTACTGGGTGGAGAGCAACCTGGACCAGATCGAGGTGGCCAAGCTGGACGGCACCATGCGAACCACCCTGCTGGCTGGGGACATCGAGCACCCCCGTGCCATCGCCCTGGACCCCCGCTATGGGTAAGGCAGGAGGGGATTTCGGTCACCAGTGGGATCGCGTGAGGGGACCAGGCTTCAGTCTGGGCGCAGGCTTCGCTGCTGATTGGGGAAGCAAAGCTTGGTGTCCCTGTACTGACCATCCCCGCTCGCCGTCCCTCGCAGGATCCTCTTCTGGACAGACTGGGACGCCAGCCTGCCCCGTATCGAGGCCGCTTCCATGAGCGGCGAGGGCCGGCGAACCATCCACAAGGAGACGGGCTCGGGGGGCTGGCCCAACGGGCTCACTGTCGACTACCTGGAGAAGCGCATCCTCTGGATCGATGCCAGGTAGGACCAGGATGCCCGTCTCTGCCCTGCACCTCTCCTTCCCTGTTGGACCCATCCTGCCTCCCCATCCCTCGCTGCTCTGGCTCCTTCCCTCTTGGCTCTGCTCCAAGCCCAGATGCCCTTGGCCTTCTTGCCCCCCTGGGCCCCTGCTGGCTCCTCTTCAACCAACCTCCCCCGGTCCTTCTCCTCCAGGCCCTTTCCAGCCCGACTTCTCCTGCTCTGTAGCACCGCAGGTTGTTGCGTTGGGTTGAGGGTTTGGCCTTTCCCTGTGCCTGGTCCTCCTGGCCCAGCTCTCACCCCTCATCTCTGCCGGGCGCAGGTCTGATGCCATCTACTCGGCGCTGTATGACGGGACAGGGCACATCGAGGTGCTGCGGGGACACGAGTACCTGTCACACCCCTTTGCCGTCACCCTCTACGGGGGGGAGGTCTACTGGACCGACTGGCGCACCAACACGCTGGCCAAGGCCAACAAGTGGACGGGGCACAAGGTGACGGTGGTTCAGAGGACCAACACGCAGCCCTTCGACCTGCAGGTGTATCATCCCTCCCGGCAGCCCCTGGGTGAGGCCTGGGGAAGCAGAGAAAGTGGGATGGGGTGGGGGTGGAGAGGTGAAGAGGCGGCGCTGGCGCTCGGTGTGAACCCTCATGCACTTGGGGCGTCGCGTGAGAGCAGCTCCCACCCTTGCGCCTTCCTCTTCTCACCCTTTGCTGAGCTGGAGGCCTCTGCTGTGTCTCTGATCACTGAGAAAAACTCCTGGGGTGATGAGGCTGATTAATTAGAGCTTCTCGATGGGGCAGGGAGGGTCTGGTGCTCTCCAGGACCTCCCTGGTGGGTGTCCCTCGAAAGGGGGGACATCGCTGACTCTTTATCCCCTCGGCAGCTCCTAATCCCTGTGAAGCCAACGGGGGCAAAGGGCCGTGCTCCCACCTCTGCCTCATCAACTACAACCGCACGCTGTCCTGCGCCTGTCCCCACCTCATGAAGCTGGACAAGGACAACACCACCTGCTACGGTAGGAGCTGCCCGGGCCTCCGCGGTGCGGGGACGCCAGCGGGTGCTGGGGAACCGGGGCTGAGGTCCCACCGCTCTCGTCCTTCTCCCCAGAGTTTAAGAAGTTTCTGCTGTACGCGCGGCAGATGGAGATCCGAGGGGTGGACATCGACAACCCCTACTACAACTACATCATCTCCTTCACGGTGCCTGACATCGACAACGTCACCGTGGTGGACTACGATGCCCTGGAGCAGCGCATTTACTGGTCTGATGTCCGTACCCAGACCATCAAGAGAGCTTTCATCAACGGCACCGGCGTGGAGACCGTCGTCTCGGCAGGTGGGTTTGGAGAAGGCATCGACCTCCGCGGCTGCTTCTGTTAGTTCCGTGTCCGGGCAGAGCTTCCAGGATTCCGGAGGCTTCAGCTCCGTGAGATCAGCCCGTTCTTCATCTTGGCGTCACTCCAGCCCCATTTTCACCACTAACGAATCTCCCTCCTCTGTTGCCTTTCAGACCTGCCCAACGCTCATGGCCTCTCTGTGGATTGGGTTTCCAGAAACCTCTTCTGGACCAGCTACGATGCCAACAAGAAGCAGATCAACGTGGCCCGGCTGGATGGCTCCTTCAAGAACGCCGTGATCCAGGGGCTGGACAAACCTCACTGCCTGGTGGTTCACCCTCTCCGGGGGTAAGTGCCGGCACACGCGGGGTCCGGCTGGGAGCATTGAAGGAGTCGGTGTGCACACAGACACGCGTGTGTGGGCGTGCGATGGTGCACGCGCACAGCAGAGGAGGAGAGACCAGGCTGCTCTCCCTGCGTGTCAGAGCGCGTGTGGGAGGTGTGTGAGAGGAGACGGGGACGGGCTCGGGAGGTGTGTGCCCACCGGTGCCTGGGAAGGAGCTGCTGCTTTTTCTTGCAGACAAGTCCCTGCGTCAGGGGAGGGTCAGGCTGAACATCAAGAAAAAATGTTTCATGGAAAGGGAGATTGGTCAGTGTCAGAGGCTGCCCAGGGAGGGGGTTGAGTCGCCTTCCCTGGAGGGGTTTAAGGGCCGGGTGGCCGAGGTGCTGAGGGACATGGGTTAGTGACTGATGGGAATGGTTGGACTCCATGATCTGGTGGGTCTTTTCCAACCTGGTGATTCTCTGATTCTATGTGCTGGGCAGGAGAGGTGAGCGGGGCTGCTGTGGGGGTGGTCTCAGCGGGGAGAAGAGCCTGGAGAGCAGAGTAGGGTAGTGGGGGCTGCTGGAGCGTGGGTGGGTGGCGGAGCCGCCGGCTCAGTGTCCCCTCCCCGGTGCAGGAAGCTGTACTGGACGGATGGGGACAACATCAGCGTGGCCAACATGGACGGCAGCAACCGCACTCTTCTCTTCACCAACCAGAAAGGGCCTGTTGGTACGGACCCTGCTGTTTCCCTCACTGCTGCCCCACCTTGCTGTGCCCTCACTGGCCCTAAAAGCCCTGCAGCCCGGCTCTGGCTGCCCTGGTTCCCCAGAGAACCGGTGGATGCTTTGTACTGGGTCCCCTCGACCTCACATTGCACCTCCCAGAGGGTGGAGGTCCCTGCGTTGTCACCTGGGTGCTGACGGTCCCTTGTTTTCCAGGCCTGGCCATTGACTACCCGGAGAGCAAGTTGTACTGGATCAGCTCTGGCAACGGCACCATCAACAGATGCGACCTGGATGGCAGCAACCTGGAGGTGATCGAGTCCGTGAAGGGTCAGCTGAGCAAGGCGACCGCCCTGGCCATCATGGGTGAGAGCTGGCAGGGGGACGGAGGCTGGTCCTGAAGCCCTTTCCCTTTCTCTTGCTCCTGCCCAAATGCTTTGCCGGCTCCTGCAGCTGTGGAGGGGACGAGCTCCACTAAAGGCTGGGTCAGGCCCTTTTTCCAACCCATAGAGTGTAAATCTTTTTGGAGCCACAACTCTGTGCTGGTGGCGTGGGAGGGGGTGGGGAAAGCTGCCACCCGCGGTGTGCCCAGGGGGCCAAGAAGGCCAAGGGCATCTGGGCTTGGATCAGACCCGGCGTGGCCAGCAGGGCCAGGGAGGTTCTTCTCCCTCTGGGGAGACCAAACCTGGAATCGTGGGGTCAGTTGTGGGCCCCTCAGCACCAGAAGGATGTTGAGGGGCTGGAGCGAGTGCAGAGAAGAGCAAGGAAGGTGGGGAAGGGGCTGGAGAAGAAGAGGAGGGG
>WAAB01020700.1:47467-59274 GCA_013389865.1 Piaya cayana | reverse complement strand
GGGAATGGCCTCAAGCTCCACCAGGGGAGGGTCAGGATGGACAGCAGGAAAAAAATATTTCCCAGAAAGGGTGATTGGGCAGTGTCAGAGGCTGCGCAGGGAGGGGGTTGAGTCCCCTTCCCTGGAGGGGTTTAAGGGCCGGGTGGCCGAGGTGCTGAGGGACATGGGTTAGTGATTGATGGGAACGGTTGGACTCCATGATCCTGGGGGTCTTTTCCACCCTGGTGATTCTCTGATTCTCTGATTCTACGTTCCTGCCTTTCCTCGCAGGCGACAAGCTGTGGTGGGCTGACCAGGCCTCCGAGAGGATGGGCACCTGCAACAAGAAGGATGGGACGGAGGTGAAGGTCCTGCGCAACAGCACCACGCTGGTGATGCACATGAAGGTGTACGACGAGAGCATCCAGCAAGGTGAGCGAGTGGCCCTGGGGCAGCGGCTCCTCCGCTCCACGAAGATGCCAGCGGGGATGGAGCTCGGCACAGGGTGACCCTGCAGCCAACACCACCCCTTCTTGCTGGCCCAAGCCGTCCCCTCGCCCTTGTGCAAGGTCCCTGCCACCCGGTGTAGAGCCTCCACGTGCTGTGTTTATGCTCGAGCAGCGCCGGAGGCTGCGCCAGCCTCTCCCGGTGGCTCTACCCGGGTCCCTGGGCTGCCCCTCACCTTGGCTTCTCTCCACGGCAGCTGGAACCAACCCCTGCAGCCTCAACAACGGCGACTGCTCGCAGCTCTGCCTGCCCACCTCCGAGACCTCCCGCTCCTGCATGTGCACCGCAGGCTACAGCCTCAAGAGCGGGCAGCAGTCGTGCGAAGGTGAGTGTGCCTGGCCTTGTCCCCTCAACCCAGCTCCCCTCTTGGAGCAGAGAGATCCCGCGGTGACGCCTGCTGCGGCTCTGCCGGTGCCGCACGGTGCTGTGTGTGCCAGGGCAGCTGGTAGCTGCTCGCTCCGGTGGTGGTTCTGGTAGCGGCTCTGGTTGTTCGCAGGCTCTTCCCAACTGCTCCGTTCCTCCCAGCGCTGCGGGGGGATGCTGGGAGCCAGAGGGATGCTGGGGGCCCTGGGGAGGGGGCTGTGGGCTCAGGATGCAGCGAGACGCACGCGTGGGCTGTGGGGTGAGGGGCTGGCAGGGAGGTGTGTGGCACAGGGGCTGACTGGGCACCGAGGGCTCCGGGTTTAGCGAGAGGAGAAGAGAAACCGATGCTGTTGGCTGCAGGTTTGAGTCACGGACTCGCTGCAGTCACTGGGAACGGGGCTGATCTGCCCGCAGATCCCCAGCGTCTGCCTCGTTTGCCACCGTCTCCCTTGGGAGGGAAGAGCGCTCCCACTCCTTGGTGGCTGCCAGGGCCTCTCAAAAGGCTGTTTGTGTGCAAAATGTTCTTGGTGTTTTTGGAGGGGGCTGGCAGAGCCGCCGCACCATCTGGGTCAGGGCAGGGACTGAATAACAAGCGCTGCCCTGACCCAGATGCGGCACAGAGGCCTTGCCAGGGCTCAGAGGCGGCTTTGGAAAGAGGCCTCGCTCATGCCTCCCCCGTGCCCCACGGCGGGTCAGGACCTCTCGAACAGGCGGCTCCAGGGCTTGCAGCCTCGAGGGTGGTCCAGGCAGGGCCCACTGGAACACAGAACCGAGCAGGGAAGAACTTCGTGGCTGTTCCCTGAGTTCCTGTCCCCGTCATCAGAAACCTTGTTTGACCATGTGCTCCGTTTACTGTTCCCTGTCCAATTTCCACAAGGTTTTCCATTCCTTCTCCTGCCCCATGTGGCACAGGCCTTCTGAGGAGCGTCTGAGAGAGCTGGGGGTGCTTATTGTGGAGAAGAGGAGGCTGAGGGGAGAGCTCATTGCTCTCTGCAACTGCCTGAGAGGAGGGAGCTGGGGGTTGAGTCCCCTTCCCTGGAGGGGTTTAAGGGCCGGGTGGCCGAGGTGCTGAGGGACATGGGTTAGTGATTGATGGGGATGGTTGGACTGCATGATCTGCTGGGTCTCTCCCAACCTGGTGATTCTAGGATTCTATGAATGGAACCCATCCCATGCCCATGACAGAGGAGTTTTTCCCTCCTTGTGTTCATCCTGCTTTTCCCTTCTCGCGTGGGGACCCAAGTGCAGCAGGCACCTCCCTCCCTCTGCGAGAAACCCCGATGCTGCGGAGCTTGCAGAATGCACCACGCGCAATCGCTGCCCGTGGGAACACGTCACCCTGCGACTGCAGCACCGTGGGCAGCATCAGCCGCTCGGTGTCCGGCAGCGCTGCCTCCTCGCCGCCTCCCTGGCTGCCTGCGGAGCTGCTGCCGGCGCCGCCAGCCCACGTCTCACATGCGTCAACCTTGAAGTCAGCGAGAGGTGGGCGTAGGGGCTGCCAGCGCAGGGGATGCTTCAGGCAGCCTCCCAACCTGCCAGCAAATCCAACCAGTGTGCTTCAACTCTGCCCTTCCCATCGTTCTGCTGGCCTGGGCCAGGGACTTGTGGTGCTGCTGCCGTGGGTCCAGCCCTCCCAGCAGCCCTCCCAGGATCAAGCTCTTCCACGGAGCCGCTGTCACAGTTCTCCATGAGTTGTGGCTGCACGTTGACGGGACAGCATGTGGTCTGGGGGATGCATCTGGCTGGAGAACAGGCCCTCTGAGGAGCGGCTGAGAGAGCTGAGGGGGGTTTATCCTGGAGAAGAGGAGGCTGAGGGGAGAGCTCATTGCTCTCTACAACTATCTGAAAGGAGGTTGTGGAGAGGAGGGAGCTGGGCTCTTCTCCCAAGGGCCAGGGGACAGGACGAGAGGGAATGGCCTCAAGCTCCTCCAGGGCAGGGACAGCAGGAAAAAATTCTTCACTGAAAGGGTGATTGGTCAGTGTCAGAGGCTGCCCAGGGAGGGGGTTGATTCCCCTTCCCTGAAGGGGTTTAAGGTGTGGGTGGATGAGGTGCTGAGGGACATGGGTTAGTGATTGATGGGAATGGTTGGACTCCATGATCCGCTGGGTCTTTTCCAACCTGGTGATTCTGTGATTCCACGAACATCCTCTGTGTCTGTCACAGGTGTTGGCTCCTTCCTCCTGTATTCAGTCCACGAGGGCATACGTGGCATCCCCCTCGACCCCAACGACAAGTCGGATGCTCTTGTGCCCGTGTCAGGCACCTCCCTGGCTGTGGGGATCGACTTCCATGCAGGTGACACAGGGACTGGGAGTGGGACAGCAGGGCTGGAGGGTCTGGGGAGGGGGAACCTGAGAGGGACCTTCACCAGCTCCTCCTCTGCCCTGGAGCATCTGCCCTCAGCAGCTCTGAGTGGGAAGGGGTTTCAGGGACAGGGGAGTGCAGCTCAGCCTGGGTCTGTGCCACCCTTGAGGTGACCCAGAAGTGGTCCCTGACACCCGCTCTCCTGTCCGGCCCCTCAGAGAACGACACCATTTACTGGGTGGACATGGGTCTGAGCACCATCAGCCGAGCGAAGCGGGACCAGACGTGGCGAGAGGATGTGGTCACCAACGGCATCGGCCGCGTGGAGGGCATCGCCGTGGACTGGATCGCCGGTGAGATGGGGCTCGGGAGCAGGGAGGAGCCGATGGGCGGTGGAGGAGCAGGGTTCATACAAGCGTTGACTCTCCTCTCCATGCAGGAAACATCTACTGGACAGACCAGGGCTTTGACGTCATCGAAGTGGCCAGGCTGAACGGGTCCTTCCGCTACGTGGTCATCTCGCAGGGGCTGGACAAGCCACGGGCCATCACGGTCCATCCGGAGAAGGGGTGAGGTGCTGCACATCCCTCAGCTGGGGTGGGGACTCACTGGAGACCCCGCTGCCCCCTCGGCAGAGCCGTGCGCTTTACGCACTGCGGAGAAGGACACGTAGGTCTACGGTCACACCAGGGGACAGGCGCCCGTGTCCAAACCAGCTGGGCTGAAGCAGCATTTTGCTGATGGGATGAGCTTCCTGGGAGCTCCCCATGACTTTATGGGTGCCAGCACCTCTGAAAAATCATAGAATCATAAAATTATAGAATCACCAGATTGGAAAAGACCCATCAGATCATCAAGTCCAACCATTCCCATCAGTCACTAACCCATGTCCCTCAGCACCTCGGCCACCCGGCCCTTAAACCCCTCCAGGGAAGGGGACTCAACCCCCTCCCTGTGCAGCCTCTGACACGGCCCAATCACCCTTTCCATGAAATATTTTTTCCTGCTGTCCATCCTGACCCTCCCCTGGTGGATCTTGAGGCCATTCCCTCTCGTCCTGTCCCGTCCCTTGGCAGAAGAGCCCAGCTCCCTCCTCTCCACAACCTCCTTCCAGGGGGTTGCAGAGTGCAATGAGCTCTCCCCTCCAAGCAGAACCTCCCCAGACCAGCTCCAGCTTTGGACAGAATCACAGGGAAAGTTGTTTGGGTCTGGGGAGGGATGGAGAACGGCACCTCAGGAGCCTGCAGCGTGCTGCTGCGTTCCCCAGCTGCAGCCTGGTCTGCGAGCATGTGGCATCCAGGAGGCAGGAGGTCACCAGAGGGTGGTTTGAGGCCCTGGTGGGCAGGGATGAGGAGGGCGAGGTGGCCAAAAGGCTCAAGGATGCTGCCCTGTGGTCACGTCCCTGCTGTCCCCCGCAGGTACCTGTTCTGGACGGAGTGGGGGCAGTACCCCCGCATCGAACGGTCGCGTCTGGACGGGACGGAGAGGATGGTGCTGGTGAACGTCAGCATCAGTTGGCCCAACGGGATCTCTGTCGACTACGAGGTACGACCACCAGCTGGGAGCGCGGGGCTGTCCTAGGACCCGGGGGGAGGCCTCTGAGGACGCGGCTGCTGTCTCCCGTGCAGGGAGTGTTGTCCAGGGTCTTCTGAACCTTGAGACCTGTAGTAGGAGATGTGGAAGGTGCCACCCCAGTGGGTTGCTGATGGGGTTGCTTTCCCATCGCCTCAGGACGGGAAACTTTACTGGTGTGATGCCCGGACAGACAAGATCGAACGAATCGACCTGGAGACGGGGGAAAACCGAGAGGTCGTCCTGTCCAGCAACAACATGGACATGTTCTCGGTGTCGGTCTTCGAGGAGTACATTTACTGGAGTGACAGGTACAGTGTCCGAGAGGTCTGGGGGTGCCCTGGGAGCTGGGAGCTGGTGCCGTGGTGGAGGTGTTGTTGCTGGTGCCGTGGTGGAGGTGGTGGAGCTGGTGCCGTGGTGAAGGTGGTGGAGCTGGTGCTATGGTGGAGCTGGTGGAGCTGGTGCTGTGGTTGAGTTGTTGGAGCTGGTGCTGTGGTGGAGGTGGTGGAGCTGGTGCCGTGGTGGAGCTGGTGGAGCTGGTGCCGTGGTGGAGCTGGTGCTGTGGTGGAGGTGTTGTTGCTGGTGCCGTGGTGGAGGTGTTGGAGCTGGTGCCGCGGTGGAGGTGGTGGAGGTGGTGCTGTGGTGAAGGTGTTGTTGCTGGTGCCATGGTGGAGGTGTTGGAGCTGGTGCTATGGTGGAGCTGGTGCTGTGGTGGAGCTGGTGCCGTGGTGAAGGTGGTGGAGCTGGTGCCGTGGGGGAGGTGGTGGAGCTGGTGCTGTGGTGGAGGTGGTGGAGGTGGTGCCGTGGTGGAGGTGTTGGAGCTGGATCCTGTGCAGGGCGTTGCTGAGGGTCCCCGCATCGGTTGCTTGATGACTCTGTGTTTTCTTAGGACTCACGCGAACGGCTCCATCAAAAGAGGCAACAAGGACAACGCCACCGAGTCGGTGTCCCTGCGGACGGGGATCGGGGTGCAGCTCAAGGACATCAAAGTCTTCAACCGGGCCAGGCAGAAAGGTGCGTCCAGGAGCGGGTGTGAGCGCTGCCGAGCGCCAGGAGCCGTCTGGGCTGGGCTCCCCTAGCAGGGAGATGCGGGGAGGGGGATGGAGACAAATGAGCCGCCGTGTCCTCATCAAGGAACCCGCTCGTGCTGTCGGCCGAGCCCTTTTCTTCACCCGCTTCCTCTGGGAGGAGGGCGAAAAGCAGCTGAGCGGGAGCATCCTCCTCCGCAGAGCCTGCCCGGTCCCTGGCACAATCCTTTTTTCGTCCCCAGGCACCAACATCTGTGCCCAGAACAACGGGGGCTGCCAGCAGCTGTGCCTGTTCCGGGGCGGCGGGCAGCGGACGTGCGCCTGTGCCCACGGGATGTTGTCCGAGGACGGCGTGAGCTGCCGGGACTACGACGGTTACCTGCTGTACTCGGAACGCACCATCCTCAAGAGCATCCACCTGTCGGACGAGAACAACCTCAACGCGCCCATCAAGCCCTTCGAGGACGCGGAACACATGAAGAACGTCATCGCCTTGGCCTTCGACTACCGCTACGGCTCCAAGGGCAGCAACCGCATCTTCTACAGCGACATCCACTTCGGCAACATCCAGCAGATCAACGACGATGGCACGGGACGCAAAACCATCGTGGAGAGTGAGTGTCACAGGGCTCCCTCCGCATTCACCTACCCGCAGGCCCTTCTGTTCTTTCCCCTCCAGCTCTTCTTGAACTCCCTCCTTCCTCGTACCCGAGGGCTTTTTTTTCCTTTTCTCAGTTCGCATCTTTGGGTGTTTTCAAAAGGCGTTTGAGTGGCAGCTGCTGTGGGTTCAGCCCTGGAGCCTCTGTAGGAGACGCAGAGGACGCCGGTGTCAGGAGCGCAGAGCTCGTTCTGGCAGAGGGAGCGTGTCACGAGGCTCTGGCGTGCACAGGGGTTTGCTTTGCTCTAGAAACCCGGCACTGCAGCAAACTTGGGATTTGCTCTGTGTTTGCATTTGATTTCCAAGACGGACCCGTCGAGCCTGAGCTCTGCCTGGCCCCGTCCCCACCTCCAGCCCTGGATTTGCTCTTAGTTGGTTTTACGGGCTCCTCCAGCCGTTCGAAATGCTCGGCCTGTTGCTCTGTGTCACCAGAGAGCAGCTCCAGCAAGCGTTATAGATGCGCTCGCTAATGAGAACATTTACATTTGGCGCTGGGGATGGCTGGTAGCACCGAGATCAGGAGAGCAGGGCCCATCTCTCATAGCCGCTTCATTAAACCTTTTGCTGCCTGTTAATGAGGGAGGAAGGAAGTTCAAGTTCAAGTTCCTGGCCTGGAAGCGGGTGGGAAGGTCTCCCTGGTGAACTGCTGGTCTTCATCTTCGCACTTTGTGCCGCTGGCTCTCAGCTCTCCCCTGTCAGAGGGAGACCCTTCCCTTCCCTTCCCAGCTCTGCTGCTGCGGGGACGGGGAGCCCAGAGCAAGGGGAGGTGATGAGAACGTGAGCTTGAGGCCAAGTTTGTGTCCTTGTTTCACTGGAGTGAACAGCTCTCAGGCTTCCTGCTTAGAATCAGAGAATCAGCAGGTTGGAAGAGACCCACCGGATCATGGAGTCCAACCATTCCCATCAATCACTAACCCATGTCCCTCAGCACCTCGTCCACCCGGCCCTTAAACCCCTCCAGGGAAGGGGACTCAACCCCCTCCCTGGGCAGCCTCTGACACTGACCAATGAGCCTTTCCATGATTTTTTTTTTCCCTAAAGTCCATCCTGAACCTCCCCTGGTGGAGCTGAGCTCTGTCCTGGAGGCTCTGGAGTCTCCTGGGGTCTCGGCTCACCCTCTGGCACCATCCCAGCCCTGCTGAGTCCCCTCAGCTGCGTTGGCGCAGATGCTAGCGAGCAGTCAGAGCCTCTGAGAGGCTTTAGTTTAGATGTAATTAAAGACGATAACTGCAGCTGCCAAAGAAGCGATGCCCGAGTGTCCCAGGCAGCTGTGCAGAGGGAGGCGAGCAGCCTCGCGGGAGCCCGGGCTGGATGCGACCCTTGCTTCTTCCTCCCTTCCCGCAGATGTGGGCTCCGTGGAGGGGCTGGCCTATCACCGCGGCTGGGACACGCTCTACTGGACCAGCTACACCACCTCCACCATCACCCGCCACACCGTGAACCAGACCCGCGTGGGGGCTTTCGAGAGGGAGACGGTGATCACCATGTCGGGGGACGACCACCCCCGAGCCTTTGTGCTGGACGAGTGCCAGAAGTGAGTGGCCGTCGGGGCTCCAACCGGCCTTTACCCCTTTTTACGTGGGGACCGTGTCCCGTCCATCCCACAGGCTCTGGAAGCCCCACAGCGGTGAAGGGCTTGAGCCAACACGTATGTGGAGTCGTGAAGACTTTGCATGTCTCTCCCCTTCCAGCCTGATGTTCTGGACCAACTGGAATGAGCAGCATCCCAGCATTATGCGCGCCACCCTCTCTGGTGCCAACGTCCTCATCATCATCGACCAGGACATACGGACACCCAACGGACTGGCCATTGACCACAAGGCTGAGAAGATCTACTTCTCTGATGCCACCCTCGACAAAATCGAACGCTGCGAATACGACGGCTCCCACCGCCACGTGAGTGCAGAGCTGGTCCCAGTGAGGAGGGTGGGGCTGGTGGGTTGTCAGAGGAAGGCAGAGCTGCTCTGGAGCACGGGGCTTGTTGGCCTTTCCCCAACACTGAGAGAATCATGGAATCACCAGGTTGGAAGAGACCCCCAGGATCATGGAGTCCAACCATTCCCATCAATCACTAACCCAGGGCCCTCAGCACCTCGGCCACCCGGCCCTTAAACCCCTCCAGGGAAGGAGAATCAACCCCCTCCCTGGGCAGCCTCTGACGCTGCCCAATCACCCTTTCTGTGATATTTTTTTTCCTAATGTCCACCCTAAAGAGAGGTTGGGTTTGGAGGTCTGTGTCCCACAGGCGGCTCCCCTCACGCTTCGCTGGTGTCCGACAGGTGATCCTGAAATCGGAGCCCGTGCACCCCTTCGGCCTGGCTGTCTACGGCGATTACATCTTCTGGACGGACTGGGTGCGCAGGGCTGTGCAACGAGCCAACAAGTACGTGGGCACCGACATGAAGCTGCTGCGCGTCGACATCCCCCAGCAGCCCATGGGCATCATCGCTGTGGCCAACGACACCGACAGCTGTAAGGACACCCCGGCACCCGCAGCCTTTTCTCTGCTGCCCCCCTGCTCCCCTGCTTCTGCTCCCCCTCTCTCAGGCGGCTCAGCCCCGTGCCAGACAGGGCTCCTCGACCCCATCGACGGGTCAGGGAACGGGCAACTGATCCCACCAACCTCCCTGGCTTCTTATTGCCCTGTTAGGATGCTCGTGCTAAGACTTGTCCCTCCTCAAACTCTGTGTTAGTTGAAGAGAGAGAACTTCTCCAGTTGAGCTCTTCCCCAGCAATTCTCCTTGCAAGATCTGGGGACCCTGGATGCCCTCAGCCCCGTGCACCCCCTGTAGCCTCACTTGAAGACCCTGGGGAGAAATCCCTATTTTTCCTCTCACCAGCAGGGAAGGGACTGCTGGGACGGTCCCTGGAGTGACCGCTCTCCATCTCTCCTAGGCGAGCTGTCCCCGTGCAGGGTCAACAACGGCGGCTGTCACGACCTCTGCCTGCTCACACCCAAAGGACACGTCAACTGCTCCTGCCGCGGCGAGCGCATCCTGCAGGAGGATTTCACCTGCAAAGGTGGAGGGGAGATGGGAGTGGGAGCTGGTGGGGTTGGGGAGGGGAGGAGGAGAAGCCGGTTTCAGCCTGGCGGAGCTGACGTCCCCCACGCCCTCCCCAGCTCCGAATTCCACCTGCGACATGCACGAGTTCGAGTGCGGGAACGGCGACTGCATCGACTTCAGCCGCACCTGCGACGGCGTCGTCCACTGCAAGGACAAGTCAGATGAGAAGCAGTCCTACTGCAGTAAGGTTCCTCCTCTTACTGCTTTGCTCAGACACACGCGCCCTTCAGCACGCGCAGGCGCCCTCCTCGAGCTGTCACCTCTGCTCAGCAAGGGGAGCCAGGACTCTTGGGTGTCTGTTCACGTCCCTCAAGCGCTCGCAGTCCCTCTTGTCATAGAATCAGAGAATCACCAGGTTGGAAGAGATCATGGAGTCCAACCCTTCCCATCAGTCACTAACCCATGTCCCTCAGCACCATGGGGGCTGCAGCATCCTCCCTCCAACACCAGCCCCTGCTCCTCAGCCTGGGGGGGGGTCTCTCTGCTGGGCAAAGGCCAAGCTTAACCCTGTGAAGTTGCCCCCACAGCACGCGGGAGCCACTTTCCTAATCCTCCTCCCTGTGTAGTTTCTTCCACCCGCGAAGGGTCCCTGAGGAGCTGACGCCCCTGGGGAGCCGTTCCCCTCGCACTCAGCCCCTCGTCCTCCCTCGCAGGCAACCGCAAGTGCAAGAAGGGTTACCTGCACTGCATGAACGGGCGCTGCGTCGCCAGCCGCTACTGGTGCAACGGCGTGGACGACTGCGGGGACAACTCGGACGAAGTGCCCTGTAACAGTAAGCTGGCTGCCTGGCCCTCAGCCAGCCCCTCGCTGGGGCTTCGTCAGCTGTCTGGGACGAGGACAGAGGCTTCGGGGAAGGGTTACCTTCAGCTTGACAGGATCAGAGCAGAGCCGGGGCTTAAAGGAGTCAAGGTCTAAATCCTGCTTGTACCGCGTGTGCCGCGCGGATCGCTTTGTAGAGCTCGCTCTCTGACAGCTGGGAGGACGATCTGAGCGCGGCCGTGAGCCTCCTGAGATCAGTGGTTTGACACCCAGGAGGAGCAGGAGGTGATGGCGATGTCGCTGTCGCTGCTCCTCACGGCTCCTGAGCAAAGGGCACCCGAGCAGCCCCAAGGGCAGCGTCTCTGCAGAGCTGCAGGGCTGCAGCAGCCGGTCTGCTTGGTTCAAAACTGATAGGGAAGGTCAGGAGCCCCCCTGAGCTCGTCCAGACCTGCTAGCGACNTATGCGCGCCACCCTCTCTGGTGCCAACGTCCTCATCATCATCGACCAGGACATACGGACACCCAACGGACTGGCCATTGACCACAAGGCTGAGAAGATCTACTTCTCTGATGCCACCCTCGACAAAATCGAACGCTGCGAATACGACGGCTCCCACCGCCACGTGAGTGCAGAGCTGGTCCCAGTGAGGAGGGTGGGGCTGGTGGGTTGTCAGAGGAAGGCAGAGCTGCTCTGGAGTGTGGGGCTTGTTGGCCTTTCCCCAACACNCTGACGCTGCCCAATCACCCTTTCTGTGATATTTTTTTTCCTAATGTCCACCCTAAAGAGAGGTTGGGTTTGGAGGTCTGTGTCCCACAGGCGGCTCCCCTCACGCTTCGCTGGTGTCCGACAGGTGATCCTGAAATCGGAGCCCGTGCACCCCTTCGGCCTGGCTGTCTACGGCGATTACATCTTCTGGACGGACTGGGTGCGCAGGGCTGTGCAACGAGCCAACAAGTACGTGGGCACCGACATGAAGCTGCTGCGTGTCGACATCCCCCAGCAGCCCATGGGCATCATCGCTGTGGCCAACGACACCGACAGCTGTAAGGACACCCCGGCACCCGCAGCCTTTTCTCTGCTGCCCCCCTGCTCCCCTGCTTCTGCTCCCCCTCTCTCAGGCGGCTCAGCCCCGTGCCAGACAGGGCTCCTCGACCCCATCGACGGGTCAGGGAACGGGCAACCGATCCCACCAACCTCCCTGGCTTCTTATTGCCCTGTTAGGATGCTCGTGCTAAGACTTGTCCCTCCTCAAACTCTGTGTTAGTTGAAGAGAGAGAACTTCTCCAGTTGAGCTCTTCCCCAGCAATTCTCCTTGCAAGATCTGGGGACCCTGGATGCCCTCAGCCCCGTGCACCCCCTGTAGCCTCACTTGAAGACCCTGGGGAGAAATCCCTATTTTTCCTCTCACCAGCAGGGAAGGGACTGCTGGGACGGTCCCTGGAGTGACCGCTCTCCATCTCTCCTAGGCGAGCTGTCCCCGTGCAGGGTCAACAACGGCGGCTGTCACGACCTCTGCCTGCTCACACCCAAAGGACACGTCAACTGCTCCTGCCGCGGCGAGCGCATCCT
>WAAB01020700.1:20646-40167 GCA_013389865.1 Piaya cayana | reverse complement strand
AAAGGGTGATTGGTCAGTGTCAGAGGCTGCCCAGGGAGGGGGTTGAGTCCCCTTCCCTGGAGGGGTTTAAGGTCCAGGTGGCCGAGGTGCTGAGGGACATGGGTTAGTGATTGATGGGGATGGTTGGACTCCATGATCTGATGGGTCTTTTCCAACCTGCTGATTCTCTGATTCTCTGATTCTTGCATCTACAAACTGTCTGTGCCTGATCCTGCGTGTCCCGTGGTGCTGCCTGTCCTGTCCCAGCGGGTGGGCCCTGCCTTTGTCTAACGCTCCCGGTTGCCTCCTGCAGTGTAGATGCCGTCCTGGGTTCCGGCTGAAGGACGACGGGAAGACGTGCATCGACATCGACGAGTGCTCCACCACCTACCCCTGCAGCCAGAAGTGCATCAACACCCTGGGGAGCTACAAGTGTCTGTGCATAGAGGGCTACAAGCTCAAACCTGACAACCCCACCAGCTGTAAAGCTGTCACAGGTGAGAGCCGCGGATGCTCTTGTGGCACCCGCGGGATGCTGTTAGCGTGGCGGTTGGTCACGATGCTCCACAGGGTGAAGTAGCTGCATCTGGCCTCCTCTCCCAAGGGCCAGGGGACAGGACGAGAGGGAAATGGCCTCAAGCTCCACCAGGGGAGTTTCAGGCTGAACATCAGGAAAAAGTTTTCATGGAAAGGGTGATTGGTCAGTGTTAGAGGCTGCCCAGGGAGGGGGTTGAGTCCCCTTCCCTGGAGGGGTTTAAGGGCCGGGTGGCCGAGGTGCTGAGGGCCATGGGTTAGTGATTGATGGGAACGGTCGGACTCCATGATCCTGGGGGTCTCTTCCAACCTGGTGATTCTCTGATTCTGTCACTCACAGAGGGAGTGTAGCAGGGAGGGTGGCAGGTCCGCAGAGGATCCCAGCAGTTCTCCCCTGACACGTCTCGTTGTTTCCCTGTGCAGACGAAGAGCCCTTCCTCATCTTTGCCAACCGGTACTACCTGAGGAAACTCAACCTGGATGGCTCCAACTACACGCTGCTCAAGCAGGTACGGGGGGAACTGGGAGCAGGAGAAGGCACCAGCTGCACGGGGCTGGGGTTGGAGAGGGGCAGGAGGCCTTTCAGCCTGAGAGTTCAGTCTCCTGGCTTCCCAGACCTGTATAAGGTAGGGGCTGTGCAGCAGTTGTCTGGAAGTGCAGTTAACTTTGCTGCTGCAGGGACCAGGAGATGAGGCTGGGGTCTCACTGGTCTTTGTAAAGCCCCCGTGACCCTGTGCAGCTGAGGCTGTATCAACGCTTCTGCCTTCCTCCCAGGGGCTGAACAACGCGGTGGCTCTGGACTTTGACTATCGGGAACAGATGATCTACTGGACAGACGTCACCACGCAGGGCAGCATGATCCGCCGCATGCATATCAACGGCAGCAACGTCCAGGTGGGGAGGGGGGCGGCCACGGGGGTGACCCCGCTCTGGGCAGCTTGGTCCTCATCCACCTCCTGCACAGAGCAGCTACCTGGGAGGGGACTGGGCTGGCACCAGGGCCACGAGGCAGGAGGGCACAAGCGCTGCTGTGGGGTCATCACTGGGCTCAGGGCATCAGCCCAGGTTGCTGTGGGGATGCTTTACAGCATCGTCCCCATGGAGGTGGGCTCTGTGCTGCCCCAGAGCAGCAGGCAAGGACAGTTGGAGGAAGAGAAGAGTGAAAAAAGAGCTGGGCAGGAATGTGCTGAGGCCTGGGGAGACCAAACCTCAAATCCTGGGGTCAGTTGTGGGCCCCTCCCCACCAGAAGGATGTTGAGGGGCTGGAGCGAGTGCAGAGAAGAGCAAGGAAGCTGGGGGAGGGGCTGGAGAAGAAGAGGAACAGCTGAGAGAGCTGGGGGGGTTTCTGGTGGAGAAGAGGAGGCTGAGGGGAGAGCTCATTGCTCTCTGCAACTGCCTGAGAGGAGGTTGTGGAGAGGAGGGAGCTGGGGGTTGAGTCCCCTTCCCTGGAGGGGTTTAAGGGCCGGGTGGCCGAGGTGCTGAGGGCCCTGGGTTAGTGACTGATGGGGATGGTTGGACTCCATGATCCTGGGGGTCTTTTCCAACCTGCTGATTCTCTGATTCTCTGAGGAAGGCAGATGTGGTCATCCCTGAGGGTCCAAGATGGCTTTCTCCCTGCCCAGCCCTAACATCTCTCTTTTCTCCCCACAGGTTCTTCACCGCACGGGCCTCAGCAACCCCGACGGGCTGGCAGTGGACTGGGTGGGAGGGAACCTGTACTGGTGCGACAAAGGTCGAGACACCATCGAAGTGTCAAAGCTCAACGGTGCCTATCGCACCGTGCTGGTCAACTCAGGCCTGCGTGAGCCCCGGGCGCTGGTCGTGGATGTGCAGAACGGGTGAGAGCCTGAGGAACCTGGATCCTCCCCTCTATGCTGGGAAGGGCCTGGTGTCCCTGCTGCTGTCTTGCTGTCTTGTCCTGGAGGCTGGGAGATGGAGTAGAACCCTCCCTCTTCACCTCCGGGACACCCGGCTGTCCCCCTGCCCTGCACCCACGTGTCCTGCAGTCTCGGTTTAGCGACACGAGGAGCAGAGTGCGGCCCCTGCTGTGATCTCAGCCTCCCTCTGCTCTTACGCTCCCTCCCCAGTTACCTCTACTGGACAGACTGGGGGGACCACTCCCTGATCGGGAAGATTGGCATGGACGGTACCAACCGCAGCGTCATCGTTGACACCAAGATAACTTGGCCCAACGGCCTCACTCTCGACTACATCAACAGCCGGATCTACTGGGCCGACGCGCGGGAGGACTACATCGAGTTTGCCAGCCTGGATGGCTCCAACAGGCACACGGGTGAGAGCACCGGGGCTCCCAGGGGGCTGCTGGGTCCTTTCGGGGCGGGTTGGTCACGGGAGTGGAAACCAAGGCTGCGGGGTCTGGCCTCCAGCTGCTTCTGATCAGAGGGAGAGCTTTGTCCCCTGGCTGAGACGCCCCTGGCGAACGGCTGCGCTGTGGGGGGTCGGCGCGGGGCAGCCCCGTGCTGAGCGGCCTGCTCCCCCTCGCAGTGCTGAGCCAGGACATCCCACACATCTTCGCGCTCACCCTCTTCGAGGATTACATCTACTGGACCGACTGGGAGACAAAGTCCATCAACCGAGCCCACAAGACGACGGGAGCCAACAAGACCCTGCTGATCAGCACGTTGCATCGGCCCATGGACATTCACATCTACCATCCCTACCGACAGCCTGATGGTGAGTCGAGGGCTGGGGGGGCTCCTGGTTCTGTGGGCAAGAGGCTGGGACGGCCACGTACAATGTCTTTATCAGTGACCTGGATGAAGGCATCGAGGGCACCCTGAGAGAGTTTGGGGGTGACACTGAGCTGGGTGGAAGCTGGAGGGTTGGAAGGCTCCAAAGGGACCTGAACAGGTTGGATCCATGGGCTGAGACCAATGGCAGGAGGGTTAACGAGGCCAAATGGCGGGTCCTGCCCTTGGGGCACAAGAACCCTGAGCAGCTCCAGCCTAGGAGAAGTCTGGAAAGTGCCTGGAGGAGAAGGAGCTGGGGGGGTTGGTTGGAGAGGAGGCAGCAGGGGCCCAGGGGGCCAAGAAGGCCAAGGGCATCTGGGCTTGGAGCAGAGCCGGCATGGCCAGCAGGGCCAGGGAGGTTNTCTTCTCCCTCTGGACTCGGCCCTGGGGAGGCCGAACCTGGAATCGTGGGGTCAGTTGTGGGCCCCTCAGCACAAGGAGGATGTTGAGGGGCTGGAGCAAGTGCAGAGAAGAGCAAGGAAGCTGGGGAAGGGGCTGGAGAAGAAGAGGAGCGGCTGAGAGAGCTGGGGGGGTTTATGGTGGAGAAGAGGGCCATGGGTTAGTGATTGATGGGAATGGTTGGACTCTACGATCCAGTGAGTCTCTCCCAACCTGGTTCTTCTATGAAAGGTTGTCATGGTTGTCTCCCTGCTCTCCCCAGTTCCCAACCATCCCTGCAAGACCAACAACGGCGGCTGCAGCAACCTCTGCCTCCTGTCGCCAGGCGGGGGGCACAAATGTGCTTGTCCCACCAACTTCTACTTGGGCAACGATGGCAAAACCTGCGTCTCCAACTGCACGGCCAGCCAGGTAACGGCCTGCCTGCCCCTGCCTCTGTCTGCCTGCGTCGACATCCCACCCTCCACGAGAGGGGTCTGTGCTCTGCTCCGTGTCCCTCCTGCTGTGGTGTCACCAGGTCCCAGCTCCTCTGCATGTGCTGGTACCCACGCCGTGCGTCTGGGTACTGCGGGCTGTGCCCCCTTGGGACACGGGCAACCCCTCCCTCCTGTAGCACTTCCCAGCCCACACGAACTGCCATCGTTTGGTGGTGTTGGGGGCAGCCAGAGACCCTCAGGCTCTGGAATAACCTTCTGCCTGCTCCCTGCCCTCTCTCACACCCCAGAGGCTCTATGGGGTGGGCTCAGGGTTAAGGCTTTGCTCTGGGTCAGGACACTGAGTGCACGGGAAAGGACAGGATGGAGATCAGTGCCCTTGGCAGAGCCTCCCGGGGTCCTTCTCCCCATTCCGAGCCACCTTCACAAGCTCGTCACTCTGTCCTGGACCAGCAGGGCCAGGGAGGTTCTTCTCCCTCTGGACTTGGCCCTGGGGAGACCGAACCTCGAATCGTGGGGTCAGTTGTGGGCCCCTTCCCACAAGAAGGATCTTGAGGCTCTGGAGTGAGTGCAGAGAAGAGCAAGGAAGGTGGGGAAGGGGCTGGAGAAGAAGAGGAGCAGCTGAGAGAGCTGGGGGGGTTTATGGTGGAGAAGAGGGGCTCCAAGCTTCACCAGGGGAGGGTCAGGCTGGACATCAGGAAAAAATTTTTCATGGAAAGGGTGATTGGGCAGTGTCAGAGGCTGCCCAGAGAGGGGGTTGAGTCCCTTTCCCTGGAGGGGTTTAAGGGCCGGGTGGCCGAGGTGCTGAGGGCCCTGGGTTAGTGACTGATGGGGATGGTTGGACTCAATGATCCGGTGGGTCTTTTCCCCCCTGCTGATTCTCTGATTCTGTTGCAGTTTGTCTGCAAGAACGACAAGTGCATCCCTTTCTGGTGGAAGTGCGACACCGAGGACGACTGCGGGGACCGCTCGGACGAGCCGGAGGACTGCCGTGAGTGCCGAGTGGGGCTGAGCGTGGCCCGTTGTGTCCCAGCACCCCAGCCGTGCTGCGTGGCTCTTGCCAGCCCTGCAGCGTCCTCGTGCCGTCCCAGAGCGAACGTTTCACTCTGTCTCACCCCGTAGCTGAGTTCAAATGCCGACCAGGGCAATTCCAGTGCTCCACTGGGATCTGCACCAACCCGGCCTTCATCTGCGATGGAGACAACGACTGCCAGGACAACTCAGACGAAGCCAATTGTGGTAGGTGCTTCGCCTCCCCTCACGCCCCTCAGATCCCAGCAGGGCTGCAGCGTCGCCCTAGAGCGGCTTCTCAGCTTCTGACCGGGCTGCCTCCCTCCCCAGATATCCACGTCTGCCTGCCCAGCCAGTTCAAATGCACCAACACCAACCGCTGCATCCCGGGAATCTTCCGCTGCAACGGGCAGGACAACTGCGGGGACGGCGAGGATGAGAAGGATTGTCGTAAGTGGGGAGCTGTTCAGCGTGTTGGATGTGGGGCTCATCTGCACTTAGGGGTGAGGAGTCCCATGCTGGGTCAGATCCGTGTCTTTGAGTATCAACTTCTCTGCCCGCTGCCTGCTGGGTGGTCCTGCCCTTGGCCCTCCCCCCCATCCACTCTCATCCTGCTGACCCTGCAGTCACTTCAGTTTCCGAGTGGAAACGAAATCCCTAAATCCCTCGGAGCGACAAGTTCAATATTTGCTGTGGATTTGCACTCAGCCTATTGCGCAGCTGAGGGATCTTGTGGCTTCTGCCCTCGCTTCTGCAGCTGCTCCAGTCTTCTGGGGCTGCCACAGGGCTCCCTTCCCCTCTCACACATGTAGTCACCGAGGCAGTTGTGAAGCTGGAGCATCCGTGGGGTGGTTTTGGGGGGCTGGGGAGCCCTGCCTGCCTGCCCCCTCTCCTGACTCTTCCTCTCCCTCCCGCAGCGGAGGTGACTTGTGCCCCCAACCAGTTCCAATGCGCCATCACCAAGCGCTGCATCCCTCGCGTCTGGGTGTGCGACCGCGACAACGACTGCGTGGACGGCTCCGACGAACCTGCCAACTGCAGTAAGGAGCCTGCGCAGGGGCTGGGGGGGGAGTGGGACATGACACTGGCCACACTAAGACTGGGAGCTCCCCCGCAGCCGCTCACCTCTGTGCCTCTGCCTGTGTCCCAGCTCAGTCCCTGCAGGCAGTGGGGGCCGGTGGGGGCTTTGCCTGGATGTGTCTCGCTGAGATGCTCCTTTCTCTGACTTCTTCCTGGAGAATTGCTTGAAAGAGGGGACCTTCCTTTCCCCTTTCCCCCTTCCCCTTTCCCCTTTCCCCTTTCCCCTTTCCCCCTTTCCCTTTCCCCCTTCCCCTTTCCCCCTTCTCCTTTCCTCTTTCCCCTTTCCCCTTCCCCTTTTCCCTTCCCTGTTCCAGGCAGGGATGCTGCACTCAGCTCATTGGCCCCATGGAGGAGGAGATGTGCCTGGCCCACTGCTAGACCCACCTCAGCCTCCCCCTGTCTCTGTGGTCTCGTTTCTCCTCACCAGCCCAGATGACGTGTGGCGTGGATGAATTCCGCTGCAAGGACTCGGGCAGGTGCATCCCGGCGCGCTGGAAATGCGACGGCGAGGACGACTGCGGGGACAGCTCCGACGAGCCCAAGGAGGAATGCGGTGAGCAGGGGCTGGGGGGACGAGCCCAGAGGGCAACCTTGTGCTCCCACCTCTCCCAGGATCAGGCTGCCCTGGTGCTCTCTGTCCCTGCCGCTGTACCCGGGGCTGCGGGAGGTTTTAGCTGCTCCTTTTTCAAACCTCACGGGCAAGGCTGAGGGTTGAGGAGGGACGAGGCAGAGAGCAGCACCGGCGTGCCCGTCCCTGCCTGAGCCTGGGGTGATGCTGATCTTTGTCCCTCTCGTCCCTTCCAGACGAACGTACCTGTGAGCCCTACCAGTTCCGCTGCAAGAACAACCGCTGCGTGCCGGGGCGCTGGCAATGTGACTATGACAACGACTGCGGGGACAACTCGGACGAGGAGAGCTGCAGTACGTGTCACCTTGAGGTGTTGCTGTCCTGGGAGCCGCTTGTGCAGGAACGAGGGGAGCAGTTCGGTCCCCTCTGCCTACCAGTGCTCCCAGTTACAGGCCGGGAGCACCAAGCTGGTGGTGGCTGGGGAGAAACCTTCTCCCCATGGACAGAACGTGCCGGACCCCAGAGCTCTGGCTGGTCCGGTCCCACAGCTTGGGCTCAGCTGCTGTTCTGAAGAGAAACCCCAAGTGGAACATGTAGTTCAGCCTGGAGAAGAGGAGGCTGAGGGGAGAGCTCATTGCTCTCTGCAGCTGCCTGAGAGGAGGTTGTGGAGAGGAGGGAGCTGGGCTCTTCTGCCAGGGGACAGGGGACAGGACGAGAGGGAATGGCCTCAAGCTCCACCAGGGGAGGCTCAGGATGGACAGCAGGAAAAAATATTCCATGGAAAGGGTGATTGGTCAGTGTCAGAGGCTGCCCAGGGAGGGGGTTGAGTCACCTTCCCTGGAGGGGTTTAAGGGCTGGGTGGACGAGGTGCTGAGGGACATGGGTTAGTGACTGATGGGAATGGTTGGACTCCATGATCCTGGGGGTCTTCTCCAACCTGGTGATTCTATGGTTCTATGTAAAAGGGAGGAGGTGACCCCGCTGCCCTCCCCGTCAGGCAGCCCCTGAGCTGTGGGGCCGTGCTCACCCATGACGATCGCAGGCACCTCGTCCTGCTTTGCTTCTGACTCACACCTCGACCTCAGCCTGGCTGGCGGCACCTTTGGAACCGCTCAGCCTGGGAGGGTGGTGGGAACACTCGGGCTTTGGGAGGGAACTGTGGAACCACCTGGACCCGGTTCACAAACCTGAGCCTGGACCAACTGGTCCCCAGAAGCTGTGGCAGATGACAACGTTGGTGGCCCTTGATGAGTTACCTCTTTGTTTAGTGGGGCTGTATCAGCAGAGAACCATGACCACGATGTGGATGAGACCGTTCCTGGGGCTCTGCTGCATGCAGGAACCCGGTTCCATCCCTCTGGAGCCCGTCCCGGGCCCCTCTGTCTCCTTGCAGCTCTCTAGGGTGCGTCTTTTTTTTTTTACTCTTTTCTGTTGATTTCATGTTGTGTTTTTGAGTTTGTGCCATTTCACTTCATCTTACGTTTTTCTCCATTTTCACACTGTCGTTATGGGGCGCTCAGAGGTAGGTTCCTGCCAAAATCTTTTAATTCCATGTACAGTCTCTCTAAAATAAATTAAGACGAGAAATTCTAGGTGAGGGCAGAGGAGTCAGGGCTGGACGACCCAGGCAGGTTCACTGAGCATCACCAGGGTCTCCCTCCACTGGAGCCGTGGCCAGGGAGGGTCCCACCCTGCTGCCTCCAGAACCGGCGCCCGTGCATGGCTCATATTTGGCTCCTAATCTGTCCCCAACTTGATCCTTTCTGCTGTCTGGACCCTTCCTACCCCACTTTTCCCCTACAGTCCCCTTGGCTTCTGCGCTGTGGCCGGAGAGGCCACCTACCCCACCACCCGGGGTCTCTCTGGGGCAATGGGGAGGGGAAGGGTCCCAGGAACGACCCCGGATAGGAGGTTGCGCCTCGTGCCACCCTCCTGCAGTGGACTTGGTGCCAGCCCAGCGGGTGCTTTGAGCTGCGAGCTGGAGTCTGTCCCCGTGCCCTGTGAGGTGGGGACGGCTCTGCCAGCCCTGCCCGTGGCACCGCAGCCGGCGTGGGCAGCAGGGAGTGGTGGGGCTGCTGCTGCCTTGGGTGGAGAATGACTTGGAGGACCCAGAAGCGAGTCTGGGCGGCCACAGTAACGCCCCCCAGAACTGCAATTCCCTGCAGGGATCTGGAAGCCCTGGAGTGGGGTGGGAAGGGGGCCGGGAGACGCTGTCTCTGGCAGTTCCTCAGGCTCCGCTTGCACCCCACCCCGTCCCCAGTGCCACTGGGTGTGTGTCTGTGTCATCCTGTGTCCCCTGAGCTGCTGCCCAGGGAGACCAGCTGCCCTCACAGCCTTGCCTGCTGCCCCCGCTCAAGGGGTCCCCCTGTTTTTTCGCAGAAAGGGTGATTGGTCAGTGTCAGAGGCTGCCCAGGGAGGGGGTTGAGTCCCCTTCCTGGAGGGGTTTAAGGGCCGGGTGGCCGAGGTGCTGAGGGACATGGGTTAGTGATTGATGGGAACGGTTGGACTCCATGATCCGGTGAGTCTCTTCCAACCTGGTGATTCTCTGATTCTCTGATTCCCTGTCCCCAGCACCCCGACCCTGCTCAGAGAGCGAGTTCTCGTGCGCCAACGGCCGCTGCATCGCCGGGAGGTGGAAGTGCGATGGGGACCATGACTGTGCGGACGGCTCTGACGAGGTTCGGTACCAAGGCAGGAGCTCCCTGCAAGCATTTTTGCCCCATCCTTGCGTGACACGGGGACACGTCCCACGCAGTCCGACTCTGCTGGGGTCACCTGCCCCCGGGGAGAGGCTGAGAGCCTGGTGCTGGCTGCGATCAGGGGACAGGAGGCTGCCACGGCCAGGACTGTCCTTGCTGACCGCTGTCCCTCACCCTTCCCCTGCAGAAAGACTGCACGCCACGCTGCGAGTTCGACCAGTTCCAGTGCAAGAACGGGCACTGCATCCCCATGCGCTGGCGCTGCGATGCCGACGCGGATTGCATGGATGGCACTGACGAGGAGAACTGCGGCACTGGGGGTAACGACAGCACTCGTGGTGCTCTTGGGGCTGAGGGAGCTGGGGGGGTTTCTGGTGGAGAAGAGGAGGCTGGGGGGAGAGCTCACTGCTCTCTGCAGCTGCCTGAGAGGAGGTTGTGGAGAGGAGGGAGCTGGGCTCTTGTGCCAAGGGCCAGGGGACAGGACGAGAGGGAATGGCCTCAAGCTCCACCAGGGGAGGGTCAGGATGGACAGCAGGGAATAATTTTTCCTGGAAAGGGTGATTGGTCAGTGGGAGAGGGGGGGTTGAGTCCCCTTCCCTGGAGGGGTTTAAGGGCCGGGTGGCCGAGGTGCTGAGGGCCCTGGGTTAGTGATTGATGGGAACGGTTGGACTCAATGATCTGATGGGTCTTTTCCAACCTGGTGACTCTCTGATTTCCCCCCCTGTGCCCTCGTGTGTCCCTGTTGTGGGTGGGAGCTCTGCCTGGCCCCAGGACCTGCACAGACACGTATCGGGGCCCTGCAGAGCCCCCAGCTATGCTGGAAATTCCTGGTGATTCTCTGAGAGCAGCGCATTGGCGGCCAGAGCAGCACTGGCTGACGTGTCTCCTCCTGCCTCGCGCTGTTGCAGTTCGCACGTGTCCCCTGGACGAGTTCCAGTGCAACAACACGCTGTGCAAGCCCCTGGCTTGGAAATGCGACGGGGAGGACGACTGCGGGGACAACTCAGATGAGAACCCTGAGGAGTGCTGTGAGTGACACCACGATTCCTCTCCCAGCTCCTGCGAGGTCCCTGCCCTGAGCGCTGGCGCATCGGGGAGGGGAGCTTGGGCACCTCTGTGGGTACCCGGGGTGGGGTGGGTGGGGGGCTGTGGGAACCTCTAGCAGCTCTGCACGTCCCCTAGAGCTGGATCCTCTTGGGGACGGCCGGTGGGGACAAGAGGTGGCTCTGGTTAGGAGAGAGCAGAGTGGCAGAGGTGCTGAGCTGGGCGTGGGGCTGGCTCGGTGAGGGGCTGAGAGGACGTGGGGCTGGGTTAGAAGAGGTGCTGACCCTCCCGTGGCTGGGCCAGCAACCGGGCGATTGTCTCTGCTTCAGTCTCTTTGCTTTAGTTTCCGGAGCCCCCTCACCCTCGTGGGACAAGCCTCCCCGGGCAGCGGGCAGAGGCTGAGCAAGCGGCTGGGGACAAGCGTGACCGCCTGGCTCTGGCGTCTCCTTTCACCGTCACCGTTTGTTTCTGTTTGCTGGTGCAGTGAAATTCCAGTGTCCCCCCAACAGACCGTTCCGCTGCAAGAACGACCGGGTATGTCTGTGGATCGGTCGGCAGTGCGATGGCATCGACAACTGTGGAGACAACACGGATGAGAGGGACTGCGGTGAGTGGGGCTGCGCCCCGGGGGTCACCTCGCAGAGCCCTGGGTTTCAGCCCAGCTGGTGGTGGTTGCTTTGCTCGTTCCTTCTTCCCAAAACCCCAGTGATGGGCGCAGGCGTCCTGGGCCTCTGCCTGGTCCTTTCATTTCCACCCCCGGGTCTGGGTGCTGGGGGCTGCGGAGCGTCACAGCCGTTCCCTCTGCTCCTGCAGAATCACCGACGGCCAAGCCCAAGAGCTGCAGCCAAGACAAGAACGAGTTCCTGTGCGAGAACAAGAAGTGCATCAGCGCCAACCTCCGCTGCAACTTCTTCGATGACTGCGGAGACGGCTCCGACGAGGAGTCCTGCTCCCACGGTGGGTGCGGAGCCGGGATGTCGGGGTGGGGATGGAGGGGGGCACCAGGGAAGCCGCCAGGGTGCAGGTGCTGACGGCGCCTCCCACCCCAGACCACAAGTCCTACGACTGCATGACCAACGCCACCATGTGTGGGGACGAGGCCCAGTGCTTTCAGTCGCAGTCCACCAGCTACTGCAAGTGCCGCAGAGGCTTCCAGAAGGTGCCAGACAAGAACTCCTGCCAAGGTACTTCTGCTGGAGAGGGTTTGGGGGCCAGACCGTTGAGGTTTTGGGGTTCTTTTACCAGTAAGGTGTGTACCTGTGGGGCATCAGAAATGGTGTCCTTGGGGCACAGACATGGGGACTGGGGAGAGATGTGGTCTCCGAACCCTCTGGGTGGTGCAGACCAGCCCCCCAGCAAGGGGCTGTGGAGCAGGGGGTGCCCTCCCGGTCTTCCCCTGACTCCCATCTCCCCCTGGCCAGACATCAACGAGTGCCTGCGCTTCGGGACCTGCTCGCAGCTCTGCAACAACACCAAGGGCTCCCACGTCTGCAGCTGCGCCAAGAACTTCATGAAGACGGACAATATGTGCAAGGCAGAAGGTCAGGGGGGGACGGGGCCACGCGCAGATCCTGTGCCGCTCCATAAGACCCAGCTGCTCTTCCCTCCCTGCTCCTCCTCCTCCTCCTTTCCTCCTGGCACAGGCGAGGGCAGGCGCTGGGCTCATCCGCTGCCGTCCGTCTGTCCTGCCCCAAGGGGTGCCAGGCTCCCAGTGACCCTGTCCCCTGCCCCAGCGTGGAGCTGGGCTCCCAGCCTGTGCCAACAGCTCCTCCTCTGCAGGCTCCGACCACCAAATCCTCTACATTGCGGACGACAACAAGATCCGGAGCATGTACCCCTTCAACCCCAACTCGGCCTACGAGCCAGCCTTCCAGGGCGACGAGAACGTGCGCATCGATGCCATGGACATCTACGTCAAGGGCAACAAGATCTACTGGACCAACTGGCACACGGGCAGGATCTCCTACCGGGAGCTGCCGGCCTCGTCTGCCGCCTCCACCGCCTCCAACCGCAACCGGCGCCAGATCGATGGTGGCGTCACCCACCTGAACGTGAGCTCTGCCGGGGGTGTGGAGGGAGGCGTCGAGTCTGGGCTTCCAGCATCTTCTGCCCTCACTGCTCTCCCCTCTCTGCCCTTCGCAGATCTCGGGGTTGAAGATGCCGCGTGGAATTGCCATCGACTGGGTTGCTGGGAACATCTACTGGACAGACTCGGGGCGCGATGTCATCGAGGTGGCACAGATGAAAGGCGAGAATCGCAAGACGCTGATCTCTGGCATGATTGATGAGCCTCACGCCATCGTAGTCGACCCGCTTAGAGGGTGAGGAACGTGAGCCCCTTCTCCCTCCCCTCTGCCCAGCTCTCACCCCAGCTCTTCTCACCAATGATACCATCCACGGTGGAAACTCCCTTTGCCCCAGCATCACTCTCCATCAACTCCGCTTGCTCTGCTTGGAGTCAGATGGAGCACTGGGGTCGTGTCAGGCTCTCCAGGACACAAGAACCTTGAGCAGCGCCCTTGGGGCACAAGAACCCTGAGCAGCTCCAGCCTGGGAGAAGTCTGGAAAGTGCCTGGGGGAGAAGGAGCTGGGGGGGTTGGTTGAAGAGGAGCCAGCAGGGGCCCAGGGGGCCAAGAAGGCCAAAGACATCTGGGCTTGGAGCAGAGCCGGCGTGGCCAGCAGGGCCAGGGAGGTTCTTCTCCCTCTGGACTTGGCCCTGGGGAGAGCGAACCTGGAATCGTGGGGTCAGTTGTGGGCCCCTCCCCACCAGAAGGATGTTGAGGGGCTGGAGCGAGTGCAGAGAAGAGCAAGGAAGCTGGAGAGTGGTTGGACTCGATGATCCACTGGGTCTCTTCCAACCTGGTGATTCTGGGATTCAGTCATTCTGTGTCCTTTGCAGGACGATGTATTGGTCAGACTGGGGCAATCACCCCAAGATCGAGACGGCCGCTATGGACGGGACGCTGCGTGAGACCCTGGTGCAGGACAACATCCAGTGGCCAACAGGTGAACAAAAGCGGGTGCCAGGAGGGGCACGAGGGGTGGCGAAAGCTTTGACAGGAGGGATGTACAACTGTCTCACGTTGGGGAGATGTAGCCTGGGAGCTCGGATGCCCCTCCAGGAGTGTGCAGGGGCAGCAGGGGGGCTGCTTGGCTGCTCACGGGTTCAGGAAGGGCTGGGGCGGGCCGGGGTCTGTACCTCACCAGGGGATGTGTGCCCGCTCAGGGCTGGCTGTGGACTACCACAACGAGCGGCTGTATTGGGCCGATGCCAAGCTCTCCGTCATCGGCAGCATCCGGCTCAACGGCACCGACCCCGTCGTGGCCATCGACAACAAGAAGGGTGAGCAGGGCCTGAGGGCCACCAGGGCAGGGGGAGGAGAGGGACCTGCCAGGGAGCCATGGCCGTGGGGAGGAGGGGGGGGGTCCTGGGACCCCTGGCCTGGTTGGTGCTGAGAGCAGCCCCCAGTGCTGAGCCAGGGATGCTCAGCAGATGGCAGTGAGGGGGGGGGGGGTCCCCTCATTAAACGCTCCAGAGCAGGAGAAGGTCTGTCCCCCTCTTATGGGTTGGGAGACCCAAACCCATCCAAAATCCCAAGTGGTGCTGCCTGTGCCTGCACGTGTCCCCTCGGTGTTCAGCTCTGGGCCCCTCCCCACCAGAAGGATGTTGAGGGGCTGGAGCGAGTGCAGAGAAGAGAATGGAGCTGGGGAAGGGGCTGGAGAAGAAGAGGAGCAGCTGAGAGAGCTGGGGGGGTTTCTGGTGGAGAAGAGGAGGCTGAGGGGAGAGCTCATTGCTCTCTGCAACTGCCTGAGAGCAGGTTGTGGAGAGGAGGGAGCTGGGCTCTTCTGCCAAGGGACAGGGGACAGGACGAGGGGGAATGGCCTCAAGCTCCATCAGGGGAGGGTCAGGATGGACAGCAGGAAAGGATTGGTGGGAATAGTTGGAGTCCATGATCCGGTGGGTCTTTTCCAACCTGGTGATTCTGTGATTCTGTGGTTCTCTTGCCAGGGCTGAGCCATCCCTTCAGCATCGACATCTTTGAGGATTACATCTACGGTGTCACCTACATCAACAACCGCATCTTCAAGATCCACAAGTTCGGGCACAAGGCCGTCACCAACCTGACGTCTGGCCTCAACCACGCCACCGACGTCGTCCTCTACCACCAGTACAAGCAACCGGAGGGTGCGTGCCAGGGACCCCTGCCCTGCCCTCAGGGTGGGAGGGAGCTACCCAGGGCCCCGTCTCTGGTGTTGGACACCAGTGGGTGAGGGCAGCACTGCCAGAGCTCAGTGCCAGAGGGGACTCAACCTCCCAGCTTCCTTCCTCAAAGCAGGTGGCATCAGGGTGGGCAGAGCAGGGGGCTTGGTGGGATGTGGACTGGGCAGAGCTGAGCAGTCAGCCAGTGACCCCAGGGCATGGGGGGGTGTCCTCGAGCTGTTGGGGGTGGTCACTTGCCAGGAGGGCCTTAGGTCACCCTGCCATCCTCACCCCCTCTCATCTCTTCACCACGTCATTTCTTCAGCACAGAATCACAGAATCTCCAGGTTGGAAAAGATTCACCTGATCATGGAGTCCAACCATCCCCATCAATCACTAACCCAGGGCCCTCAGCANGAGCAATGAGCTCTCCCCTCAGCCTCCTCTTCACCATGAGGGTGGTGAGACACTGGAACAGGTTTCCCAGGGAGGCTGTGGCTGCTCCATCCCTGGAGATGTTCAAGGACAGGTTGGATAAGGCTTGGGCAGCCTGATCTAGCGGGATGTCCCTGCCCATGGCAGCGGGGTTGGAACTGGATGATCTTTAAGGTCCCTTCCAACCCAAACTATTCTCTGATTCTATGATCTCCTCCCCTCTCGGCAGTGACCAACCCTTGTGACCGCAAGAAATGCGAGTGGCTCTGCCTGCTCAGCCCCAGCGGCCCCGTCTGCACCTGCCCCAACGGGAAACGCCTGGACAACGGCACCTGTGTGGTCATCCCCTCGCCCACCGTCTCCCCTGTTGGTAGGTTGGGAGGAGGAGAGGAGGAGGAGAGGGCTCCCACCCAGCGTGGTCCTGCTCACCTCCCCCTCTCCTCGCAGTACCCACCACGGACACCTGCGACCTCGTGTGCCTCAACGGCGGCAGCTGCTTCCTCAACGCCCGCAAGCAGGCCAAGTGCCGCTGCCAACCGCGCTACAACGGGGAGAAATGCCAGATCGACCAGTGCTGGGACTATTGCCAGAACGGGGGCACCTGCGCCGCCTCCCCGTCCGGTGAGGCCGCTGGGGACGAGCCTGGGGGGGGGGTCAGCGCTGTGCCCGGATGGACAGACAGGCAGACAGACCAGGACAGATGGGTGGACGGCGCGCTAACGGCTCTTGTTTTCAGGCATGCCGACCTGCCGCTGCCCCACCGGCTTCACGGGGCCCCGGTGCAACCAGCAGGTGTGCACGGACTACTGCCTCAACAACGGCAGCTGCACCGTCAACCAGGGCAACCAACCCAACTGCCGCTGCCTGCCCACCTTCATTGGGGACCGCTGCCAGTACCGTGAGTGCTGCCTGCCCCGGGGGGGGGGTCTGGGGGTGGCACTGCGGGGGTCAGACTACCCGGTCCCCCTCTTTTAGAATCATAGAATCACCAGGTTGGAAGAGACCCACTGGATCATGGAGTCCAACCATCCCCATCAGTCACTAACCCATGTCCCTCAGCACCTCGGCCACCCGGCCCTTAAACCCCTCCAGGGAAGCGGACTCAACCCCCTCCCTGGGCAGCCTCTGCCAGGGCGCAGTGATGCAGGGATGCTCTTGGGGGATTTGGGGTGATGCTCTGTGGGGACCCAGGGCCACGAGCCGGTGGTGCCCACCCTGACCCCCCCAATCCCCTGCAGGCCAGTGCTTCGACTACTGTGAGAACGAGGGTGTCTGCCAGATGACAGCCAGCGGTGCCAAGCAGTGTCGCTGCCCACCACAGTTCGAGGGCTCCCAGTGCCAGGACAACAAGTGTTCTCGGTGCCAGGAGGGCAAATGCAGCATCAACAAGCAGAGCGGAGAAGTTTCCTGCATGTAGGTGCCAGAGACATGGAACTCGAGGGAGGGAGAGGAGATGGTGCAGGGACCCAAGAAAAAAAAAACTTTCCTATAGCTGGATCAGAGAATCACTGGGTTGGAAAAGACCCACCAGATCGAGTCCAACCATTCCCATCAGTCACTAACCCATGTCCCTCAGCACCTCGGCCACCCGGCCCTTAAACCCCCCCAGGGAAGGGGACTCAACCCCCTCCCTGGGCAGCCTCTGACACTGCCCAGTGATACTTTCTATTAGAAAAAGCAGCTGAGGGGGGGAGATGACTGGCAATCAGCCTTGACCGAGAGCTGCTGGGTCAGTAACTCAGAGCAGATAAATCTGGGAGAGCTGGGAGGAGGTGATAGGTGATGGAGATGTCTCTCCCCCAAAGCCACAGCAGCTGTTGGGGTGGTGCAGCCGTCAGCGGTGTCGGAGGGATGAGCCAGCAGCCCGTGGGGAACAGAGGGGCTGGGTGCTGGGGGGGTGAGGGTGGGCTTGGGGGTACACGTGTGCCCGATTCGCTCTGCCCCACAGCTGCCCCGACAGCAAGATAGCTCCCAGCTGCCTGACCTGCGACAACTACTGCCTGAACGGCGGGACCTGCTCCATCAGCGACAAGACGCAGCTGCCTGAGTGCCTGTAAGCAGAGCTGGGGGCTTTGGGGAGCTAGGGGTGGGCTATCTGCCCCCTACAAGCAAAGGGAGCGCGTGTCTGACAGACCCCAACCTGTGTGCCCCCCTGACCCCAGGTCTGCGCCCCACCTCTCTCTCTCTGCCCCTCCCCGCATGCCGTCCTGCCCCGCTAACCCCGCTGCTCTCCCTGCCCCCTCAGGTGCCCGGCGGGGATGACGGGGGCGCGATGTGAGGACTTTGTCGTCAGCGAACAGCAGAGCAACCGTGCGTATGGGGCATCGCGAAGCCCCACACCAAACTGGGGGGGTGGGGGTGCATGTGGAGCCGGGATTGCCCGGTGATCCCGTGCTGAGAGTCATGGGATGAGGGTTAACNGTGGCCAGCAGGGCCAGGGAGGTTCTTCTCCCTCTGGACTCGGCCCTGGGGAGACCGAACCTGGAATCGTGGGGTCAGTTGTGGGCCCCTCCCCACCAGAAGGATGTTGAGGGGCTGGAGCGAGTGCAGAGAAGAGCAAGGAAGCTGGGGAAGGGGCTGGAGAAGAAGATCCAGTGGGTCCTTTCCAACCTGGTGATTCTGTGATTCTATGAACTCCTGGACCCCATTCTTGGGTGGAGCAGGGCCAGGTCCTTTCCTGCGAGCAGGTCCAGCCCAGGCTGCTGGAGCCGTTGCTGCCCGGGGTGTGCGGTCATAGAATCACGGAATCACCAGGTTGGAAAGGACCCACGGGATCATCGAGTCCAGCCATTCCCCACGATCTCTAAACCATGTCCCTCAGCACCTCGTCCACCCGTCAGTGCTCTCCATACACTCTCTGAAGGTCCCACTCCTCTTGCCCTACAGGAACAGCCTCCATTGTCATCCCCATCCTGCTGCTGCTCATCCTCCTCACCGTGGTGGCTTTTGTCTGGTACAAGTGGAGGATTAAAGGGTGAGTCCAGGACCCGGCAGGGACCAGAAGCCCTCCTAGCAGGGCTTGGAAGTCTTGGTTGTGCAGGACAAACGAGCAGGACCACCGACGGGGTGGGTGCCCTCTTTGCTGCACCCGGTACTGCTGGCACTGACCCCTCCTTGTCAAACCCCCTCCCCAGCGCCAAGGGCTTCCAGCACCAGCGGATGACTAACGGTGCCATGAACGTGGAGATTGGGAACCCGACCTACAAAATGTACGAAGGGGAGCCCGACGACGATGTCGGGGAGCTGCTGGACGCCGACTTCGCCCTGGACCCTGACAAGGTGAAGAGTGGGGCTGGTGTGGCACGGAGGGGACACGGGCTGTGTGGGGTCCAGCTCGCAGTGGGGATGCAGAGGGTGTGTGGAGAGGCCGGGGGGGCTCTGGGGGAACACAAACCCTTTGGGGGTGGAGGCTGTGGGAAGGCTGCTCGAATCGTGGGGTCAGTTGTGGGCCCCTCCCCACCAGAAGGATGTTGAGGGGCTGGAGCGAGTGCAGAGAAGAGCAAGGAAGCTGGGGAAGGGGCTGGAGAAGAAGAGGAGCAGCTGAGAGAGCTGGGGGAGTTTATCCTGGAGAAGAGGAGGCTGAGGGGAGAGCTCATTGCTCTCTGCAACTGCCTGAGAGGAGGTTGTGGAGAGGAGGGAGCTGGGGGTTGAGTCCCCTTCCCTGGAGGGGTTTAAGGGCCGGGTGGCCGAGGTGCTGAGGGCCCTGGGTTAGTGGTTGATGGGAACGGTTGGACTCCATGATCCTGGGGGTCTTTTCCAACGGGGTGCCTCCATGATTCTGTGATTCTTGGGGTCGGGGGTGCTCTACTGGGAGGAGGGGGTGGTTGGTGCGGGCTCTTGCCGAGGTGCCGTGGGGCAGAGGCTGCTCCTGCTGCTGAGGGAGGTGCCCTTGCCCCCCTCCCACCATCTCCCCCGTCTCCGCAGCCCACCAACTTCACCAACCCGGTGTACGCCACGCTCTACATGGGCGCCCACAACAGCCGCAACTCGCTGGCCAGCACGGACGAGAAGCGGGAGCTGCTGTCTCGGGGCGCGGACGACGACCTGGGGGACCCCCTGGCATAGGGGCAGGACGGGGGGGGCCAAGGGGCACCGGGCGGTGGCGCCCGGGGCTGGCACAGACACTCATTGCAGGAGGCGGGCAGGGGGCGGGGGAGCCAAGAGCCACTGTATAAATGTACAAATGAAGGATTATTACTTTTCTATGTGAGCAGTATTATTACCTGTATATTCCCCGGTACCAGGCTGCCAGATCCGGCTTTGGTTTTATTTTAAATCTCTTTCCATAGGGCCCCCCCCCTCCCTCCTCCTCCAGCGTTCGGAGCGGGGACGGTGCCACGGTCGGGGGGCCAGGACGAGCTGGCGGGGGGGGGGGCCCAGGGCTGGG
>WAAB01020700.1:1654-14109 GCA_013389865.1 Piaya cayana | reverse complement strand
GGGGGGGGTCGCACGCCCCATGGAGTCGCAAGGAAAGGGAGATGGAGCTGTTCCTGCTCCCTCAGCGTTCGGACCCTGCTGGGAAGAAACTTTCCCAACCCCTCAGGGGGGGCCGGAGGCAAGGGGGGGCCCCCCCACCACCAGTTGCCCCCCCCCCTCAGTTGCCCCCCAGCCCTTGTTGCTGTGCTGGACCCGAGCTCCCAGTGGCCACATCCCAGGGGTTGTGGTGGGAGCGATGGGTGAAGAGGATGATGCTGGGGGGGCATTTGCCACCGCAGTGGGGGGTTGCGAGAGGTCCCTGCTGCCTTGGGGGGGACACACACACACACACACAGACACCCCCCACCCCCCCCGAGGTCTCCCCCCCGTGCTGTGTGTTTGCTGATTGTCCCCGCTGGGTGCGTGTGGGGTGAGCATCGCCCTGCTGGGATGGACAAGCTCTCCTGGCCCAGCGGGTACCCAGCTCCGCTCTGTGGGTACAGATCACACCCCCTCCTCCATCGTCACCCCCCTCCCCTCCCTCAACAGCTGCTTCTTCTCCTTCCCTGCCCCTGGGCCCAGGGTGGCAGCGCTCAGGCAGGTGGCACAGGTGACATCCCCACCTCAGCCTTCCTCAGGCTGCTGCCTTATGTTTATACATTAGATTTGTTTTCTGTTTTTTTTTTTTTGCTGTGCACTCAGCATTAAATCTCGGGGATCCCTCAGAGCAGGGCTGGGCTTCCCGGTGATGTGGGTGCCATCCATTTCCCCCCCCTCAGGTGCACCCAGGAGCAGTGGGAGACGTGCGGCTGGGCAGGTTGGGTGCAGCCACCCTGGGGCTCCCTGGGATTTTACAGTGAGGAAGGGTGGTTCTGGCCAGAAGCCTCCTGGCCTTCTGCCTGAGCCCCCCGCCCCGGTCCCTGATGCCCGGGTGATGGGCACCGTGTCAACAAGAACCAAGGTGGGAGCAGCTAGTGGGGTGCAGCCTGAGAGGAGAGCGGGGCTGGTGGCTCCAGCAGTCGTGGGGCTGAAGGGTCTCTCCTCGCCCCCCAGCATCTCCTCTTCCCATCTTCTCCTCACCCCCCCAGCATCCCCTGGCCCCCCTGCCTGCCTCTGCCTGGGCAGGAGGTGCCTCTCTTGCCTCAGTTTCCCCTCTTCCTGCAGGTGGGAGTTGAGGCAGCGGGTGTCTGCCAAGCACCTGGAGTGCTGCTGGCAGCTTTTCCTCCTTGGATTAACCCTTCCCAAGGCAAATCCCGCCTGGCAGTGCCGGTGGTCGTGCCAGCGGGGAGGCAAGGTGGCAGGGGACACCCANCCCCCCAGCATCTCCTCTTCCCCCCAGCATCTCCTCTTCTCCCCATCTTCTCCTCGCCCCCCAGCATCTCCTCTTCCCATCTTCTCCTCACCCCCCCAGCATCCCCTGGCCCCCCATCTTCTCCTCTCCCCCCCAGCATCCCCTGGCCCCCCTGCCTGCCTCTGCCTGGGCAGGAGGTGCCTCTCTTGCCTCAGTTTCCCCTCTTCCTGCAGGTGGGAGTTGAGGCAGCGGGTGGCTGCCAAGCACCTGGAGTGCTGCTGGCAGCTTTTCCTCCTTGGATTAACCCTTCCCAAGGCAAATCCCGCCTGGCAGTGCCGGTGGTCGTGCCAGCGGGGAGGCAAGGTGGCAGGGGACACCCACCTCCGGGAGAGTCACCCGCTTCATTCCCTTTCCCCGCGCTGTCACCCGAGAGCTGTCACGCGTCTCCCAGGGTGCTGGCTGACAGATGGCTTTGCTCTTAAGCAGATGCTGCCAGCCCTGGTGGTGCAAGGACACCCCGATTCACTCACACCTTCCTAGCTCCCATTAATGGGGAGAATTTAACCCTTGCCTGGCTCAGACTGGCACCCATTTGGGGCCGGGCGAGGGGAAAAAAAGAGGGTTGGAGCGGTGGGGCTGAGCTGCAAGCTCCTTTTCTGACCTGGGGTCCCTCTGCGTACGGTGCTAGAGGGACCAGCACTGGGAGGATGGTGCCTGGGCACTACCAGGATGGTACCTGGGCACCACCAGGACGGTGCCCGCTGGGGCAGGAGGAGCAGCCGCGTTCGATCCTCCGTCTCGCGGTCCCTGCAGATCTCCTGAGCTGAGCTTGACCGTCGCTGCGGCGGGTGCTGTGTGCTCAGCATGGCTGAGCTAATCTATCGCCAAACAAACACGCGCTGTTATTCCGAAAGAAGGTTTCCAAGCGACTCATTTCCCTTTTTTTAATAACTCTTCCCTGTGGTGCCCTTTGCACCCTGAGCTGGGAGATTCAATAAGGCTCGGAGCCTGGAGCGTGGAGCAGCTCAGCCTCCCACTGCGCGGGGGGGAGCGGTGGCTGGGGAGTGGGGGGGGGGGGGGGGCACCCAGGGGTGCCCCTTGGCCAGACCCACTCCTGCTCCAACCGCTGTGTTGATCGGACTGAAATCTGGGGCCTGGTTTATTGCTTCCCCCCCTCCTGCTCTTGTTTTTAATTGCTGGTTCGCTGCTGGGTGCTGGCGGGGGGGTGGGAAGGGGTGGCCCGAGCTGGGGCAATGAGGCAGTTGGCAAGGCAGGTGCCCCCTCTGCAGCACCAGCCCTCGCCTTGGTGCCCATCAACCCCGCTGCTGATCACACCCGTGCCAATTAACACTCGCAGATTAATGACTTTTGCCCCCCCCTGCTCCCTTCCCTCCTCCCAGGGAGCCAAAGTCCCAGCGGCTGGTGGCCCAAGCGTGGGGCGATGCCACCCGGAGACCCTGGTAGCCGAATCCTTCCATCCCACCCGCCCCCCCTCCACCTGCCCTGGCCAAGCTCCAGCATCTCTGAAGAGCTGCCAGACTCAGCCTTCGCGCTCGGGCGCTGAAGGTAAATGGCCCAGGAAAGATGAAGCTTCCTCTCCAGCCGCTTGGATTGCTACTAAAGAAATAATCACATCCCTCTGCCCGTGTTCCCCCCCAAACCCCCCCCCGACACCTTTTTTTTTATTTTTTTTTTCTCCTGATCGCTGTTGCAAAAGGAGAAAGTCATTGTGGAAATGAGCACCCAGCCTGCAGAACTGATCAGCCACAAAGAGCCTGCGGGGGCCCTGCGCTCACCGTGGGATTAGTTTTCCCCTCCTCAAATAAATCTCAGCCCAGCCCCTGTTGCTCGGACAGGGGCGGCTGCTGGGTGCCCCCCCGGTATGGAGCTTGCTCAGCTCAGCGCTGCTGGCAACGCAGACCCCTCCGAGCCTTGTGGTTGTCCCAGGAGGTGTCATGGGGAGGGGGGGGAAAGACCCTCTCATTTTTCCTCCTGTCCCCCCTGCACTGGGCAGCTGATTATGAGGCTCCTCAGCTAAGCAGAGCGATGCTTGATGCTGCTTTGCTTGGCACCAGGCGCCTGGTGCGGAAAAGCGGGGTCAAACCCAACCCCAGGGGGTTGTGAGGGGCTTCCGAAGGATTGTAGGCGGCTAGACCCCCCCCTCATCCCCTGCTCGTGGTGGGTGGGAGATGGTGCTTGTCTGCAGCAGGATACGGCCCCTGCGAGCGGCCTGGGATGATGCAGCCCGAGAGGAGCTGCAGCCCCAGCTTTGATGCCCTTGAGGGTCCCCTGCGCCTCTGGGTCTCCTGGAGGGTTTTAATCAGCTCTGCTGCTCGGGGGGCTGCGGGGCGCAGCCGTGTCCCTGCTGCCGCTGCTGCTACTCCCTTCTTCCTCGTCCTGGGGAGAATAAATCCTGCCTGGTCCGGGGAATGTGCTGGGGGGGTGGAAAATGGGGCAGCAGAGGGGGTGGGATGGGGTCCCCGGTGAGGGGACAACCCTGCATTTACCCCTCTCAGCAGTGACCTTCGCACTGGCCCTGCCTCATCGAGGTGGGGATGGGGGGGCTGTGGTGCAGGGGGAAGGGGGGGGGGACGGACTGGAAATGCAATTTATGATCCCGCCTGATACGATCTTATAAAATTTCCCGGGCACACTCGAAATTACATTTCCNGGGGCGAGCTGGGGGGGGGAGGAGAGGCAGCTGGGCAGAAGGGGGGGGGGCTGCATCCCTGAGAGCCTGGGGTCCCTCTGGTTTAAGGGTTGGGGGGGGGCTTGGAGCAAGCTACCACCTCTCTGCACCCCCGAGAAAGACTTTGCTGTGCGAAGAGCCAGGGCAGCTCTGGAGGGGTAGAGGGAACCCCGCAGCCTCTTCTGCTGTGGGGAAACTGAGGCAGAGCCGCAGGGGATGAGGAGGGAGAGTGTGGGGCATCCAGCCTGGCCGGGCATCCCGGCTGCCAGCGACGCAGGAGTGACCCGGGCCCGACACCTATAGGAATGGTTGGACTCGATGATCCGGCGGGTCTCTTCCAACCTGGTGGTTCTGTGATTCTGTGATTCTATGATTTCTGTTCCCTGCTCCCTGTGCCACCCACCATCTGCGGGAGCTGCCCCGTCTTTGCACACTCCTGCTGGTACCCAACCCCAGCTCCCTCCACGCTCGGCCCCGTGGCTCCTGCTGGACGTGCGAGCCATGAGCCCCCCAGGGAGCTGCCCCTCTCCCTAGTGCCCCCCAGCCCTTCACCCCATCCCTGTGCCACGCTGGGTGCTCCTGGCTGAGCTGAGCCGGGGGCTCTCAGCTTGGGGAGCGGCTGGCATCGCGCTGCCTGGGCGAGCAGGATTCAATCTCCTCCGAGCCCATCAGCCCCCATATCCCCATCCCTCCCTCGGCCCCCGCGCCCCTTTGCCGCTGCCTTGTGCACACCTGCCTGCACCCCCCCGTCTCCCCCTTCCCGCTCCGTTTATCTCCTCATTTTCTCATTCATTTTCTTTTCTTCCATGAGTCCAATGAGTCACACAAGCCCTGAATCCTTTGCCTGGTTCTGTCTCCTCCCTTCTATTATATTTTTTTCCTTTGCTCTTAACAGCACTTTCCTTTTTCACCCGTGGGGGAGAGAGGCTGGGAATGTACATTTTTCCCTGCTCCCCCCCCCTCCTTTCAGCCACCTACCAGCTCCTGTCTCACCATGAAGCCCTTAAAAGTAATAAATAAATAAATAAAACAAGGGCTGAGAAAAGAAAAGGCAGGAAACGAGAAACGAGTGACAGGGAAAAGGAACCAAAACGAAGGAAAGAAGAAGGAGGGGGGGAAAAAAAAGTCCTACTCGAGCTATGAAATATTTATTAGCCAGCGCGTGCCGAGTGCGTTAATAAAGCCGCAGCATTTGCATATTTTTTTTTTCCTGTCTGCACGGAGCGAGGTGTCTGTTTAGGGGGTGAAGGCAAACGCGTCTGTGGGAAGCTGATTTCTCCTGGCTCCGTGCGGGTCGTGCTCCCGCGTGCGGCGACGCAGCCCCAGGTCAGGGTGGCACTGGGTCCTGCGTGTGCGAGGTGGGTGCTGGCAACCCCGCAGCATCAGCCTGACTCGATGGCTTAGGCTGAAAATTAGGGAAAAAAAAATTAATGGAAAGGGTGATTGGGCCCTGGCAGAGGCTGCCCGGGGAGGGGGTTGAGTCCCCTTCTCTGGAGGGGTTTAAGGGCCGGGTGGCCGAGGTGCTGAGGGACATGGGTCAGTGATTGATGGGGATGGTTGGGTGGGTCCAACCATTGGGTCCATGATCCGATGGGTCTTTTCCAGCCTGGTTATTCTATGATTCAGTGTTGGATTTGGCGAGCTCCTACAGGCTTTCCCTCCCCGTGATGCTGCGCTGGTGCTGGGTTCACCCCTCCTGGGGCTTCTGCAGCCCCTACGTGTGTGCCAGCTGGCGCTTGTGGTGGTGGCAGAAGCAGCAGAGGAAAGCACGAGGAGACCTTTGGGTGGTTGTNCTCCTACAGGCTTTCCCTCCCCGTGATGCTGCGCTGGTGCTGGGTTCACCCCTCCTGGGGCTTCTGCAGCCCCTACGTGCGTGCCAGCCGGCGCCTGTGGTGGTGGCAGAAGCAGCAGAGGAAAGCACTGAGGAGGCCTTTGGGTGGTCACGCTGAGCTCCCCTCCCAGACAGGATTTGTCTGGCTGTCACCGCAGCTCCGTGTGCGGCAGGGTGACCGTGCACGAGCGCATCCCAGCTTGTCCCTGTCTGTCACCAGCGTGACCCCTTGGTGCCTGCGATGGGGACACGTTCAGCTTTCCCTGGAGCGTGGAGCGCTTTTACCCCACTGCAGCCACCCCACACATCGTGCTGGGCTGAGGCGAGCAGGGGGGTCAGAAGAAAAAAAAAAATTTCATGGAAAGGGTGATTGGGCAGTGTCAGAAGCTGCCCAGGGAGGGGGTTGAGTCCCCTTCCCTGGAGGGGTTTAAGGGCCGGGTGGCCGAGGTGCTGAGGGACATGGGTTAGTGATTGATGGGAATGGTTGGACTCGATGACCCGGTGGGTCTCTTCCAACCTGGTGATTCTCTGGTTCTAAGAGGGGGCTAAGTGACACCGGGGGGGTTGTGAGGTGAGGAGGGGATGTGCCGTGCGAGGACAGCGAGGGGGTCTGGCCGTGGGACGTGTTTGGCTGACTTCTCCAGCAAGGAGCGAGGTTGGTGGGGGGCAGTGAGTGGAGACAATCCCCGTTGGTGCTGTGGTCCTGGAGCTGCTGGTGCGGGATGGGCTTCCAAGTGCCCTGGAGCTGACAGGCAGTGGGACATGCGGGTGGCTGCTGGGCACAGCCCACTGGGTTTCTCCTCTTGAACCTTGTGAGGCTGAGATGGGGGCTCTGCCCTTCCACCCTGGCCCTGACACCCCACGCGTCCCCAGCAGCCCTCTCCTATAGCCCCCCCGGGCTGCTCACCACCCCCATTCCTTTCCCCCATCACCTGCCCCACTCCCCATCCCACAGCCCTGTCCTTTTGTCCTTGAATCCTCGCGCTTGAGGAGCAGCATCCTCCGTCGCAGCCTCCCTGGGCAGGGCAGGCAGCCAGGCCGGGGCTCGCTGTGCTCTGCAGCCCCACCAGCACCCTGGTCCCAGCCCAGCTTCATTGTTTTTAACTTGGCACCAAGGAACCATCACCGAGATTTGCCTCAGAGAGACTTTCATTAGCCGCCTGCTGCTCCCCAGCCCCATCCGTGCTCGTGCCCAGTGGGGCAGCGGCTGTACCCCTGGTGGGTGCTGGAGCACGGGGACAGACTCATCAGTGGGTGCTCAAACCCCCAGCAGAGGCTCCCCAGCAAAGGCTCTCGCGCAGAGCCACCTCGCTTCACGTGGTCACACCGCTGTGCTCACAGGGACGTGCAAGGCACGCGGAGGCATTTGTGCACACGCAGCTGCATGCAGAGCGGTGTGTGCGTACGTGAGCGACCGCAGCCTCTCCTTGCATTCACCTGCAGGTGCACCTGGGCTGGGCTCTCTCGCCGCACACCTGCAGGCGTGCACACTCGCTCGCAGACATGGGGAGCACACGCACCCGCGGCACTCGCCATGCGCTCTCGCTCACACGCAGTCGCTCAGATGTGTGTCGCACCCCTCAGAACGCTGGGGCCGCGTGCTCAGGTCATAGAATCATAGAATCACCAGGTTGGAAGAGACCCCACCGGATCATCGAGTCCAACCATTCCTATCAGAAAGGGTCCCTCCCTTGCAGCCCAGCAGAAGCCACCGCTGCACCGCGTCACCCTGCCACCACCGCATTAGCACCCGCGCAGCGCCGGCGAGATAAATGGGAGCTGTCAGAGGCACCTTGTTTGCTGCTAACCTTTGGAAATGCCACACCGCCCTGGGCTGCGCTGCGCTGGGGGGGGAGCAGGCCCGCGGGGATTGTCGCTCACCACCTCCAATTAATCTCCTTGCACTAACGAAGGCAGCGGGGTGACAGGGCACAGGCGGCTTTGACCCTGCACCCATGGGAAGAGGTGGAGAGCCCGGACAGCTCGAGCCCTTGGTGAGGCTGTGGCTGGTGCTCTGCTGCTGGCACAGGCTGGGGCTGTTTTGCCTTGATGGGGTTACCCCACGGCCCAGTTCTTGGGGTGCTGGGAGCTCATCATGGCTCGTGCGGGGAAGCTGGACCACCCTGCCCCTCCCTGCATCGCTCCGCTCCCCTTCGCCAAGGTGACTGCGGGTCTCCGGGGAGCCGCTGACGGCAACTTGGCCCCACAGGCAAATGGGATGTGAGAGGCCATCACTGCTGGGCCTGACAAGCCAAATTGATGCCGGCACCGAGAACCTTCCTAGTCCCTCCGCAGGCGCCTCCGAGCCCTTCCCGAATCCTTGCAAGGCTGCTTGTGCACACACGGAGTGACACGCCGGTGCCTGCAGATGCCCCGCACGGCCACACACGCACGTGGAAAAAGTGTGCAAGGGGTTTGAGAGCAGCACAACCGTGCATTGTTGTCTTGTAGTGCATGGATGCAGCAGCACAGGCGTGTGTAACAGGAAAAAAACAAACAAGCGTATCAGGCAAAACACCCATGAATGGTGCCTCACAGCCAGAGCGCAGCGTGCGGTGGAGCTGAGCATGGGCTGGCTTCGGTGTGGGGCACAGATCCTGGTGCAACCACAGGGACGGGGCTCTGCGCACACCCGTGCAGGGTCAGGAGGCACCGAGGTCCCCTCGTTTGCTTGGGAAGGTGTCCGAGAGGTGCGCACCCTTACAAGCAGAAACATTAATATTTAACACCAGGTGTGAGTGGGACCTGCCCTGAATACAGAGAGCGCTGACAGGGTGCAGGGGGTTGACCTTGGCTCCCTTTGGTGCTGTCGAGGGGGGCTCTTGCCGTGGCCCTGCTCTAGAACACCCCTTGCTCACAGGCTCCGAGACCCCTGGCAGGGAAGCTGGGGCTGCAACGGGGGCTGCAGTAGCGAGGGCCACAATCGATAGCCCTGGCTGCATCGACAGTCGCTGCCCTGCTCTGCAATTCTCTTTCATCCCCTGCTTCCCCAGCAGCTCCTGGAGAGGGACCTGGGCTGAGGGGGGGTCTGCCAGCCTGGCCCCTCGCTCCTCTTGCCCCTGGCCCTGCCCTGCCAGCTCAGCTTGTGCCCTGCATCAAACCTGGTTTTCCCCATCGCTGTTTCCCCCTGCACCCCCTCACCTGTCCCTTCCCTGCCCCTTCTGCATCTCCACCTCCATCAATTCCCCATCACAGCCCTGTCCCCATCACACCCCCTCCCCAGCCCCACTGCATCCCCCTCACCGCTAGCAGGGGATGGGTTAGAAAGGGAAACTGAGGCAGAGGGAGGGGGGCTGCGCTGGCTCACGTAGCGCTGCTGGGGGGACGCATCGTCCTGGCTCTCAGCCCTAGGTGAGGCAAAGCTTGCTCTGAGCTGAGAAATCACCCGAAATATTCCCTGGGCTGGTGTGGGCTCGGGCAGCATGTGCTCCCCTGAGGGCTCTGGTCTCTGCGCTGCTCCCTGTCCCCTCGACATGGGTGCAGGTGGGTTTTGGGGGGGTCTCCCCTTCCAGCTGTGGGGCTACAGGTGACCCTCATCCCCCCGGGCTCCTGGGCTGATGAATAAGTACAAATGCGATGAGTGATGGAGAGTGGCTGATGGCCCCGGGTCCTGTCCCACTGCAACATGTGGCTCTGCTGGCTGGAGGGGTGGTGATGGGGGGCTGCCCTTCTCCCCCTCCCCCAGTTATCTCTCCATCTCACGGTCCTGCCGTGCTCGCTCCCTCTCTCTCTCTCTCTCTCTGGCTGGTGAAGGCACCCGGCTTTGAAGCTGCGTTGAAATATAGATAAGGGCGAAGGCAGCAGCCGCACTCAAAGAGAGCGGGGAGGGAGCTGGGGGATGGCCAGCCCGGAGCGGGGGGCTGTGGGGATGCTGCAGAGGGCTCCGTGCCTCCCTCCCCAGGCTGGGACGAGGCCCCACAAATCCCGCTCCCCTGCCCGGACACACCAGTTCTCGGAAGAGGCAAGAGCCATGGGGCAAAGTGACCGATGCCAGCGGCAGCGTGGGTAGCCTCCCTTGCCCGAGCGGCATCCCCTGCTGCATGAGCGGCATGGCCAGGCTGCTTCACCTGCCCAGGTGGCTGCTTCTGCAGCACAAGGTGAGGGCAAACACCAGCCAGAGCAGCTTTACAGGCTCAGCCTGGCATGCCCAGCGCTGGGGGATACGGTGATAGATCCCCGAGGCAGCAGAGCGCAGTCTGCCCAGAGGCTCCAGCTCAGCGGCGAAGGGAGGAACGGGGCAAGCGTGGGGGCTCTGTGGCCGGGGCAGCCCCCCGAGTGCTGCTCCATCCTCGGTTGGTGCCCAGCGGAGCCCAATCCCTGCACACAGACTCGCTTGGTGGCAGGGGAGGGGCCCTAGGGGCTTCACCCCTCTCTGGCTGGGGGGCACGGGAACAGCTCGGTGCTCTCCGAAGGGGAAGAAGTGTTGAGCCACGCTGGCAGCGGCTGCTGCCAGGATGAGACCCAGCAAAGACAGGCAGGAGCCATCGCCAGGCCCTCCTGCCCTGCCTCCAGCCCCTCTGGCTCAGGTTTGGTGCCGGAGCACGTAGAATCATAGAATCACCATGTTGGAAGAGACCCACCGGATCGAGTCCAACCATTCCCATCAATAATGTCTCACTTTCCTCTGGGAGCTCAGCTCCCCCCCAGGTCCTTCCAGCTGGCACCTCTGCTCGCCACCTTCTATCCCCGCTCGCGTCTGTCCTCCCTGCGTCGCCCTCGGGAAGCAGGTCGTTCCGAGCCAAAAATAAAAAACCTGCGGAGCAGCCCGAGCACCTGCCAGCTTGCGTGCGACAGTGATTGACGAGGCCGTGGCTGACGGAGCAGCATCGCGCACACCGGGAGCAGCTGGCAGGGCAGGCAGGGCCACGCGGGGCACCGGGGTGCGGAGCCAGGAGCAGCCAGGTTGAGGGATGGGGAAGCAGGGGGGGCAGGCGAGTTCAGGCAAGAGAAGGAGACGGGACACGTCAGAGACAAGAGTCCCAGGGCTGAGGAGCTGCCAGCTGGCTCTGCTCTCGGCTGCTGCTGAGCTGTGAAATGTCAGCCTCAGCCACCGGACAGGCCAAGGGGGACTTGGGGAAGGGGACGCTGCCATCCCATCCCATCTGGTGCCTGGCGGGAGGCGAGTCCCAAACCCCCCTTGGTGCACAGGGTCCCTTTTTTTTGACCAGCGTATGTGGGAGCTGCTGCGTGACCCCCCCCAGCACTGGCTGCATCCCCAGAGGGTCCTGGTCAGGCAGCGAGATGGCCAAGGGGGACTTTGGGAAGGGGACGCTGTGATCCCATCCCATCTGGTGCCTGGCGGGAGGCGAGTCCCAAACCCCCCTTGGTGCACAGGGTCCCTTTTTTTTGACCAGCGTGGCTGGGAGCTGCTGCGTGACCCCCACCCAGCGCTGGCTGCATCTCCAGAGGGTCCTGGAGTGCCACTGCCCATCAGCACCTCCTTAACCAGCCTCGCAGCTCCCCTGGCTCGGAGAGACCAGGCAGCTGGTCGCAGTTCGCTGCCTCAGTTTCCCCCACCAGGAGAGGATTTGGCTCTCCCCACCCTGCGAAAGGGGCTCCTTGCTCTGTGTTGGACGAGGGGCTGTCCCCACGCAGGGTTATCGCAGCTCTCTGGTGTTTTCCTCCCCTCTGCTGCCCAGCTCACCTGCTTTTGCTGCCAATTCCTTCCCCTGCCAGAACGCAAAAGAAGTGACCTCAGCCTCCCGGCTCCCGGCAGAGCAAGGGGTCCCCGCTCATTCCTTTTGTGCCCCCTCTGCACACAATGCACCCCAGTTTTCAGCTGTCTGTGTCCGCTGCAATTATCCGGGAGGGCGGAACGGCTGCCGTGCAGCCTGGCGGGGGTCTCTGTAATTTCAGCTGCAGATCAGAGGCGCTGGGTAATGCAATTAGGCTTCCCTGGCAGGCAGCGCCAGGCTCTGATGCCTCCCCAGCCCTGAACACACCGCTGCCCGCCACCCCCCTGCATTTTAATAGGTCTCAGCTGCGGCCGGGCATGCAGGCAGGAATCGTCTGGCATCCTGCTTTTTCCCATCACGGGGACGTGGTTGATGCTGGAGAAGCAGCCCTGGGATGCTGGGGACAGGCTGGTGCGGGGCTGAGCTGGGACTGGTGGGGGACACACGTAGAATCACAGAATCACCAGGTTGGAAAAGACCCATTGGATCATCGACTCCAACCGTTCCCATGCACCTTTCTGTGTCCATGCACCCTCCTGTGTCTGTGAGAAAAGGGGACCAGGGGAGACCTCATTGCTCTCTGCAGCTACCTGAAAGGTTGTGGAGAGGAGGGAGCTGGGCTCTTGTGCCAAGGGACAGGGGACAGGCCGAGAGGGAATGGCCTCAAGCTCCACCAGGGGAGGGTCAAGATGGACATCGGGATGAAATATTCCATGGAAAGGGTGATTGGTCAGTGTCAGAGGCTGCCCAGGGAGGGGGTTGAGTCCCCTTCCCTGGAGGGGTTTAAGATGCGGGTGGCCGAGGTGCTGAGGGACATGGGTTAGTGATTGATGGGGATGGTTGGACTCGATGGTTCTTTCCAACCTGGTGATTCTCTGACTACGGGGACAGGCAGGAGGGTGTGTGAGGGGCAGCAGACGCAGCTTACACAGTCTCTGCATCCTTCCCCCCAGACGGTGTGTGCCGGGGGCCACATCACCAAGACCCTGG
>WAAB01020699.1:0-39932 GCA_013389865.1 Piaya cayana | reverse complement strand
AGGGCTGCTCTCAATCATGTTATTCACCATCCTGTATTCATTTCTAATTTATCAGACCTATAGGAGTAAATGTTATTCATTTTGTCTGTGGACAAGTGTGTTTCTTTCCCATAAAGTCATAAAAGGAGTAAGAGGAAGCAAAGTTTTCTTCCAGGATGCACTGAAAATGGTTTTTAATTGATATCTTGAAAGACTGAGAATGTTTAAAATACTGAGCAGAGTACAGACATGGGCCTGACAAAGTTCCATTAATGCAAATGTAACTGTATCACACAGTATCACCTCCTGGATGTGGCAATGTTTTCTTTCCTGACAGAACTGGTAGTATATGGGGGACTTGGCACCCAAGCATGTAGCAGTGTAGTACCACACATAATTTGGGAGTAAAAGTGAGGAGGAAATTTTAGCTAAGAGACATTGTGGCATAATGGCATTACCCACGCTGGCATCCGTCCAGCACATGAAGTCTATAAAACCCATGATAGCCTGATGTATCTTGTTTCATCGAACTGATACAGGACTTTGTTATGTGGTGTGTGAGTATATAGTACAGGAGGATTTGGGGCTTTATGCCTTATCCATAAACATGCAAGTGAATTCACAAAAAATAGTGTTATTTAAGTAATACCAAAACCTTACTGTTCTTTCTTCTTTCATGAGCAAACAGTTGTACTAAAACCATCAAGAGAAGCACAACAATGAGAGAAATTTTCACAGGTGTTTTGCCAGAGGTATTTGTGCATTACAACACCAACTGTGTTTCTCTGGTCAGAAACAATTTAATTTCCTCCCTAATCCAAAATTTGAACCAGAGTGTCTGTCAAAAGGGGAACACCAGTAGGAGAAAACTAAGCTGGGCCACATTTAGGTGCTGACCTTAGATCTGTGAACTACTTATTTAATGATGATTTAATAAATGATATATGTTTCTTAACAGCATTTCTATGCATTTACATTCTTTATCTCATAAAATTCCCTACAATAACCTCAACACTGCCCATGTTATCTCTGGTATTTTCCTTGGAAAGAGACAGCATTGTTGTGACCAATATAAGGCTATGTATGTTCTCAGTGAGTATATATGTACTCTTTGGCAAGCTTGCTACAGTTAAACTGTATTTATAAGGGCTGAATTCTGTTTGACACCAGTTGGAGGAACTTCATTACCTACCTCTCCTTGAAACATAGTTGAAATCAATCACAAAACTCAAGTGAGTTTTGTGGGCAGGCAAAGTCATAGAAAATACTTTTATATAAGTCCCATTTCCTCACATAATCAGGCAAAACTCCCAAATTTTGTCAGTTTCTGGGCTTTTAAGGAGGAGACTGAGTTAAGCTCTAAACATGTCCTGCTGAAGGCATGGCTTGGCATCAGCGTATGTATGAAAAGTGCTCTTATTTACAATAGTCTCACAAGTTATAATGCTAACCCCATGAATGCCCTTTCACATCGTCATGACTCTTCTCCTTTAATTTGAAATTTTCCTGCCTATGAAATTAGAGCAGTATAGAGGAGTAGCAGCTCAAGAGCTTCTAAGAGCAGCTCGGAGGTGAAAACTTTATGGATTTTCTTACTGAAATGGTGAAGGGGTGTATGAGTTAGTGAATGAATTCTTAATGAAAAGATTACCTTTCCTGTTCAGGAAACATTTAGTGCAACACAACGTAGTTCAGGCAGGAAGAACTTTGAGGCTTTTTCATCAATATAATTTTTACAGACTCTAAAAATAAGAAAAAAAAATTTTCTAGTATTCCAGACTAGAAAAATCATGTCCTCACACACCCTTAACTGGATGCCTGCATTGGGAACTGCTGAGGTTGGAGTGTGGTGGAAACCTCAGGCATCTTCCAATTTTTCCCCGGGCTGAAAAGTTCAGACAGGTTCAGAAAGGCATCAGATCTCCAAAACTGAAGATCTTTAAGTTGTAAGTTTGCATGTGGCTTATTTTAAAACCTACTGCTATATCCTACAAAACATAATACGACTGCTGTTACGTTATTGTCTTGTAAAACTTTATCATCTCTCCCAAATCCACATGAGCACCGTTTACTAAGCTACTAGATCCTACTTTCCAAAAGACACCAGACACCTGTAAGGAAAGTCTAGCATAGGAATCAAAGTTTGTAGCTTATTCTGTAGTTTGGGGTTGAAAGATGATGACAAAGATGCTGTTAGCATAAAACTTATAACAGTTATAACAGTTTAACTGTATATTAGGAAGTCAGTGGCATCATTTCAAGCCTCCTTTCACGCTACTGTCATTTGCTGTTACTATCCACTCATATGTGTTGAAACAGTTTGCAATGAGATGATCATTGTAAGTTTGATTACCTGAGGGCTGCCAGGATTGCTTCTGATGGTTTGTTTGCATAAGGGAGGGCAAGATTCAAATTAACACAGGCTTACCTAATCATGAGTAGGGATAAATACACGTCAGCTAACTTCATGTATGTTCCCTACATTTAGCTAGAGAGGTGGAAGTTTTCAGAGTATTAAAAGTACTCATATGACTACTGCCAGATTCACATCAGTGCTAGAGAATGCACTGCTGTAAAACAACGGCAGGAAATTCCCTGGCCAAGGAGGTGAGATACAGCTGTCCTCTCGCAAGGAACAGTTAGTAGCACAGACTGAGAAGGGATGTATCATCTGGACAGCTAACAGAGCCCATGGGCTGATTCTGAAAATGTCATTGCTTTGACTACAAATATGATCCAAATCAGGTAGGAGTTTAATCTAGTTGCTGGTGCAAAGGGGATTGCTATTACTGTTGTTGGAAGGTCAGTTTTCCAATGGCAGTAGCTTTGGATTTATTAACAAANAAGGCTATGTATGTTCTCATTGAGTATATATGTACTCTTTGGCAAGCTTGCTACAGTTAAACTGTATTTATAAGGGCTGAATTCTGTTTGACACCAGTTGGAGGAACTTCATTACCTACCTCTCCTTGAAACATAGTTGAAATCAATCACAAAACTCAAGTGAGTTTTGTGGGCAGGCAAAGTCATAGAAAATACTTTTATATAAGTCCCATTTCCTCACATAATCAGGCAAAACTCCCAAATTTTGTCAGTTTCTGGGCTTTTAAGGAGGAGACTGAGTTAAGCTCTAAACATGTCCTGCTGAAGGCATGGCTTGGCATCAGCGTATGTATGAAAAGTGCTCTTATTTACAATAGTCTCACAAGTTATAATGCTAACCCCATGAATGCCCTTTCACATCGTCATGACTCTTCTCCTTTAATTTGAAATTTTCCTGCCTATTGCTCCTATTAGAGCAATATAGAGGAGTAGCAGCTCAAGAGCTTCTAAGAGCAGCTCAGAGGCGAAAACTTTATGGATTTTCTTACTGAAATGGTGAAGGGGTGTATGAGTTAGTGAATGAATTCTTAATGAAAAGATTACCTTTCCTGTTCAGGAAACATTTAGTGCAACACAACGTAGTTCAGGCAGGAAGAACTTTGAGGCTTTTTCATCAATATAATTTTTACAGACTCTAAAAATAAGAAAAAAAAATTTTCTAGTATTCCAGACTAGAAAAATCATGTCCTCACACACCCTTAACTGGATGCCTGCATTGGGAACTGCTGAGGTTGGAGTGTGGTGGAAACCTCAGGCATCTTCCAATTTTTCCCCGGGCTGAAAAGTTCAGACAGGTTCAGAAAGGCATCAGATCTCCAAAACTGAAGATCTTTAAGTTGTAAGTTTGCATGTGGCTTATTTTAAAACCTACTGCTATATCCTACAAAACATAATACGACTGCTGTTACGTTATTGTCTTGTAAAACTTTATCATCTCTCCCAAATCCACATGAGCACCGTTTACTAAGCTACTAGATCCTACTTTCCAAAAGACACCAGACACCTGTAAGGAAAGTCTAGCATAGGAATCAAAGTTTGTAGCTTATTCTGTAGTTTGGGGTTGAAAGATGATGACAAAGATGCTGTTAGCATAAAACTTATAACAGTTATAACAGTTTAACTGTATATTAGGAAGTCAGTGGCATCATTTCAAGCCTCCTTTCACGCTACTGTCATTTGCTGTTACTATCCACTCATATGTGTTGAAACAGTTTGCAATGAGATGATCATTGTAAGTTTGATTACCTGAGGGCTGCCAGGATTGCTTCTGATGGTTTGTTTGCATAAGGGAGGGCAAGATTCAAATTAACACAGGCTTACCTAATCATGAGTAGGGATAAATACACGTCAGCTAACTTCATGTATGTTCCCTACATTTAGCTAGAGAGGTGGAAGTTTTCAGAGTATTAAAAGTACTCATATGACTACTGCCAGATTCACATCAGTGCTAGAGAATGCACTGCTGTAAAACAACGGCAGGAAATTCCCTGGCCAAGGAGGTGAGATACAGCTGTCCTCTCGCAAGGAACAGTTAGTAGCACAGACTGAAAAGGGATGTATCATCTGGACAGCTAACAGAGCCCATGGGCTGATTCTGAAAATGTCATTGCTTTGACTACAAATATGATCCAAATCAGGTAGGAGTTTAATCTAGTTGCTGGTGCAAAGGGGATTGCTATTACTGTTGTTGGAAGGTCAGTTTTCCAATGGCAGTAGCTTTGGATTTATTAACAAATTTACTAAGTTGTTAGCATTAAAACATTCTACATGTTCCCCCTTTTAGGGCTGTACTGTCAATGCTTTGAAAGTGGTCTTTGTTGCAGTCTGGAGAAAGCTGTAGGAAGAAGAATACAGGCTGAACGTTTTATCAACAGAAAGATGTGGAAAATGGGGCTTCTCTTGCCAAACATTCTTGTCTTCTCTGTGCTGAATTTGACTCACTTTTCTTTCATTTTGACCTCTTTCACACTTTTCTTTAAGGGCTCTGTATTGCATTTACTTAGGTTGCCGATACAACTGAAGACTCGGTCGCAAAAAATGGCTTATTCATCAGGGATGTCAGATTTTCAAGTTCCAACTTATTTTTTAGTAGTCAACACCTTTCTTAGCTACAGTTCTGCATCTCTTGGACGTGATGAAGAGAGGCAGCAAACATTCTCATAAAATGAATGTTTCCATTATTTTCAATGCCAACAAAAATGGCGAATGGATGTCATTAAACTTCTAAATCTCCCTGTCTTCTTATAGATTGATTCTCATCAAAATCTCATGAAAGTTCTATTCACCAAAAATAATAAATAGTACTAATATAATAATATTTTATTCCTTTTAACACCTTTCTTTCCATAGTGCTTCAGAGACTGATAAACTAGATACAATGAGTAACTACAACTGAATTGCAGCCAATTCTGAGATGAAATACAGCAGCTATAAAATGGCAAATAATGTTTTAAAATGGGTGAGGTAAGAACAGGAGCAATAGTATATGTAAGTGAGAATTCAGGGGGAATGTAAGACTACACAACAGGAATTTGGTCAGTACATACTGTATTTAAAACCTATACTAAAAATAAAAATTGCAGGGAGAGGGTTAGTGGCTGAATGCTCTTTTCATCCTGCAAACATCTTATTGCCAAACATGTTCAGTGTGTGATAAAAGTGACTGAAATGTTTGACAAAAATGTGAAACTTTAGTATTTTGTTTCACATTACACCTGTTATTAGGAAATTATAATTATTTTTACCAGTAAGCACTATTCTATGCAAAACAAATAGCTGCCCAGGAAAAGAAGTCAACATGAATATGATCCATTAAATTCAAGCAAAGGATCACACTGTAGCAGTAAGCACTCTCATTCCCTGTCATACCTCATCCACTGAGAGGGGGATGTGACACTCACTTATTGACACTAGAGCACAAGGTGTCTTGATGAGTTTCTTAATTATCCCTCATTTTTTTGTAAGGAAGATCAGGTATCCAATCTCCCACAGTTTAATTTGCAATTAATTTGCAAATAAGTTGCTCAGTAATCTCTGCCTTGTCTGTATTCTCTTCTATCCACTCTCATGTTTTCTCTGTATTATGTCTTGGGCAACATAAACAGTTCCTAATTTGCCCATAAAAAATGCCCATTTGCCCAGCCACCTCATGGAAGTGCATTGGTTTTTATTATTTTTAGTGCAGTAATACTAGGGTTTGGATAATGTTGACACAAGTCTGTTATTAGTCTTTTCCTGGCTTTTTATTCTTTATCCGTTTATCATATTTTTAAGGTAACGCTTAGCAGCCCCTGATTCAGAGCCCCATGGTGGCAACCCCTGTACAAACAACCAGCTCTCAGGCCTTGTTGGTCAGTAAGTCTGTTCCAATGGACACAATAAACTTTCCACGGTGCTGAAGGAAGCTGGTAATGGCAGCTAAATCATGCAAAATCTCAACTTCAGGTTGAGATAAGACATAGGGTCATTAGGCATTGGAATATGCTGCCCAGGGAGGTGGTTGATTCGCCTTCCCTGGGGGTGTTTATGGCATGAGTAGACGAGGTCCTGACGGACGTTGTTTAGTGTTTGGTGGGAATGGTTGGACTCGATGATCCGATGGGTCTCTTCCAACCTGGTGATTCTGTGATTCTGCGATTCTGTGATATCAGGCTGTACATCCGCCTCAGTCTATGTCTGGTTCAGCAACAGAAGCAGACCTGTACCCCAAGCAATTTTCCTAAGTAGATCAGGGCACTAATACCAAATGAAAGCACAGCCCCAAAGAATGGGAGGCTAGGGCTGGGCAGAGCTGCCTGCCTCCCACATCCACTCCCATGTGCTTCTGCTGTCAGGGGGAGCCCAGTAGGCAGCCTATTGAGGAGAATATCAGCAATTCCTATGTTAGTTCTCTCTCCTCCTATTCCCTGGGCTGGCATTGTCTCTGGAAGCTGGAGGAACCTCCCCAGAGCTGACTGGGAAGGGAGGGTGAAGAGGGGAACTGCTCATCTGCTGATGCAGAGTTTAATTTTGCCACATCTGGGCTGGGAACAGAAAATGAGTCTTTGGCTTTGTTACTCCCCACCATCAATAAAATTTGATTTTGCTTACGTTGCTAGGAAGTCTGGAACCAGCCCTCTGTAAGCAGCAGAGCTTTATGTCTTTTTAAGTCCCTGATGTTGTTTAGCTCTCCTGGAAAAATGCTGGCTTAGTATATAGCCTGAAAGTCAGATGGGTACTCCACGTCATTAAAATTACTTGCTGTTAGTCCAACTAAAATGTGAGGAAGCTTTCTAGCCACTTGACACATATTAGACCTTTCTATTAGCCGCTATAACCTCCAAACCCAGATGTCTCAGACTAAGTTGTTTAGCAGATGAACATGCATTTCACAGGAAAAGCATGTTATTCAGTCTGTGTTGTAGCTGTGATGGGAAATATGCTGCACTGCATTGGTGTCCAGATAGCACGAAGGCCAACTTCATTCTCTTTGCAGTGCTGACATTCTTCAGCTTCTTTTCGATTTTTTTTCTGTTTGTTCAGACAATCTGAAACTTGAAGTGATGGAAGGATGCCTGTAGCCTCCTGGGTAAACTGGTGCTGTTGGCAGTTGAGTCAAACACTTTGCTATAGCTTAAGACTCCACCAGAAATCCAAAGAACTCAAATGTCCTTACACTCCAACCCAAGCAGACAGTGAGTAAATGTTTAGTCTGAGGTATTTTATTATCTTGTTTCTCTTCTATTTGAAAACCAACATTCAACCTGTCATGGATTTTCACTGGGGTTTTTTCTGCAGGGGTTGAAAAATATAATAAAGTTCTTTTGCTGAACCCATGTCCTAGTCTCAGTGAAAGAATAAAAATTAAAAAAATTCACTAAGTTGAGGAAGTGGTAAATTATTGCTATGTACTCTGCTCTGTAAAAATCATGATTTGTGTAAAAAAAAAATCCCTCAAGCAGAATATTTTCAGAAGAAGTTTTTATTTTTTTAGTATTGTTGAGAATTTTGTTCAGTATGGACAAGGGAAAACATTCTTCCATGAAATGCTGGAGAGGTTTCAATGTAGTGGGCAGCTGGAAAACATTATAGATCAAATTAAAACCTTCTGAATTGGATTTTTCATGGTGGTTGGTGATTATTACTTATTACATTACATGTTAAATTGCCTTTGCACACTCCTGATGATTTAGCTTAGATATTCACTCTTGAGTAGCTGAAAGGTTTAAGTAGTGGAATTGATTCCACTTGGAAAGAGGCTCCCAGACTTCAGCATAAGATACATCTTTCTGGTCAAGTATTTCCTGCCTTTCCTGGCTGGAAGTTTTTCTTACAATGAAATAGCTTGAAAGGAAGATCTCATCGTTATTTATTATAGAGAGATGTGTGGGTGCTATTTTTTAGTTTTACTAGGTGACATAATGATGTCTATCTTAAAATAAATGCTCTTTGAGAACTCCGTTTTCACAGACATTTCAGATCAAATCCAGCTGAATCACTGGGCCAGCAGCCACCCCAAATAATTGAGACAATTAATTTCAGGAGAATGACATCAATGTTCAGTTTGCCCAGGAAGCAAAAGATTCAAGATTAGTCACCTAAGTTAGGATGTTGAGTTGCTGTTTAGGTTATTCAATTCACTTAAGGTGAATTAATTCAATGCCAGTATAATCTGAGTACTCAGTCATGTACCAGGGATGTGATGAACCAAACCTCATTTGTTCATCTTCATCTACAGTGCATCTTTGCATTTTATGGCTGTGGTGACCAATAATGTTAAAGATTATGAGCTTTCAGACTTATTTGAATGTATGTATTATCAAGAGATCCAAAGGAGAGGAGAAGACTACTCATTTAGTAGACTGCTGTGCTATAGGTGCTAGTGAAGAGGAAGGACCTTCAGCAGCATATATTGTTCTTATGTTGTTATGGTACATTATCACTTATTCTATAGTGACTTCAGGACTAGAGACCCAGAATTTGAATCACTCATAGCCTTTCTCCTGCTCTTCATCCATCCAAGTTCACTTTGGTGTGAGGCAAGATCTGACTAATGCTTCAGCAGTATTTGTTGTTAAATCTTTATTTAACAAGTTGGGCAGAACTGCAACAACTTATAATTCTGAAGTCTTCAAATAAGCCTGAAAATATTTTAAAGCTTCAGCTAAGGTGAATGATTTCTCTGTCCACCAAAACTTCCCTACGGTATAAGAATAGGCCAGATTAAGAATCTGAGCTTTTTATTTTTAGAAATAAGACGGTCCTTCCTTGTTGCTCAAAGCCTTTAACCCTCTAAACCTTATTCCTGCTGTCATTGTACAAAGCTATCTCCATTACTTAACTCAGCAGAAACTCAGAGGCTTTGTGACACAGGAGAGTTTTACAGGCAGGGTAGGAAAATTCCCAGGAAAAGTACTACTCTGATGGTTTAAAAGAGAAAGCTATTTAACATTTGCAATGTTACATGATGGAGGAGCACAGCAATACATTAAAAGAGGGTGCTAAAGCCTTTTTTGTTCCCTTCACAGAGTAAATCTATGCTGCTAGCATCTACTGCCAAGATGAATTACATTGGTTTACTGCCTTTACGTAGGTATCGTCCATCAAAACCATCCATCAGTGGGTCTTCCATGTTGTCTCCATGTAAGTAAACTTAAAAAATAACAAAAATTTCTTAACATTAGAAAACTCCATTGATAATTTTCTCTTCTTTCTGTACAAACCTGGGCAAATATCACAAATCTGTTCTGTGAATTTGCATTCAAAATAATTTTGATTGGTTGCTTAGTACAAAAGCATTCGGGATAGCTCTCTGCCTTCTTCTACCCAACACGTGGACAAAATTTCCTATAAAGCAAAACTTTGTTAGTCCTTCCACTATAATAATGTAGGAACTCCAGAAATCTTAATTCCCTCCCAAACAAAACTAGTTGTAATGATTTTCCTTATGATCTTAGAATATATGGCTGTGCATCTCGAAATTTTTCTACTTATCTTCAAGATCTTAGTACGAATGATGCTAACAGGCGACCAACCAAGGAAATTATGATGCTTGGACAGCGCCTTTGAAAGTGATGTTTTGAGTGATGCATGGCTATAATTTTCCGGATTGCATTCAGATGTCAGAACTGGCAGTTGCTTCCCCAAACAGCAGGTGTTCAAGCTGACAGACAAGACAGTAATAATAACTAACAGAAAATGTTATGAGAAATTCTATACAGCGCAATATCTGTCTTTGAATACATGCAGAGTCATTAGACAGTGAAAGTCTTATTAAATACACAGACTGAAAATAACAGTGACTGAATTTGGGGAAAGCCAGTGAGTGATATGTATGAATGTTCCTTTATTCCTTATTAAAATGACAAAGACTTTCACAGTGTGATCTCCATATATTTATCCCAGGGCTGTTCCACGTGAGTACCTTTGTAAGCACCCCTGAGACATTCTCTACCCTGGCTCCTGGAATTGTCTCACTGCAAACTAAAGAGAACAAACAGAGAGTAATAAAATATGAACTGTGTCCCTGAAATGTTTCAAGGCATAGACATGAATACTAGAGGAAAATTTACAATTCGATGTATTTTTAACCAGAGTAAGGTTACATCAAGGTGTTTGAAACCTTTAAAATCACAGCTCACATAGAAATGCCATGGGATAGTTTAGAAAGAATCATTACAGTATTTCAATACAAACCTGGCAGAACAAACAAAAAAGTAGCATTTAAAATAAAAAAAAAATAGTCTGTTTTTAGGATGTCTCTGTTTTCAGACTGTAGAAAGGATGCAGGACTTGTCCTAAAGTGCTGGATGATCCTTCCAACAGACCTATGCTCCTATCCTGACACGTACATATTCACTTAAAATATACATTGTTGAAATTTATTCCAGGACAATATTAAGCTAAAAATGTGGGTGATCCAAAGAAAACGTGTTTGCTATCCAAAATGCCTGTTGTTCCCTCACTTCAAATATTGACATTTGTCTGGGTGCTTCTAGTTGTTTAGGTTGTCCACAGACCAATTTAACTGAAGCCACTTTGCCAAGAAATAAGACTTGTCTCAGTAGGAAATTTCATAATCATTACCACTCTTTAGTGTGTTTTCTGTCTCATTTAATTTTTTCATTTTAGTCAATCAGTGTAATTTACAAATCAATGAAGCTCGCTGCTTGAACATCACCATGCCACACTTTTCTGCTTTCACAGTAATGTTAAGTGCACCATTTTTTCTCCATTTATTTTCCCTTATGTTTAGGTATACAAGAAATAGTATTTGTTCTAGAAAAAATGCTTCTTTCAGTCTGCTTTTCACCCTTAGAACAGCTGATAGATCTTGGCAGAAGGGAAATTCTCATAAAGACTTGCTAATCTTAAAATGTGCCTTAATTTGTCCTTATTGTGTTGTAACTTTTGCCTTATAATTACTTTATAAATTGTTTTATAATTTCTATAGTCATGTTGTCATTTCAAGGGGCAGCTTAATGGCACAGGAGAATAGAGACAGCAAGAGAAAACCTGATTTGATGCCAGAAAATGGAATTCACGGTGAAGGAGATCAAACACTGGAACAAGATGCCCAAAGAAATATTAAAATCTTCATCCTTGGAAATAGTCTAGATTAGGCTGGATATGATCCCAAGCAACCTGCTCTAACTTCAAAGATGGATCTGCTTTTAGCAGAAACTTGGACTATATGACCTCCAGAGGTCCCTTCCAACCTAAATCATTCTCAGATTCTGAGAATATTATGCTCTTTTGTCAGTAGTTTGTGAACGAAGTGCTGGTGTATAAAAGCTTATAAAATCTGAAGTTTAACAATAAAATTATAATGGTAAAATTTTCCCTCTGAATAACACAGTGACAGAGTGATACAAAATATTTCACTATGTCACCATAGCATGAATTCACCATGGTTTTTACTTAGGAGGTCACTGAAGTGTCTCCCTGGTTAATGAGATCCTTTTTCTTTTTATGAAAATAAAGTATCAGCCTCCAACTTCCACTGGCTTTGTTGGCAGTTTGCCAATTAAAATAGCATAGATGAACATCCAAATGAATGGTTCATCTCACCTCCCAGCAGTGGAAGAATCTTTCCTATTGTATGCTGGTAGTGCTTTTCCTTATCTCATTTTAAATCTCTCAAAATACAGGGTTTCCAGTACTGCATTTGCAAATCTAACTATTAAACAACTGAGAAATGTCAATCTCATAAAGTTTTCCCTATTCACAACCTAAGTTTTCTCCTCTCTTTTCCTGTTAATCTTAATTCTATATCATGTATTATATTAATGTACTTGTCTCACTCCTTGTGTTTAAATATTTCAGCTACATGGAAGTTATACGATGTACTATGGTTCATCTCATTCTTTGAGCAGGTTATATTTTATTGCCTTCTTTTTCCCCTACATATCGCACTTCCCAACCATTTTTTGCTTCTCTGAAGTCTTGCCGTCTTTTTGATTGCTGGATATGTGGAACAGAGCAGCACTTTCAAAGCCCACGTGTACCGTAGCCAAGAAGAATTTAAGTTATTTTTCCCTCTCTCCATGATGAGGTGCCTCTGCAAAAATAAGATAGAGAGGCATTTTGCTTTCCTTTCCTTTCCTGAATTTATATTTCATTGTGGTTGCAGAAATTTATCATTCACTGTCCCCACTAGGGCTCCTTCAGCACTGCTGCTTCCCCATGGGAGGCAGTCCCACCGTGCAGGTGCGCTCTGGGATGTAAGACATGATGGTGTAAGACAAGTTGTTAAAGTTTCAGGGTTCATATTTTTCATTGGAAAAACAGAAATGGAGGATAAATGTACTGAAATGTTCTATATGCAGTGAAACCAGCCAAGACATGAGATCTGGCTCTGACATAACCTTCCTTTCAACAGGTTTAATATATAAATAGATGCTACCTACATGCCATGCGACTGTATGAAAACACAGACTGTGCATATCATGTTTTATGAAAAGGTCATCTGATGCACGTGGGATGAAGTGAGAAATAGTTTAAGCATGTGAAGCAAATAATTGGAGGAAGAGAGAAGGGAGAGGAGGAAGCAGGCCAAGGAAATGGTAATTCTGCGATGCGAATACCCTATATAGCTCTCCCACTCAAAGTTCACATGATATACTGAAAGCTATCCAAATTCTCATTACCTTTCCTCCTGCCAGTCTCCACTCCAACTGACTCCAACCCTGAGGAGGCCTGCTGAGTGTGTGTCTCTATGTGTGTGTGCACAAAAGGACCTCTTGTACCTGCTTATCTTTTGGGTATGTTCTTCGTTCAATACTACCAGGAATGTGTTTCTGTTTAGCCAGAAAAATAACATGTTCTGTTTCACATTGAACCTCCCTTGAGGCGAAAGCAAACAAATGTGTTTAAATTGCAGGAATAAAAAGTTCACCAATTCAAAATATTCCAATGGATGTCCAAACTCAAAACAGAAGCATGGGAGATTTGCCGACCAGTACAAAGAGGTGAGTCTGAATCACCAGAGAAAGGAGGCCAGCAAGCCAGCAAAAGTCTCCCTTCACTATACCAGGAAAAATCAGGGGGCCTGTGTTAACTGACAATTTTTTGGTCGCTAACAGTAATCTACCCACAGGCAAAAGCACTGTGCATCTACATTTCTACATCAGCTGCAGGCAGACTTGCAAACAGGTAAATATTTAGCCCACTCCCCAGAGGATATTACCACTTGAAGTCTGACATGAGAGACGTTCAACCCAGTCTCCATCTTTTACAGACCCATCTTTATCTGCTTCTGTGTATTGTGAAACTTGACTGTAGAAATAATTAGGCAAAACAACCTTTATTAAGTCTCTAAATAATAGCTGTGCTGCAGTAATAAGCCAGTCATGTCTGTCAAAAGCCTGGGAAAAGATGTACTCTGTTGAAAACAGTACTTTTATTTCCAACTTTTTAACAGAGAACAGCCTCTAAATGTTATAACTTATTGCTAGTGTTTCTGGAAATTAACCTTTCTGACTGTATTTCTTTGGCATCTACTATTCCAGCAAAGAATGATCTTAATAATTTTATATAGAGTTGGTTAGCTCTTCATCTCACATTTATTAAAAAAGCAATGCTTATGAATTGGTGTTTCCAATATACTCCATTTTGCATCTCCAAAGTTAAAACAGTAATTTTTTTTTTTTTTGGGCACATCTTACAAGCAAGAAAAATTTTCATTTTAGCCTGCCATGTGTTTTCCAGCAAGGTTTGCACTAGATTCTCTGCTCGTCCTTTGTGCTGAATGATAGCAGAACATCTTCCATTCAGTGAGCAAAAGGGTTATGGTCTTTTTGCTCTGTCTGCTCCAAATTTAAAGCCCACAAAACAAAGGGATAGATTTCATAGAGATGGACCAGTGCTCTAAATTGGGCTACTGGACTCTGCAACAGAAAATATACCAAGCAATATTTGTAGAAAAACTTGTGCTCATGATACATCTCTCAATTTGGGAGTAGAGGAGGGCACAGTTAAATGCTCTAAATGAGCAGGATTTTCAGCACACACAGATTCTAAAAATGATCCTCTTTGAAAGTATACCAAAATAGGATTTTCCATTCAAACTTTTTTTTGAACAGCCATTTTTTCTAAGGCTCCCCTTTGTCTGTATCTTATCAATATTACTAGCTTGTTCTAATAATCCTGTTCTTCAGCTGTGATTTCAACACATAATATGTAAACATCAAGAGAAAAGATGCTGATGCCTTAATAGGATCTTGAAAAGATGCTTCCCTCTCTAGATCTAAAATATCTTTGATGCATGAGTAGGCATCCAGCTATTGAGATAGATATGAATGGACATATATTTTATTTGTGAAACTATAATCTGAAAATACTCATTAGATTCTTTTAAGGAGTTCTTTTTATCTTCTTGAGGGTTTTTTGGCAAAAAAAAGATAATTGCCTAGAGTTAAAAATCTTTTTAAAGTGGGATTTTCTCATACAACATATACTCTCCTTTTCACTAATCTTTTTCTTTTTGATGAAGGAAGGTGAAGTATCTATAGTTCATTTCATGGAGTAACAAAGATCAGCTGCTCCCTAAGGGCTGGGATGCTGGGAGTGGCAGGGGCTCCTCAGGACAACAGAGCAGACCTTATCAGGCTTTGGTCCATTCCATTGTCCCTGGCCAGGAAAAAGCCCGGGATGGGGGGCAGGTGGAGGTAGCCCCAGCTCTGGGCATCAGCCACTTCTGCGGGGATATGGCAGGTCCAAGGTCAAGCTGGAAGCCTAAGCCAGAGAGGCAAAGTCAGGATCAGGTCTGACGAAGACAATCAGGGCCAGACACAGCCTAGTATCACCAGACACATCAGTTGTGATGGGCAAGCATGAGGATAACCTGTGGGTTAGAGTCTGGGATTGGATCAGTGATGTCCATGGGTGGGCACAGGCTGTGATGTGGTGGAGGCTGTAGCTCAGGCTGAGGCCAAGCAGAACTTCAACTTAGAGCAGCTCCCACGGGGAGGGGGATCAGCTGTGGCTGAGTCCTCCTCACAATCACCAAAGGAGGGGGCCACGTATCAGCTGGACTACCTCTGAGTCCACTCTGGGTCCCAACAGCCAGACCTACAGGAAAAGGGGTACTGTTATGGTTCCTACATTCCTTTTTAAAAGTACTTGAAAATAATATTTTTAGAAACCACAAAGATGTCTGTTTCTAGAGGAGACCATGTATTATTATTCATAGAAGGTCAAAGGATAAATAGCCACCTCTATATGTTTTTCAACTGGGGACAAAAATCAAATAAAATACTTCCAATTGCCTACAGTGCTTCTCCATGCAGTACCAAAAGACATAACATGCAGGGACAGTGCTGCCCTAAGGATAGCTAATATTGCATACTCCATAGATTGTTTTAAAGAAAAGGTACATGAGGGACCAGAGGATGAAGTGGCTGAGTGGTGTGGTCAACCTATAAGTATAGATATTATTCAAAATGGATGCTAAGATTCTACTTTCCTATAGTTTAACAATCTCAGCATAACTTGTTTGATAGAGCAGACCCTTTCCACCTCTCAGTCTCTGCACTGAAATCCCAGTTAGAGCTTTCTTGGGTAAAACCAGTAAGATCAATATTAGGGATTCATTTTCCTAGTGTTGTTTGTAAGGGGCATAAATTGTTGTGGACTTTTTGGAACTGAGAAGCCCCATCTTGTTCTTCATAACTTCTTTAGTGCAATATAAAGGATAACCATCACTCCATATAGCTATGAAACAGGGATTTCACACATCAATGGTGAATTTGAAAGGATATTGACAGCGCATGACCTTAGCAACTTAACAACTTAGCACTTGGCTCTTTGCTGCGTTGAACATCTACCATTACAATTGTCTAAAATACTTAAACAAAGATCAGGCCCTAAAATAAAACAGAACCCCAGCTGTGCTGTCCCGATCAGCCTCTGTTCCATCCTTAGAAATTATCTGGCTCGGTCTTTCTCAAATTATGTTTTCTCACTTCTCCCTGTTTAAAATTGTCTCTTCTGCCCAGCAATGACCTGTTATACACAGTCTGGCTATATCATGGGGAGGAAAATTTCTTCTGGAACAGCAAATGTGATCTTCTTTTCACACCCAATCCCATGTATTTTTTAGCAAATTGGTAGGGGGGAATAGAAAGAAAACTATTCAGGCTTTTGCATTATGTTACCAATACAGCAGGGGCCCTGGAAAACATAACTCCTGAAAGGTTTGCCAAAAGTTTCCTTAAAGGAAACAGTGAAAGGGCTAATTATGTTGTATCTTTCTGGAAATAGCAAGGCTCTGTGTTACAGTAATATGGCAACCCTATAGAGCTGGAGACCATGATATTATTTATAGTAATAAAATGTAGTTCTTATTTGGCATTTTTTTCTGACTAAATCTCTAAGTGTTTCACAAACCAAGTCTCTCCATTTTGCAGATGGAATAACTGAGATGCTGACTGTAAACTGTCTGCAGGTATTACCCCAAACACTCGCAGTAAAGCCTGGATAAGAATCTGAGACTTGTGGGCACTACATTTTGCTCAGAGCAGGAAACGATTCAGTCCCTTCAAGAGCACTGGCATCCCCATGTGAAAGCACCAAATGGCAGGAGCGATTTCCTTGAGGTGGGTGTTGGAGAACCGATCTGCTCTCCCTCCAGTCAGCCACGTTCTGTTAGCAGAATCAGAGGGAGCTGAATTTTTGATTGTGAGTTTTTTTTAAAGAAACTTTTGTCTTTAGTACATCTTATTTATAGCAGCACCTATTATCAGGGTACCTCTTTGCCTTATTCACTGTGAGGCCAACATGATTACATCTTTGCTGCTGAAGGTCCCTTCTAAACTCTTCTTTGGGATGAAGAAGCTGCTCTGCAGGCGGTTACTGTCTCCATACTTAGAGACAATACACCAAACCTATTATACTAGCAACTTCTGGCTTATTTACAGAGCCATAATTTTCTAATGTAAATAGTCAGTCAAGATTTGTTCTGTCTGGTTATTGTCTTGCTTCCATAAGGGCAGATGGTTAACTTCAGAATGCCTTGGTCTTTTTTCTCCTGGCTGCAATGTAGACTGAATCTTCACTAAAATGAGAAGACCAGAGCCCCATGGAGTACCAACTACCAGGTTTTGAGATGCTACAGAGTGGGAGATCTTTGAAGCTCTTAAACATCTTACCTCCAACAGGCAATATGCAATAGATTCCTCCCTCTCTGCTAAAAATAAGTTGTCCCCACTGCATTTTTTTTGAAAAAAAGGATAATAAAAATGTTCAATGAAGAACAATTATTTCTAATAAAAACCTGCCTCCCTTTTATTCACTGTACTTTGAACAGTTGCATCCTTCTTTTCAGTCTTGAAAGGGGTCATTTCTAAATTATTTCCATGCTGACATTTTGCATTTTAGGGTTAATTATGGTAAGATGAATTGCTGTATCAGACTGACTTCAGTTGAACTCAAACTTGTCCAGGATCCTGCAACCAAAACATGACTAAAACCAGATGCACGAAGAAAAACATCAGAATGGAGCAACTTTAGACTAATACGTTGTCAGCATAGTCCTGTTTTCCAGCAATCTGCAATTCAGAAACTATCTGAAGTGAGGATGATACTATGTTCATGTTCCACCAAAATAAAACAGAGCACCAGTTGAGGAGACATGGGGTCTAGGGATAGTGCAGTCACAGGACTAGTACATTCTTTTTTTTCATGTCTTATAGTTTGCTATGTAGCTCACTTTTTTTTTCTGCAGTTCACATAACTATGTGAATTATTTTTCAAATGAGCCCATTCTTGCTACTTGGCCCTTAGTAGAGAATTTTTATTACAGCACGAAGAATTTGTCTGATCTCATGTCATCTAACTCAGAAGTATTTTCCCTTTTGTCATATGTCTGCCTATTAGCACTGTTGCCAAAAGATGTCACCAAGTCATTCTGTATGTTTCATTGTTTCATGCTTATATCATCATCAAACATCTATTGAAAAAGACAAATCCTAAAGGAAAACAAACACCTTCATTTATTATAAGTTCTTATTAGTATGTTCAGGTTTTTTTCAGAGGGACATTTGCATGTTTTGCCGGTTATGTACTGCAATCTGGAATGCTACAGAGGCTCCTTCCTTGTTTTCTTCATTACAAGGTCTGCAAGTTGCTGAACTACTAATCCACTGAAATTGGGACAGTATGTCAAAGTTAGTTATGTATTATATAATTAGCTTCCTGACTCACCTCACCAAAACTAGAGTTTAGTGATAGTGTGTCCCCTATTTAAACAATCTCATTTGACTCGTGGCATTCCTTGAAGGAAAATCTCAGTTTGGCTTACATCTGTATGAGTGATATTTATTGCAAGCTTAAAGTTAAGAAGGAAGTGGAACTATACTTACAGTATAGAAGTTACAATTCTTATTCTCCTCACGTTAGTTTATTGTCATTTTGGGTGAGAAATTATGCTTATACACCATTATAGTTAAGCTTTCTCTTGCATGCTCCAACAAGCTAGTATATTAGTGTGCATCGTTACTCACCAAGAACTAAAATTCCACTAAAGCTAAAGTGAACATCTCTAAGTCTTGAATGATGAAAGTCTAAAGGGAGACAAACATGTCACAGGCTGGCATCAGAAATATGTGGGGAGTTACGCTAGAATTTGAATGAAGAAAGAATATCTTTGAAGTAGATTTTTGAGGTCTTGAAAATGTGTATTTTGCAGAACCTCAGAAAGCAATTATTTCTGAGAATAATACAAGATATTTTGATTTCTCTAAGAGAGCTAGCACTGCAGCACCCTAAAGGAGAAAACATTGTTTTCTAATGTATATACAGAAAGACTGTATCCCATTTTTCCTATCGCTGTCCTAATTAACTGAAGTCAGTGAGGGACTAAGCTGCTCAATGAGTTCATTCTGTCTACCCAAACAGAAACCCTGCCACTAAAGATCTTATCTCAGGCTTTTGTCCACATGGAAAAAAGCACATGTATCTTTCTTGTAGTTTTGCTACATGGAAATCTCCCTTCTGTCTACTCAGTGAAAGCTGCTTACAGTGCAACTTGAGTTCTCAAATCTTTGTTGCACCTCCTGAGACCCATGGCACAAGAGGTAAGAAATGAAAATGTCTATGCTATGTGGCTTATAATCTCAAGGCAGCTTTGGGTGTGAAAACAACCCCTAGTATTAATAAGAGGCTTTGGATCTCTACCTTATGCTGTTCACAGTCGTGTTGCCACTTTAGAGCACAATGAAACTAAATATAGTGGGGACATTATATACAGAGAAGACAAATCTCATACTGCTGGTATGAGACTGAGGTATTTGTCCCTGTCTCCCACTCCCCAACCTCAGATTCTGCAGCTTCTTTTTTTGCCACAGAGTATGTCTCCTGTCTTGGCTGCACATCGGATGCTGAGCTCTGAACCCAGAGAGAAATGCTGATGTGCTGTGCTGAGCTTGAGCTGTGCATCCTAACCAGTTGCTTTATCTTTTCTTCTGTAAGCCCTATTACATGGCATAGCACATGCAGTGGCACTGCAGTGTATCGGTGCACAGCTCTGGCATGCTGAATGATTTGAGAGCAACAGTCAGAGACTGCAGCAAGGCTGCTCTGGTCCCTTCATTTTGACAACAATTTTGCAATTCCCCTGTTTCCCTTGTTGATTAGCCACCATCCTAGGAAGAATGAAGTTCCTTCCCAGGGCAGCCAGAGTCTTCTCTATGGTTCATTCATCTGGTTTAAAGGGTGTTATTGTCCCTGCACAGGGATCCTCCAAGGCTGCCTGGCCATTTGACTCCATATGATGGACTTGGAGGCATCCTGCTGCTACAGCTCAGGAAGGCTAATGTCTTCCTGACAGATGAAAATGTTAAAAAACACAAACACAAGTACTCTTTCAGTCCTCATTTGGATGCCTTGATTTCAAAACCATTATTTTCATAACTGCTTTTTTAATATTACTCTTTACCTTCCTGGCTGATTTACACATCGTTCCCCTTTTCAGTTATGATGTATTGCTTGCACAGGGAGAAATTTTGTGTCCAATGCTTGGAGAATGAGGCCAGATAGCAGGAGTTCCAACATCCAACATCCAGTCTGCCACTGATGTTATGTGTAGCCTTGGGCAAATTGTCTGGTAGCATATCAAGCCCCCTGTGCAGCTGTAAAAGGAGTGTAAAAAGAAAGCAGAGTAAGTAGGGGTAAGGAGAATGCTGGCCCACTTCACACCAGCTTCATTCTCCCTAGATGAAATCAAAGAAACACGAGTTTTGCAGACATTAGCCTCTTAATTTAAATGCCTTCTGTGGTAAGCTTGCTTATAGCTGTTGTTGGATACCTGTGCTCAGGCTTCACATAATTTTTTCCAGTGGAATAATTCTGTAAGCATAAAGTTAGAAATGTTTGTTATTTTTCTTGGAGAATATTTTCTCATTATAAAACTAAGAAGTTTTCTAACCGCAACCTAACCAGAAACCAAATTGGTCACAGAATCACAGAATCACTAGATTGGAAAAGACCCACAGGATCATTTGAGTCCAACCATTCCTACCAATCACTAAACCATGTCCCTCAGCACCTCATCCACCCGTCTTTTAAACAGCCCTGCTGATTGTGTTCACCCAAGTTGCCTTCAAACAACAGGAGTGTGGTTGTTTGGCAAGTTCTGTCAAGCAAGCATCTTCTGCTTGAACAAAGCAGGTTTTTAACCTGAAGCACAATAGTTTCCATTGTGTATCATCCCAAAGCTCAAGTGACTCATGGAAATGAGCAGATCATTTTATACACAGAGCATGTGAAGACTATTAAGTAAGAGTCTTTCTTTTTAATCCTCAATTTTAAAAGTGTGTTCTTGCTTTTTGTTGTTAATTGTTCTATAGCACTCAGATCTGTATAGCTACTAACTAAAAGTCACTGAGTAAATTTCAGTTTTTTCAGCACAAATATGGCTTTAAAATTAGGTTTACAGCCGAATTATTTTCCAAATGAAGCAGTCAGCCATTCCCCAGAAGTATACATTGCAGTCCATGAAGTTTTACTAAAACATGTAACCTGTTTAAAAATTCTAACCTGCTATTTTACCTTGAAACTAAAGAAGAAAGTATGAATATCTATAGATGATTTTCTTTAAAGGAGTTTCCTTCTAACATGATTATCAGAAGAATAGTTTAAGGAAACATTTTCTGTTGTTAGATGTTATTCACGCGAAGCCATGTGTTATGATTGGTTTGATTTAATATCGATCAGAAGGATAAGCCAAAGAGCCAGAGAATGCTCTGTGATGGCTTTCCTGTGGGCTGTTTTCTCAGGTGTGGGAAAGAGAGAGTGCTGATGTTTCAAAACCACAATCCCCTGTTTCAGAAAGAACGAAAAAAACAATAGTTACATCAGGTCCCTCTGCTCACATTGCTTATTCTCCTGCGGAAGCACCTGTATTTCAAATCCACTCTATGTGTTATCCCTGAGGTGAAGCCAGAAGAATTATTACTGGCAATATTTTCAAGCCTTAGATGCCTAGACTTAAGCATCTAAATATGTGGCTTGATTCTTGAAGTACTGAACACCCGCACACATGCACACAGACATACACACAGATTTTATTGAAGTCAGATGGAGAAGCTGAGTCAAAAACATTTTTTAAAATCAGGCCACTTATTTAACTGTCTAAATATGGATTTATGAGCGTAACTTCAGACCCACCCAAGCCCAGTTGTAGGCTCTCGCAAATACTCGTATAATGTCCCACCACTGTACCCCATGCACGTTTTAGACTGACTAATTTTTAATTCCCATTCTAGAGGCATACTTCTTAAAACTAGGCTGGATGAAAGAAAATGTTCAAGATAATTATTCCCACAAACTTAAACTGAGGATTGTTATTATTTTAATTCTATGAAGGTAAGGATATTATCCTTCCTCAGCAGTAACTGGAACCTAAATATTGAAGTCTGCTGTTAGCTTGTGAGAATCAGAAAATCAGACTGATTTGTGGCCCAGTTTTCTCTTGTGCTTCTCTTAAATACCATAGTGCTGACTGAAATCAGTGAGGCAACTTGTATTGCTTATAAAGTGCAAGGGGATCCACACACTGCCCTTGTAGAGCCACTGCAACATTGTAATCATACACTGCTTTCTACTCCAGCCCTGGGGCTAAAATGCAATCTTACATCAGAGGCATTTAAATTGATGACTAAAAGCCATTTTACTTAATTTTTCTTGAGAAAACTGATGTCAACAAGGTGCAGTTCTGAGCAAGTGTTAATCTAGAGTGCAGGTTTGTGCAAAACTTGGGAGGACGGAGTTTCCACAGTGCTACACAGTTTTTCTTTCAGACCCTGTTTTGTGTCATAAAAGCTTGTGTGCCAAAAACTGTATAAGGAAAGTGTAGAAAACTATTTAAATAACTGCATATCACTCACACAGTTCATGAATGTTCAGTGAACTGTTTGTATTGCAGTTGACAGCACAAAAATGACAAAATTCACCTGAAGAAAGAATTCTTGGAGTCCTGTTTTTTGTTTGTTTTTAGCTTTGAGGCTTTTTCCTTCATCTAGAATCACATTGGCTGCTAATTCTGTTCACCAAGCATTGGTGTGAAGCGTATGCTTTACTGATAACTTGATTTTGTCCCTCAAGCCTTCCCAATGCAGAACAAATTAATTTTCTACTTCTCTGTCAGTGGAAAAATTTGTGTACTTTCAAAAACTAATACAGTTCATAGTCGAAGGTAGTCCAGAAAACATACATGCACAAGTAGATTTGTCTGTTTTGATTTAGCAAGGTGTTTTAGGGGTTAGCTTACTCTCTCAGACCATCTTTCCTATTACACTTTGCTTTGTAGTAGAATACACCAGCAAGGCTGGAGTAAAGGCAACTCATTTGGAGGTAAAAGCATTCAACCATGTAAAACGTAACATTATTTTGATCCCTAACATTATCTTTTAGAAGGCAATTTCTAAAACAATTGCCTCTAATCTGAAAAAGATACAAAGACTGTTTCAATAAGAATCTGATAGCAAGATAAGTTGAGAGATAAAAAGTCATTGTGGACAAGCATAACTATCGTTCTTTCATATTATAAAGGTTATAAATGTAAGATGAACTCAGCCCTCTTGAATCTTTACAGAGTACAAAACTGTTATTTGGGATATTAAATTTGTGCTGGATAATGGAACAGAATCATGCATGTTCTATTTCACTAAACAAAGCACAAATTCAGCTGGCATGACTAATTCAGCTGAAGTTTGTTCTCTCCATTTCTTTACCCTTTCCTCTTACCATGGAGAACCTGTTCGATACAGAGGGTGCCACAGGTCTGAAGCCAGCCAGAACTTTTGATCAGATCTGAAATTGTTCTTCCCCCCTTCTCAAGGAAAATTTATTTCCTCTGCCTTTTCAGCACCTAATTTACAAAGCATGGGTACCTGAGTGCTGAAAAAATAATGGCTAAATGCAAGAAAGTTTTACAATGAAGGAGTCCACACAGAAAAGCATTTAAACAAATGTCAACAGTGTTTAATGGGCCAGGTCCTCAAAATGTCCTCATTTGATCTGTAAAAGGGTTCAGGTCCTGTCAATTCCATTTTTGTTTCTAAAAATTTCCAGAAACATGAACATTGGTATTCAACTTGCTCCACTGCAGGAGTGCTTTCCCTGCTATTATTTCTATTGTCTAGCTTTATCTTCCTTTTCTGCAGTATCTTGTGTCTTAGATGCTCTTTACTGACTTCACAAACAATAAGTGGCAGGCTGTTTCGAAAGACATCATTAGCTGCTCTAGTCTCAGAAAAGAAATAGCAAGAAGAACTACATTTAGCTCTGAGAGTAACAGAAGTAGACAAACAAGAGAGGAATTGTTCCAAGTGAAGAGCAAAACATGCATGCCAAGACCACAAAGGAAAACCGGGATTTTTTTTCCTCCAGACACCTGGTAACAAATGTTTCAGTCAATGGCAGTAGGACATTCCCAGTTCACTTAAATAGCAACAGTATCAGGGCCAATCTTTCAGGATAAAATATTGCAACAGTATAAAAAGATGCTTTTCACAAATAGAGGAATTGTTTCTCTCTCACATGTCTTAGCAGTCTTGAAAACAAAGGGGGAGAAAGAGCGAGCTGTGATATCAAATAAAGGAACTAGGGCACAGACAGATGCAAGATGTCTGGCTGGCTGATTAATAATGACTTTTTGCTTCGTGTGCCATATACACATATATATATATACATATATACATATATATATATATGTCCTATCATTTAGCTCCCTACCATGACCCAGTTGCCTCTTTTTTGCCTGCATCAGTTCACTCTCCTTTCAGTGTCATCACACTGTTATTTCCATACAGTAGTTCTGTCTTTTCCACAGAATATTGAGACAATAAATAAATATGCTTACCTCCTTGCTTATTAGAAAGCCAAAGATCTTCAAGAAAGTGAGGTGGTCTGTACATGGAGCATACTTCATACTGAAGACTTTAGAGGAAGAAATTGACCTGATAGGGTGATTCTGATGGCACCAGAAACCAAGGGTGACACAATCACACAGAAAGATGGGTACACACAGGGTATGAAAGTCAAATTCCTTTGATTTTTTTTTTTTTTTACTCATGCAAACAATTAACATACTGGTGTAAGGTTACCTCTGGTACTTACCATCACATAAACAGGCTGTCTCACAGTCTGGGAATGATCTGGGAATCATCTGAAAAGTAGATCATTTGGAACAATTGTGCCAACCCTCGACAGTGAAGCAATAAGAAAACTTAGCTTTGTGAGGAAGGGAGGGGTTTGAGCTAGTTACACTCTAAAAAGATATTAAACAATGACCAAAAAATGCATAGGAATTGGAGATTATGTCAGAAGATGAGATGTAAGAAAGGCCATTTGAGGTGAGAAACAAATCAACAAGTTTCTAAAATCTGGAAGCATACAGTAAGCAAAGTACACTGCTATCTTCACCATAGCAAGATTTTCAGTCTCTGGGTGCTTTCATCAATAAGTATCCCATTAAAATGAAAGAAAACATCACATCACATGTTTTTGGCAGCAGGACATTCAGTCATACAAACCTGTGGGTCACATAGATTACAAAACCATTTATGGCATCAGCAGGGCACGGATTTTGTGTGTGTGTGGGGAGGGCTTTCTTATTGATTTTTCTCAAAATATTACAAAATTGAGCATAACTTTTACTTTAAAAGTACTATGTGCATGCACACAGGCCAGGCTGTATGAAAAGGTGTTGGACTGATGTAGTATAACCTGAGATTGGGGGACAAGGTTGATTACATGTTTCCATGCTCAGTATTAGAAGCAGAGCTGGTAACAAATACCCCACTTAGAGGCACACTAGGACTGGTACAAAANAAAAAAAAAAAAAAAAAAAAAAAAAAAAAAAAAAAAAAAAAAAGCATTACAGGCTTACCAGCTTGCCAGCTTGAGTTTTCTAAAGGTGCCTTGGACTGAGCGTTAAATTAAATTTTACCCTGCTTCATTGCCTCCTTATGTTGTGATTGCATAGAAAGATGCTCTTCACCATTGTGTGCCTCATCCAATCTCCCCCAAAGCCCTAGCAGCACACTTAAGCACTTTCATTTTTTCTCTGTTATTTTCTAACCAATATATTTACCAAAGTCTGGTCTTCAGCAGTGTAGTATTGATTAGAATCCTGAAAGCCAATATAGGTGAATTGAACTGATTTTTCTTTTACATGTGAAGAAAATTAGAAACCTTGAAATTAAAGTATCTGTAACAGTAGATCAAGAAAGCCTGTATCGTTTTACTGAATCACCTCATGTAGATTATGACAGAATTTCTGTATCCATTAACATATGAATTTCATTTTCCAAAGAAGAGCTCTTACTGAGATACTTTAATTCATACAGGACTTGGTCCTTTTCAGAAGTCATTAAGAAACATAAGGATCTGAAATTTCCTTAGTTTCCATAAAAGTAGCAACCAAACCCCTCAGAAATTGCAAAGGGCTCCAGTTTCTCTCTCTCTTTACCAAATTCAGAGAGGGTCTGCCACTGCTCCTGTAGTTTTTTTCAGCATCTCTGGATTGATATCATTGTGTGAACTGGTAGCAAGGAAAGGATTTTGTCTATCCCATAATGCAGCCTAGCATGGTAACGTTGAGGTGAAATGTATTTAGGTCCCTTTTAACACCAGAGATTCATCTGCCTTTAGGAATAATTTAGTAAAGGAATTTGATTGATTTGGTTCCATTTGATGGAGTGCTTTGAATATCACATTCTTTTGGGGGAAGAGTGGTACCAATCTTCAGCATAGACATTGCAGTAGATTGTACGTAGAAGTCAGATATATGGCAAGCGGATGTTGTTGTGCAAACCAGCCTAAAATATTTCTACTTGTCAGAAGAAAAGAGACTTCACTCTTTTCACGTGTGCTTCGTCACTGAACGAATAGTCAATATTGTTGGTGCTATACGGAAATGTGAAGTTACTGCTTGTAAAATGTCAAAGTTAATGACTGTTTGAGAGGACACCAGAAAATCCATATGTTTCAGTCTCAGGCTGCATAAAACTTTGTTGCCATATTTGTAAAACACATTGCCAATGGTGTTTTGTCAGCTGTGAACCCTGTAAATACAGGATGACATCCTGGCCCAACTAAAGTTGGAGTTCGGGAGTTTTTGTCATTTACTTAAAAACTGAGCCATGGCACCAGTAAATCATGAATTACATGTGTTTTTGAGATAGCACAAAAACAGTGCCCACAACAGGAATGCAATTGTGTCTCACAGTTGCTCCTTATTCAGCTGCTCGTGTGGTGAAACCTCATACCACCCCTACTGGTACATCTTCCTGTACTTCCTCTTGTAGAAATTTTTGTGTGCTTTACAGGTGTCTGGCAAAGTGCTCTGAAACACATTCTCCTTTGTCATGGCTTTGTTTTAGAAAAACATAACCATGTAAGCGTTAACAGAATTTGTCCTTATTGACAGGTGATCAGGCCTAGTAGGTAAACTACTCTTGAGTTACACTGCACTCCAGTCGAGCCAATGGAGTTACATCAGTGTAGCTGAGAAATTAACATTCTTTTATCATTCCAGCATGAGCTTTCTCTAGTCATTGTTTTCATCTACTGCTGCCTGTGAGCCACCCACTATTTCTGCCTGAGAATGTTTGAATTCTGTGTTTTCCTCAGTACCTAAACTGTATCCAAAGGGCAACACATTTTCCCTCAAATATTTAATATTGGTTATGTAACTGAATTTAAATTTTAGAGGTATGAAAGTTTTGGAACATCTACAGACATTGAATAAATATATTGTCTCTCTCACAGTCTGCAAACAGCTGGAATCCTCAGCCTGAAAACCTCCTTTATTTCCCAAGTTTCCATTACACATTTTTGTATCACACATGCAAACTATCCAGGCCTGTGAAGGAGGGACAATCCTTATTTTTCTGAAAGATGTCTTCCATTTTCCATTCTGCACTCTTCAGATCTCCTCTTGTCCAATAAATGCTAAGTCATTAAAAACATGCCTATTTCTTCCTCTGCAGCTATATTTTTAGTACAGACACTGGGCCAAAGTTTGGGTTTGCACCAAATGTAATCCTGTCACGCACAATTAACTTCAGCAGGGTTTCTCTAGATTTGTACTGGCGCATGACACAAATTTACTTGTTGTTAATCCCTCCCATGTAAGCTGTATAACAGACAGAGCATGTATTAACCATGGTGCCTGCTAATAACTTTATCAGTTGTGTTGGTGAAGAGGTTTATGTTCCTTTTTTCCCCTCATATTTGTAAACATAAAGTATGTTAGGTGAAGATTTATGGAGTTTACTCTGCAATCCTTTATTGAGGGCAATTATTGTCTTGATATGTGACTTCACTGATGGTCCTATGGTTTTTCATGACTATACTTATCAAAAACTGGGTTTAAATAGCATGCTGGGCATATTATTTATGTATGAAATTCTTCTGTAATTGAAATGTCACATAGATAACAATTCCCTTTGAGTATTCATCAGTAGCCTGACCCTAAATCCTTGGAATAATAACAGTGTCTGGTCAACGTCTGTCTTATTTTGTCCAAGGTAACAGAATTCTTTACAACATGTAGTGTTCAGTTAAGGAGTTATTGAGTGTAGATAGAAATGTAGAGGAAACTGAGTGATCCCCACTTCCTAGAGTTATATGACAATATTTTCAAACCTGGTACTAAAATCAAAAGATTGAGTTACAATATGTAGATATTCTTTGTTTTTGCAATTCTGCAGTTGAAGGTTGCTTTGTCTACCCTTTACCAAGGGAAGAATGAAGGACACTGTGCTGTACTGTTTTCTACTGTATTGTACTAGACCAGACTAGACTAGACTATGCTTTCAGCTATTCCTGACAAAAAAAATATACAGTTTGATACTAAAAACATTCCATGTAAATCTGTTGCTTTCCCTTGCCATGTATTCCACGCTGAGATAACTTAATGCTTTGAAAAGTTTTCCTGTGTCTTCTCTGAATCTCCTTTTTTTTCTGTCCACAGTGCACCTGTGGAGAAGAGCATATATATCTCCTTTTTGCAACCACTTCTCACTTCTGGAGACTGTGGCTTGAAAACATTTTTTTAATAGAGAGACAAAAAGACTGTGATAATCAAGGCATCTTGACCGAAGTGCAGAGCAACCTGAATTCAAAGAACTGCCTTTTGATGACTGTGTCTAATTATACTTGAAAACACCTGGAACAAGAGCATTTATCTGTGCCTGCTTTTAGTCAACCTTCTGCATGATCTGGAGAATTTACCAACTCAAGATTGACTAGAAGAAGTTTTTTTTAAGGACAGACAAATCAGGATCACATGGGCAGCAATGTGTAAAACTGGTATTGAAAACTGCCTTAAAATCATGCATCTGGTTGACAGAGATGGAGATCAAAAGTAGTCCTACTACTAGGGATACTGATTAACTAAGGCATGGCAAATTTTTTTGAATGACACCACCAGAAGGAAATAAGAATAGCATACTCTAATGGTCAAGCTAGTTAAAAGACAAATATCCTTGGTCTTAAATCTATTTCCACTGAAGGCCCAGGTTGGGGATAGGACCCTGAAGTTTTTTTAACATGTGGAAGTAATTTTTCAGAAACACGTTTCCACTAAACCCTCCCCTTTCAGTCTATGTACACAATCCCTTGATGAAATTGAGTACTCATAGAATAAGTTCAAGCACAGATTTTAAAAGCAAAGCTGCTTTGTTATTATTAACTGGATATGTAGTATTAACATTACATTTGTCTTGCCCTTTCAAGAGTATTATATGCCTCATTTCAAAGAGAACTTTTTAAAAAAACCTCCTGTGCCACCTATTTACTTAACTTTCATTTCTTAAAATTTCATCATTTTATACCTAGGTATTCTGTCCCCTGTACCTCTTTACATTGACAGCACTTTTCTTGGTCAAAACCAGAAACATGACATCTCTGGATTTTATTTTATTCCAGTGAAGAAATGAAGAGCACGGGAGCTCAAATAAATTATAACTTTGAATAATGCTAGTTATAAAAGAATGCCAAAGCTTCTTGGCAACTACATTTGTGAGCCAGAGCCAGAGAACCAGAAACTAATGTCTACTAAAAGATGTCAGATTCAATTCCTGCTGCCAATGTCTGGTGAGAAGAATTTGCTCAATAGATGGTTTACCTCATATGACCTAGTTGGCACTCAGAGCAAGGATGCCTAATCATCAGGAAGACAGTGCAGGTAAATTATAAGGAAAGCATGTAGTACTTCCCATATATCCAGCTTCTTGCATATTATTGTTCTCTGGATTTCAACACTAGACATTCATCCATAACAGAATTCTCAGGGCCTTTTAAGAAACCCAATCTGCCTAAAATAGTGAAATATTTAGGATTTGAATCATTGCTGGCAGTGGATGTTAGCCCAGTGGATTTTAGAGAGCTTCTGCTCTTCTTCACTGACACTATATCTCTGACTTCATTCTCATAAGGGAATGGAACTGTAAAGTCCTTGTATTTCTGTGAAAAAAAAAGTAAACTTTCTTTCCCTTTGGCTTCCCACTTCAAAATGAGACATCTATTTCCTGGTTTGCTGTCTCCTGAAAATGTTTTAAAATTCACAGACTCTTGAGGGGAATTCTTTCTGTCTCCCCAAAGCCGCAAGTACCTGGACAAGAAAGTGGTTTATTTGCTGCCGTGGTTGAGGCACACATGTGTAAAAATGTTCCTCTAAAGGAAAAGGGCCAGGGAACGATGTTATCCCACTTTTCATAAATACAAACAGGGCTGATTGTTCTTGTGACAGCCAGCCAATGCACGAGTGACACTGTTGTATCTTAATTGAAGTATGCAAAGATGATGTAGTCTCTGCCTGGTAACTGTGCACCCTGCTTCCAGAAGCAAGGCTGAGTATTGCCACCCAAGAACCAAGGCCCAGGGCTGGCAGCTTCTGGCCATGGAGAAGGTCAAGGAAAGAGGGAGCTGGAACCACCTTCCTGTTGCATAGAAGAAGGTTGGATAGAGATGGCAGTTTAGCCATACATAAACCTCAAAGCACAGCATAAGCTGCAAGTATGTGTCTTTCATTGACCAACCCAGCACACCGAGCAGTGGGCCCATGGCTGTATTGTCCTCTTCCAACACTTCACTGTCCTTGCGACTGCCTGTGTGGCCTCTATCACAGCCAGCTCTGAAGCTGAGCAATCAAAGTCATATATTGAATTGTACAGTGTTACCTTAAAGGTCAGAACACACAATCTCTGTCAAATACATGAAGCAGAGCTAGCCACATTTTGGCTCTTGTTCCAGAAAGCTAAGGCTGTATGCAAGATTTTGATGGCCTGTTTGAGCTATCGTTGCTTAGCCTAGAAGCAGCCTTGAGTAGGTCCTCACCTGTACTGACTGTAATGGAATGGCATGAGAGCAAAAATGGTCAGCAAGTTTATCTGATTGGTGGCTAATTGGAAGTATCAGGAGTTGTATCCCAGAACTATAGCACTAGCACCAAAAGGACATCTCTGAAAGAATGCCTTAGATAGCTCGATAAATTACAGATGGTATTTTTAAAATGTTATTTCCCTCCAGCTATATAGAAAATATTCCCTACTCAATAGGCTCAGCGTGCACATATTGTCACAGCTTGGCAAACACATGCTATCTGAAAAAATCTGAAAATAAACTAAGGCCCGTCTTCACAACTTATTCCTAAATGGACCTCCATCAAACACTCTTACCTCGACAGCTTCATCCTAGAACAGCAAGTCAGACACAGTTGAATATTTTTAAAAAGCAGATACCTGCACATCTGTCTTTCCCTCCTTGACAAAAGGAGGAAAATAAAGTGCAAAGAAAAATTCTTGGACCCTTGGTAAAGGAACAAGACAAATAGGCCAGAATTTATGCCTACTTACCATTAAATAGCCAAATAATGGGAATATCACCTAAATTCCCTGAATAGCATTTCATTAACATTCCAAGACAGACAGACAAAGCCAACAGATAATATACAGTCAAAGCAAGAAAATCATGCCCAAAATGAAGCAGAAGTCAAATTTGACCATTTAACACTGACCCGCAAAATGTTAATCAAGATTGAGTTGCTCAGTGCTTGCATTGGTCAGCAAGGTACCACTCAGGAGATCATTTCTCTGTGATGCCCAAAATGTGCTCTGTTTTGGTATCAGCAGCTTCTGTGGTCATCAAGGATGCCAGTCCACATTAGGGCTGCCCAGCACATTTAATCCTGCTGGCTGGAGACACAACATTTTAAAAAATGATAATATTTTTCAGTGCTGCTTGCATTGTTCACCCCGACAAGATTTCTGACTGACTGTGCAACTCTCAGATAGCAAAGACACGATTTTCAGTTTATAAAATCTGATGAATAAGCTGTCCCCTGGGGCTTGGCAGGACTTACTAACTGCCTGAGATCTGCTGTAACTTTCTCTGCTTGGCCTAAACTCTCTGATAAAGGGTGGTTGAAAGTTACACAACCTAAAGCCATCTTTAACCACTCAAAAGAGCAGACTTATTTTAGAGATTCTGAAAACTACAGTTCCAGCAGGAGCATATGGGAACAGTTGCCGTGAAAATCAGGCCATTGTCATAAATGAGTGGTTTAGGCACACAAGTCTGGAAAAAAAAGACCAATAAACTGAATGGCGTCATTGGCGAATGACCCACCAATGGCATTCAGTCAAAAGTTTGGAGATAGCAGTTGGATTTCATTCATTAAGGTTTGCATGCAACTGTTTTTCCTATCTGCTGTTTAAAGAACATTATTGAACAACAGTGAGAACTTTTTTCTTTTAGTTTGGGTTCTGTGCTTTCAGTGCATTTTTTATGAAGCATGTGTTTGGCTAATATTTTTAATTTCATCTTAACGGCCTCTTTGATGACATACTTTCTTGAAACAGATGCTTGTGCTGATGGAGTGACATGTTCTGAGGTTAAGTGGGCTCTCCAAGCCATAGTTCTGACTGCCTTCTGCTGGGGTCACTGAACCACTTCAGTGGCATTATTTTAGCTCCCTGAATGACACCCGTTCTGATGGTTTTAGCCTTCAACCACATTCTTTTGCTTCCTAAGAGACTTTTCCTGACTTTACCACGCATGCAGAGGACAGTGCTCTAATAATGAAGTCCTGACTACTATTCATTTTATCAGAAGCATTATAGTTAACCATAGCCATGGGTTACATGTAGGTCCGCCTGCCAAAAAAACCCAATACACAGCAGCAAGTGAATATTATTAGTCAAATTTTTATAAACCAGAGTGCTCTCTTAGTTTGCAGCCATATCACATGAAGAGATGCACGTATCTCCATTCAGCACTTAAAGAAAGCTTGAAAGACAAGAGTAGTCCAGCTGCCCTACTCAAAGTCTTCAGTGACAGGTATACAACTCACTGTTTATCAAGGCCATAGTCTTGTTTTGTGTTTTGTCATTTGATCTCTCAGTGCTTCAGATCCCTCACTGTATAATTTTTCAAGGACTGGGAGGCACCCTAATAATACAGTAGGAAGTACCATAACTCTACTGCTGTCTCCAAAGCCATCTGCCTATGCTTTTTAATCTCCCACTTCTAAGCAAATTTCTCCAAAGGAGTCAAAAGTGTAATTCAGAATCAGCAGTTCTCTCCCTTCAAGGCTTCCAGAAAACCTCACTATTTGCCCACCAGGTATTTGTCTATTTCTCTTCAAGTTCTCCTTTCAGGTTGTGTTGTATGAGAACAAAATAAAAGCAGGCTCGTGTAAGTCTGAGGTACTCGTCATTGTCAAATTTGTCATAGTGTACAAGTACTTCATAGTCCCTACGTTAGCGTCCCTTATTTCACTGCTGTAAAGTAGGTAACACCTTGTACCTCTTTCAGAGACGACACTCCCTACCTATTATGAAGTGGGTTTTTTTAGCAGTAGCTCTAGAGGAGCTCTGAAAAACACTTTCCCCATTTTTCAAAAGAAAAAAACAAAAGAGTACCAGATGAAGTGCATAATGCCCCCTTTTTAACTGTGAAGTGAGATATTAATAGAGTTTTGGTGCCAAGTACAGATGTGAAATCTGACTTTGTTAAGCACTCACATCCTCTCGCTTTGCCAAGGAAGGGTCTTCCTGTTGTTAAACCTCTGTTTCTGCATGTGCTCAGGACAGCTTCTGGTTTGGAAAGGCTCATCCACCCTTAGTTCTGTATTTCAAGAGTTTAATCTGATGTCTGCAGTAATTCCTACCCCAGCCTTCTGCTACAGTCCAATTTAGTTATCATTTGTAAACTAGCTTTGGTAGAATTTATGTATTGCATATCAAGCCAACTTGTTGTATTAATAATGCTACTGTAGGAGCAATAGCCAATCTCCAGGGTTTATTCCTGAGCAGTTCTTCTGGTTTACCTGAAATTTTTGAAAAAAAAACCCATGTATTCCTTCAACTCATTGTTGATGTCCAAACACCATTTTGGTTAAAGCAAAACATCTGGATCTCCTGAAGATGTTTACAATATCTTCTCACCAGAAAAGCATTAAATCTCATAGGGAAAAAAAATACAACTGATTGTAGTATCCTTACGCAAGGCAACAAGTATGTGCTGGGAACCAGAAACCACCCCATGTGCACCATACGAGACACAGAATGCATTTGGAAGACAATGAGCATACAGTTGTAGAAATGGCAGGATTTGATATCTAGGAGGCATGGGGATTTACATCAATGCTTCAGGATATTGAAATGAGGGGTTAGAAAAGAAATGGAGGCATTACACTCCAGTTCCCTATATTAACCAATAAATAATATCTGATATTCAGGTTACCCTATATTTGTTAAGTATGGTGATCAATAAACTACAACTATAGATTTAAGACTCTAGCAGTTTGAAATTCACTCCATTAATTGTAGGAATGAGTGGAAAATATTCTTAGTTCCAGCACCTGCTGTTGAATTCCTTGCTTTTCTGTGGTTTTACTCTTACATTTTCCAATTTTAAAAGAAGTAAAGCAGACTAGACACAAGATATTGCCAAATGCCCAAGGTAAATAAACTGGAAAAATATTAAGAAAATTATATAAAAGCTTCTGTAATAGCAAAGGGAATATTCAGGAAACAATATTAAATTAAGAAAGGATTCTGACAAGAAAGATAGAAAGTTGAATAATACAAATGTAAAAAATGTCCACTGACTCCCAATGGATTGAATCTTTCTGTTACTTCAACACAGAATATGGCATATGAATTAATCTTAAATTATACGGTAGATTAATTACACATTTTTAATGTGAATCATATCTCTCAGGTTCTGAGCTTATAAAAATCACCTTTATTGGCCCCATATGAGAGCTTGGTTCCAAGACCACCCAGTGACATGGCTTTACTTTGAAGGATGGAGGAAACATTTCAGTCTTAAATTCTCATGCAAATGCTGATTCTCAAATTCCTTACTCACAGAAAAGGAAGATAGAAATTCACAGTACATTATAATAAAAACGTGTAAGGTTCCCTACTGGTTTTCTGTATGCTTTTCCGGGATGTTCCCAAAAGGGAGAAAAGAGTTTTTATCTTGAAGGTAGTTATCACATATCCACTATTTCCAGACCAGGGCATTATGTTGGTGCTTGAGAAGTTGCACTATTGAATCCATTCTGCTATTCTGGAAGGGAAAGACCTAAAATGGGAAAGAAGGCCAGTACCATGTTAAACTACTTAAGAGGTCAAGCAAAACCTGACTGCAGCCAACAATGTTTGGATTTTTCCTTTGGCTCAGACAACAAACTGTAAATCATCCAGTAAATGTGTACTGCACAAGGGGTCAGAGGAAAAACTATCTACCATACTGGGCAACCACTTCAGCCTCCTTTTGTTGCCAGATTCCTAAAAGGTACCCAGAAGCATCTAGTCTGATGCACCAGGTCTCCCTCCTCTTTCTGGACTGGTGGGTTCACGACCACCCCAGACCCTTGCACATTAAATGTGACATGGGATATGCTGAAAGAACAAGGCTGCTTCTCTTATGTTAAGCTTTTATCTGACCTCAAAGGGGATTGTGGAAACCTTGAGACGGGGGGGAGAGAGAGAGTTCCTCACTTCTTTGCTGGTTTGTGTCCAGCCCACAGGCTTAAAAATTAAATATGTTCCAGCCTTACCCTGATGACAATTTGTCTACTTGCAAGAAAGGAGATAAGATTCTTAATTCAGTGGAGAGCATAAAATCAGCTCGCTTCCACTGCATTCAGTCTCAGTAGAAAAACCAGCCAAGCAGGAGGTGGTGAGACCTCCCTGGAGAGCACGGCAGCATAGGAAAATTACATGGCACAGGGAGGGGTGGCTGCATTACCTGACCCATATTTTTTCTGTGAATTTATATTAAAATATATACATGATTTATGTTGGTGTATTTATCAGTGTCCAAAGCTACAAAAAGTACAGAATTTGTCAGTAAGAAAAAGGACAGAGTTTTAACAAATTCAAACATTCTGAGACACACTGTAAAGGGCGATCTAATAGATCGAGGAGAAAAAAAATCACTTTCATGTAACTGTAGCTCTACTGTGTCTGGGGTTGATTTCTTACAGGGTGAAGCAAACAGACATATGGGCAATTCTATGGTGTGTTAAGCGTGCTGAACTTCACAGCTACCTGCACCCATGACATTTTTTGTGTTTCAATATGGTCTGAGGTAGTAATAATCTTCAAAAGGGATGGAACTGATTTCTCATTTTCCTCTGAGTATGGTATCTACCAACCTGACTATACTGAAAAGAATTTAGATTGCAGCTGGCCCGAGCATCTGGCTAATACACCGGCTTCTTGTCCTCACCTTGAGCTTCCCTCCACCCCTGACAGGCACAGAAAAACTCAGCAGTCTGCTTAAAAATGAAGATGTCGTGACACCTAGTGGTGAGCCCAACGCCGATGGCTTCCCACAGGCACATTGTTCTATGTCAGATTGTAATTGTGGGCATGACCCTCCTGACTCCAGGCATCCAGACAGCCCCTCATTTCTTTTACAAGCCCATGCAATTTGTGTGTGTGTTGTTGCATTAGACTTCTGTGCCTATCCACAGAAGACCCAGTGTGCAGCCCCTAGTCATGCTCCTCATTAATTGTGACATTTTGAATAACCATTTATGCTGAGATCAGGTTAAGTGCTTTGACTTTGGAGTGAAGTGGAGCATGGCAGAATCCTGGAGTGAGACCAAGTGGGAATTTCAGGCTTTTTTTCTTGTTGAGTACTTTTTTCATCAAGGCTGTTTTTAGAAGGTAACTAAAAAATGTATTGTATGGCATGCAGCAAATTCCTGGCAGGCAGTTTGAACTGACTCAGTTGATGGCAAATTCTTTTGCTTTTGAAGACTACTTGGAGTCTGCCTTGGTCAGCAGCAGTCAAAAAGTACATACTGGCTGTGATACCATGACAAGAAGTCGCATTGAAAAGCAGTAAACCAGTCTAGACTTGCAAAAACAAAGTTACACGTTCTTTCCAAACAGTGGCAAGTGTTGGAGATGTTTGGGTTATTCATTGTTTTGGGGTACTTTTAGGGAAGCAGAACATTGTTGAGTTTTGCTAGTGGTAACTAGGCTGCAGTCACAGAGTGGCAAGCTTGCTTGAATTGTTGAGCTAGCTGGTTGGGGACCTGCCATGTTTTATCACAAGAATGAGCTTCAGTGCAAGAAATTTCAAGTCAAAACATCACTGTGTGTTATTTGGGAATTTGGGTGCATGCTTCTCGGCATCTGTAAGAGCTGTTAGCAGTGCAGCCTCCCAGTTTCATGTCCATATTTGTGCATGCTATACCAAGCATACTTTCCATTGCCCTCAATGAGACAAATTCCTTTCTCCTCCTCTGTCTTTCAAAAGAGATGCATGATAAAATTGCATGTTATAACCAAGAACTGGAAACTAGAGTACTTGAATACACATTATTTTCTTCATCTGAAGATTTATTTTGCCATGTCTTCATTTATTATTAACTGTAATTTCCTCAGTTTTCTGTCTTGGGTATAATTAACACTTCTACCACCAGAGTGTCTGCATACAAGGCAAATTAATGTGAAAACATCAGTTCTGTCCAAAATGTTCCAGTTTCCATCCATTGAATCATTAACACGTGACCTACTCTGTGCCAATATCAATAACCATTGTTCATGGCTTTCAAACAACTCAAACTATTTAAAAATTAATTCTGTTTGCAGTACCTTCTAGAGAAAATATTTTGTAAAAGTAAATAACTCAAACTGACTAGTGGCTACCCACAAAATATGCCTATCCAGTAACAAAATTAATAACTTAGAACTAGTTGGCAATGAATGGACTTAGTGTTGGACAAAACATCAAGTGGTGATCAGATACAGCAGCAGGGAGCCCTGGGTTCTCTTTCCACTGTACCATATTATTCCCATGCTGCTTTGACATAGACAGGTCTAACTACAGTGGTTTAGATGGCTACAAGCCCCAGTCACCCCAAATTGTGCCATTTACTTTTTTACATTGGGCTGTAAGCTGTGGAGCTGAACTGAAATGCCCCATTCAGCTGTAACTCCTAGAAACACTTCCAGTCATGAGTTGGAGCCCATGGGTGTGCTAGTTTATGCTTTGCCTTTGATTTTCCCCTTGTAAAATGGAGATGGCCATGAACTGATGCGTGCCAAGCTTGTCTAAAGTCTCTGGCATGGGAGAAGGGTTGGTATTACTTCAATCTTCACTTGCAGTGGTGCCACTGCCATTGCTGAAGAGAAACAACACAAAATGGAAAAGCAATACTAATTCTGGCAGGCCTGTAACGTGAAATATGTAATGCAGTCCTGGACAGAACAAGTGCAACATCTGGCAGAGCAGAAAGTCAGGTTCTGCTAAATCCTTGGATGCCACTTGTTCCATTTTGTATTTGCCATTGTTGCTTCACACTCTAAGCAGTCCCAGAACAGTCATAAACAGAAGTAAATCTTCCTTCTCCTAGCCTCTTTCTAGGAGAAATAGTTTGACAAGTTTATAAGGGAAGGAAAGTTATGCAATGCTTCACATGACTGTGCTAGCCTATGAGGCAAAGTGTTTTGGAGTGCCAAATAAAAGACATGACTTTGGGCACTAGGTCCAGTAACAATGATGTGTGTGATCATTCTAACGCCAGACAGGACTGTCTGCTGCGGTTTTTGTTATACAGATACACCAAAATCTCTGCTCTCTCTTGCTCTTCCATTTTCATGATTCCTCTACTAACAGATGGGATGCAAATAGAGTTCTGAGGCATAAAGTAACTGTCAAAGACAGCAATGAGGAGTAAATATCTAGGTGATATTCACTCAAAGAACTTTAAATACTTGGCTAGAATATGCTTTATAAGCTAGACTCTCTACTGGGTGCAGAGGTGATATGGAGAGTGAATCCTCAGTCTATCAGACTCATTCTTATGGCTAAGCTTGCTATCATGGAATCACACAACAGCTTGGGTGAGAAGGGACCTCTGGAGATCATCTGGTCCAAATCCCCTGTTCAAAGCATGCAAAACTGAAACAGATCACTCAGAACCATACTTGGCTGGGTCTGGATACCTCTCAGGCAACCTGCCCTAGTCCTGAATCACCCTTGAAGTAAAAAAAAGTGTTTTCTGGTATTTAAAAGGATTTTTTTTTTATTCCAATTTGCACCTAATGCCTCTTTTTTCCCCCACTGGATACAACTGAGAAGAATCTGGTTCTATTTTCTCTACACCTGCTATATCAGGCAGTCATATGTGTTATTAATAATTCCCTCTGATCCTTCTGTTCCCATGGGTAAATGATCCCAGCTCTCAGCCTCTCCTACTATGTTAGATGCTCCAATCCTTTTGTAACTTTAATGGAACTTCATTGGACTGGCTCTAGTATGTCCACATCTCTCTTGCACCGAGGATCCTAACATTGGACCCAGCACTCCAGAGCTGTTCTCGCCAGGGCTGATTGGAAGGGCAGAATCACCTCCTCTGACCTACTGACCACTGTCTTCCTTATGCAGCCACAGACACTGTTGGTCATATTTACTGCAAAAGCATGTTGCTGGCTTATGTTTAACTTGTTCTCCAACAGGACACCCAGGTCTGATATCTGATGTCTAGTGCTACATGTGGCTAGTACCAGCTGTAGTTTTCTTCAGCTTCCTAGATTTCACAGAATCACAGA